>VZSZ01002758.1:19305-87010 GCA_013398815.1 Ibidorhyncha struthersii
TTCACAGATATACACACATACATACAAAACATAATTTTGCTTTATATTGTAAATATATGTATTAAAAAATAATTATGTATGTGAATATATATGTAAAACCCCAATTCCGTTCCACGTTCTGCACTGATAAGCCTGACCTGAAGCAAGTAGAGCTTTTCCTGTTCCTAGGCTGGTCCTTTCTAGGACACTTTTGGAAATGGCTTTGTTGCCCTCACTTTATGGGTACTTTATTCTAAAGAGAATGTGAGTCTGGTTAGTTTGCTTGGGAAAAAACCCAAACCCAGCAATCGAGACGGAGAGGGATATATCGGGATAAACTAATGTTTTTTTCATACAATCACCTTGGAATTGTCTCATGAGATTTCATGAAAAAATCCTGTCTCAAACTGGTGTTTTTCACTTGTACTATTAAAAATGCATAGACTGGAGGTCTTCAGATATTTGCGTACTAAGATACTGTGTAGCATATCAATATATGGAATGAATATTCCAAGAAGCCCAGAGACTAGCATTCCCTTTGGCAAATTAGTCCTTTAATATATTTGTTTCCAAATTGTGGTCTGCAGACACGTATAATCATGATATGATACTGATCTGCAGTATCATATCATCCATTTAGGGGCTTTAATTAAAAGTTTGATGCGAAGGCTGCATAGTGGTTCACTGTTACATTTGGAGTTTGACAGTGGTCCATGATCCAAAAATTTAGGAACGTTTGTTCAGGAGAACTATGGTCCTAGATCATTACATTTCGCTTTCATTTCATCCTGTAATTTTTTCCTCTCCTTTCAAACAGGAATAAAACCAATGAGAAAGGAAATATTTGAAGTGATTTGCAAAGTTACTTTATTTTTATAAAATTACATGGTGTGATGTGCTGTATGTGCCAAACTGCAGACAGACTTTCAGCTCATAAATTAAGTACACTTTTTTTTGTTCTGGTTTAAGCCCATTGAGACTTCTGCCAGTTAGGTTTTTCTCTTCTGTGATCATCATGCATAATAGTCTGATGTTGCAGATACTTGCAGGAGCATAGCAAAACTGGTAGCATCATGTATGTGGTTTGATTTTTAATGTATAGCATATTAAAGCATTTTTTCTATCCCTAAAGATGTTATATGAAACTACTGCAGTATATACTAAAACAGTCACTGGGCTCCTAACTATTGTAATATGAATAACAAATGTATATAATAATTAATGCTTAAGAAAAAATACTTTTTTTTTTAAAAATGGAAAAACATATATTTAAAAAAAAAGACTTAAATATTTACCTTTTCAAAATAAGACTGTTGGATTTTGATCAATGTTAAGGTCTAAGTCTACATAGCTTGATGTACTGTTTGATTGTGCGTGTTTACCTATTTGCTGCCAAAGTTTTAAGTAAAGTCACACCACAATCCTGGTGGAAATGGCTAGCTAAACACCTGGAACCAGTTTGTGGAAGTGATTAAACTGGCTTTTGCCAGAGGCTTCCTCTGCTGGTGCAGTGACACTATTTTCTCCATTTTACATTCTGCTCAGTGACTCTCGTTTTCAAAACGAAGATTACCAGAAACTGGGGGGGGGAGGGGAAGACAGAAAGCTTATTTTCCTCTTCCATTCTATGGATGAAAATAGATCATGAGATGATGAATTTTGTTACTTCTAGAATGTGATAAACCAAAACAATTGGATGAACAATTGTGTAATGAACAAATCACATGTGTAATTCTTTGTTTAAATTAGTTTTAAATGCAAAACAGGTTTTGTAAACGTCTTTTTTTTTCTTTCTTGCATACCTCGGGCATCATTGAACTGACGAGCAATACTTTAAAGAGGTTTTTAATGATTTTTAATTTAATTCCAGCTTTCATAAACCATAAAAAAAACTTATGATCTAGTAAATAGAAAGCATGGAATGAAATCTGTAATATGTATCAACATAAAAACATGTGTAAACATAAAAGATGATGTTGAGCTGTGTAACTTCTTAATTAAGTGCATGTAGATCCAATGTATACAAGTCACTATCCAAAGCAGGACTCCTTCCTTTGATAAAACAACTACATTTAGTTACAGCTGACATCTTTTAATAATCATTTCCTGAGCTGTCACTTTTCAGAAATACAGTGAAAACATAAATAATTTCTTTTAACCTCATTGTATGTGTATGTTGACAGTTTTGGCCTGCCAATTTAAATCATGATTAAAACTGGTGATGTATAAATTGCTGTGATTGAAGTCTATATCCGTGTAAATAACCATCAGTGCAAATAGTGCAGTGAATCTGAACCCGTTCCTCTTTACTTTTTGAGGGATTTGGCACAATATCATATTATTTATTGTGTTTTGTTTACTGGATGGTATGCAGCAGAAATACTAAATGCTATTTTCAGATTACCTAAATGTTTTTGTATTTTCCAAATACCCCCTAGCTGGGGTATTGTATTAAAACAGGTTGGTAGTGTATAGTTGGTAGTATATTCTTCTTCCTCATTCTGAAATCCTGAGCAGGTTTTTGATCCTGATCTTCAAATTCTGGGACCTGGAAAGAGTCAGGCACAATTATTTATGTAACACGAGTGAAAATGCCAGGGGAGGTTGAGTCCAGGGATTGGAGTTCTTAATATCTTGAGTAAAGGCTGTGGAAATAAGGATGTATGCTCATATTCATTAATTACACAGCATTAAGAAAATAAGACCAATCTAGAAGACCTCTTGTAGTTAATCATGGTTTTGCCAGAGTAAAATCTACCTCTGAATTCTCCAGTGCCTCTTGCAATAGAGGCTGGAAGATACTATCGGACTGAATGACCAAAGCTTTGTGCTTAGTCTGTCCACAGGGTAAAACAGTGCCAGATGAAGACCCCGGACTACCAAGAACAAGTATTCAGCTGAGAACTATTAAAAGAAAAAAAACCTCGAACTTGTCACAGCTGTGTCCTTTTAAGGTCAACAGCAAAAAGACTCTTGTCAAGTTGACAGAGGGAGATGACTTACTGATGTAACCCAGGGCAAAAGAGATAAGCAATAAAAATAGTGTTACATTTCTATTAGATAGAGTGACTTCTCCTGACAGCTTATGGGGAGAACCAAGTGAAAAAATGCACCAAGTTAGTTACTGTGACAGGGAAGCTGATAAATCACATGGAAATTTGATTGTGCCAATTCCACTGGGGTTAGAGCCTGCATTTTGCTCTTTTAAATAAGGACTTACATAAATTGGTCAAAATACGCCAGAACTTAATTTCACTGGAATAAAACTCCTTGAACTACTGGGTGAAAAGGTAAACATAAACTGATAGTTAATTTCTAGTAGTGTTGTTCTTTATTAGGAGCATTCAGATGTGGACATGGGGGGGAAAAAAAAAGAATCGATTAGACTTTTAATTTTACAGAAAAGTATGCTAAAGACAGGATTCTCACTTGTAGAAGGAGGTTCCTGGGTGGAACGGAAATGCATTGCTTGGTGTGGACCAGTTCATCACCTTTACATCTGGTTTCTGTATGGTATGGCCAGTTTTTGTGTGCATTTTAAACATGTTTATAATCAATGTGAACTAATAACTGCTTTTCTAGCCTGAACTGCAGTTTAACACAGCACACCAGATTCCACCCAGAGCGTAGCTTCTGCTGTGTAATAAAAAAGCTGAATATCATTAGCATATCTTACAGAAGTATAGTTTCAAAGCATTTTAATGACAAGGAAGGCATTATAATCCTCCCCTGCATGTTATTTAATGAATCAGTTTGCTTGCAATAATGATTTTACTTTTCTGAAGACAGCACTTACGTTGCCTGGCAGATAGAGATTGTTTTCTCCTGAAATGTTTTTGTTTTTTTTTTCTCTCTCCCCTGAAATCTTTATTTTTTTTTTTTCTTTTTAAATTCTTTCTAACCGCTCCCTCCTTTATGGTATGGCTTATTTTCATTCACCCACACTGTTTCTGGTGGTTTTGCTTTCCCCGTCCGTTGGCACGGAGGACTGCAGACGTGCAGGAGCCTGGTTGCATGGGTGGGCGGCAGCGCTTGGACCGCGCGCAGCCTTCTCGCCGTCGGGCAGGCGAGACGTACGTACGGCCTTTTGGCTGAGGACCTTCAGCATGGTGAACTGCCTAGTAGTGCTTCTGGGGTGAGGAGCAGGTAATGGCTCGGTTTGGACTCTGCTGGAGGTTTCTCAGGTGTGTGACGCTTTCCTGGTTTGTGTGGGATAAGCGCTAGTCCGGTTCCAGCCTTGGTTGAATTTGCAAAGGTAGACAGGGAGACAGGAGCTGGGCTGGAAATGTGCTGGGGACTGCTCTCCAGAGGAGAAGGGAGGGTTTTTTTGATCCCAGCCTGAGCTGCCACCGAAAGGTCTGAATGTCCTCCTGCCAGCCCCGGGGCAGGAGCAGGGTGTTGTTGGCCAGAGCAGAGAGGGCGGGCAGGGTCTGGGCACGCAGGCAGCAGGTGAAGGAAAGGGTAGGGCTGTTTCAGCACCAATGTGGCTCAAACCCATCCTGAAATTGCCCCCTCAGATCTCGGCTACTGGATCTGCCCGTGGCACCCTCTGCTTGACTCGGTGACAGCTCTGCCCCCGCCGAGAAATGTCACTGAGCTTTACTTTGGTCTCCGTCAAGGTTCCCCCCTCCTCCGCGCTGTGCCTACTTGGTGGATGAAACCTCGAATCTCTGCATTTTTCAGAAGCAGAAGCAAAAGCTCCAGTATATTACCAGGGAAAAAAAAAGCTTCGTGTGATATGTCAGGCAGAAATGAGATGCCGGAAAGGCCTGCCAAATCGTGGATTATCAAAGAGCCCTGGTTATAGAAAACAGTATGTACCATAAATAAATGCATGTTTAAATGCATTTCAACATAGCAGAAAGGAAAAAAAAAAAAGCAAGAGTGGTTTATCGTGCTATTGTGGAAAAAGAAGAAATTTAGAGCAAATGGCCTGGTGTTTACACAGCTAAACCAAAATAATGTGTGAAAGTTGGTCAGGCCCAAATGAACCCCATAAAAAGCTTTTTAGGAATTGTAAGGTTTTCGTTGGTCAGTTTGACCACATAAGGCTTCTCTGCTTAGCCGTCTGTTGCCATCTTTGTTTTTGCACTGTGAATTATGTGAAAACAGGGGTGTTGCAACAAGCTAGGGAGATGGGGTGGCTCCAAGAACGAGCAGGGAGACGGGTGGCGTTCTGTCCTCATTGAGCAAAAGTTTCTGTTTTCTTTGGTAGAGAGAGCAGCAGGCATCACCTTTTATCTATTTGGTTTCATCCAAATTGATTAAATTCAGTTGAAAATTTTTAACATTCAGAATTTTAACAAGTGTTTTGTCTTAAAAAAAACCCAACAGTCGTTTTTGATGACCAGCAAGGTGTCGTCTAAAACTGCCTGAACTCTCTCTTGGTGCATCCTATCTGTAGACCTCTGTTCCACTCAGACATTTTTTACAATTTACTGAAAGTAACTTTATGTATTTTTTTTTTTTTTCCCCCACCATTAAATGTAGCTCTGGTTAGATCGTCCTGGCAAAGCAGTGTGGGCAACCCTGGGTACGGCTTTTGTGAACCTATGTAGGATACTCAAGAATCGCCCTCTCATTGCTTTTCTAATGACTGAACTGCCTGTAAAAGTACAAAAAGAATTGTACAGTGCCTGTTTGGGGGTATGGCACGGTCACACATCTAAATGACTAGTAAGACAGATAGTAAAGATGGAAGTGACTTCTTTTTAACAAAAGCTTTGATAGCGGTAATGTTACAGTTAATTCCTTCTGCCCAAGTAAGACAGTCTACATATCTTGTGCAGCGGAAGATACTGTCTTTTTAAGACTATTGGCTTTAAGGGAAATGCAGAAAGTCACCATGAAAATAAATATATTTTTTTAGAAGTATAGAGACAAAGAACAGCCTTTTCCCCATCTGCTTTTGCGGAAACAGTGCTCTTGACGTGTACATTTTAAGGAATAGTGATAAAGCTGTGCGTACCCTGAAAAAGTGGATTCGTGTATGTTGTCCTGAAGTTCTGTGGGAATTGGGAGCAGTGGGGAGCTCTTTGTACATCAACCACCGTATGTAATCCCTTTTATAAAGTGACCCACCTTCATCCTAAAATTAGCTAGTTTTTTTTTTTTTGCCTTGACTGCGTCTGGTTGAAGGATGTTTCATAGCCTCACTGCTTTGTCAGTTAAAACCCTTCCTTCTCATTTTCAGCCCAAAGTTAATCATGGCTAGTCTATTTGTTCTTATGCCAGCATGATCCTAAGCTTTTCCCTCCCTAATGTTTACCTGCTGTTAGCAATTGTGTTGCTAATCTAAATGAGCTGCACTTCACTTGTTCCTATAGAGGAGAGCCCCATCTTCCATGTCTTCATTAATTTCAGTTAAAAGTAATCTTTCTTGAACATTATAAATAGTTTTCTTAATGCAGTATCACCCGTGACATATCCAGGGACATTATTACTTACCTGTTTCTGCTAAAATTATTGTCTGGGACTTCATAAGGCCCTTTGAAGTGTGATTTAGATTGCTTTATAATTGTGGTCACCTGCTATTTTTTCCCCCCTTATAACATTTAGAGTTAATAAAGTGCCAGGGATTGTTATTTTAGAGCATGCTGTCTTTCTTAGTGATTTTCATTCTAACTCATAGTACAACTTTCAACAGTTTTCTGTATGGTATCTCAGTACTTGTCTAGACTGAAGATGCCACAAAACTTTATCCAGTTTCCTTAGTACTTTTTGTATAAACTCACTTGCGTATTTGTCTTGTTAGATATCTGCAATGCAGCTGTTTGAAATGAGACTTTAGACCCTGATGGACTAGTTCAAATGGAAAGAAGTGACTTGAGAATAAAGTAGTAGAGTTTCACACTCTGCCTTGTCATTTGGCCTCAAGACCAGGCTCACTTCTTGATGAGTGTTATGAAAACAATGTAAATCATAGCCATGAGATGGCTGTTTTAGAGTGGGATCGGTTAATGTGCGATGCTGCTTTTCTGAGGACACAAAGGAAATTAAGAGACATTTCCCAGTCCTTGGCCACTTGTCTAACAAAAGGACTTTCCCTCCTCTCTTTTAATGATCTGCTCTTATATTTAAGAAAAAAAAAAAGGTGAAATAAGAATGAAAAAATGGCTTTATAAACCAGAGCAGAAAGCGTCTCTTTAATATTGCTGAAATACGGGGTGCTTACAGGAAGCGTAAGCCAGCAACGAGCAGTTGCTGTATCTCTCCTGCAGGTCAGGCGCCGCAATCCTGATCTGCTGGATGGCGCATGTTGCACTTCGTCTGTTCGCTTGGGTTTCTCCTGATGGAGTCCAAAGTGCGTAGGAGAATGGTGCCAAACCAGATTTTCTGACGTGTAGTCAGGATGTTGCCAGCGTGTGCGTTTGGAGCTGGGAGCTGCAGAAGTGTATCCCACAGTTTAGATGTAGCCACGATCTGATGTTGGATTTTTCTCATGTAGCAAAGCAAGCGAATGCCAGGCCGTCTGCTTCAGGAGTGCTGTATTGCCACAGTGTCTTATGCTGATAGACTGCTTTTGGTTAATCTTTTGAGTTATTCTTTGGGACTTAATTTTCTGTCAGTGCGTTTTAATCCTTTTCTCACTTTAACCCTTGTATAGTTATAATTACAGGAAGCAGTTCAGCTGACAGTGGAAAGAAATCCCTGCCTAGTGCTTTCTTGTGGCTTCACTGTTTCCAGCTTGCACAGCATCGCCGTGGCAGTGTGAGCTTGCACAATGGTCTTCCTTTTGCTCATCTTGATGCATAAACCATTGACATCTCCTCACTTCTTGACTCTCAGCTACAGTGTTCGCGTGCCGGCTCCAGCACAGCCGAAGACATGTTTGCTTTTTGCCCCTTTCAAGGACCAAATTGACTTGCGGTGCTGTGAATTTGGGGCAAAATGTAGGGATTTGCAGAAAGTGATTAGCAACTGGCTACTGGTATAAAGGACACAGGTTAATTCGAAGGGCCTGCATGTGCAATTAAATGTGTGTACTTGCCACATGAACAAAAGTGTGAGACTTTGCACGCTTTTGCTAAACAAAAGTTGGTATCTTTTCTCTTTTCTTAAACCTTTTATAATGTGAGCAAAATCAACAGGTACAACAATGTTCCTGTTGTTTCTATTGTCCACACCCATCTTTAAAGAAAAGAAAAAAAGAGGTTTCATTAAATCCGAACAAGTCTTAACTCTCTCTACATGTGATGAGTGGGTCTGCAGCACGTGTAGTCTTTATTGCACTACCCGCTGTAGACTTGCTGTTGCTCAGTTTTATATGATGTTTTTGTTGCCGATTTTAATATTTTCAGTAAGCTTCTGAAGTTCAGTCTCTCTATAGTGCATCCTCTATTTTTTCCCCCAAATCTTATGTCTCATTCTTCTTCTGTATTTCTAGTGATTTACAGTCATGATTCAAATCGAAACATAATGAGACATTATGCATCGATATGTCAAGCTGTTAGAAAGACGCAAGGGAGATTGTAATTTCCAGTAATTTTAGAGACTAACCAAGTGTGTGTATGTCGCCCAGATTACAGCATACTGTAGAATTACACAACTGCCCTTTAGCTCAGATGCCAGTAGTGTTCTAGGTAGACAAAGTTCAGTCTGGGCTAAAGAAGCTGCATTTTTTTTTCTTCTGGGATTTGCAGTTTCCAAGCCCCCAATGCTTCCCGCATTTGAGCCGGGGAAGCGAGAACGTGGCAGTCTGCGTGGCTGCGGCGTTGCAGGTGTACCTGCAGCACTGCCGGTGCCATCCCTGCTGTGGGAGCGCGTTGCTCTGCACCCTGACAGCGCTACCACCTCCGTGCCCAACCTTTAATTATCCCTCGTGCTGTGAGCGTAATACAGACTTATTTGTGGGGTTGAAGTGAGACAAGCATGCCATCTTGTGAGCAGGCAAAATGGGAACAATATGTAGGTTCTGCTGCGTTGCAGATGAAGAGCGAGTGTTCTGGGTGTAGACATTGGGCGTTTTTGTTTCAGATTCATCAGATTCAAAGGAGATCCAGAGCTTCCACAACTTGGTGTGTACCAGGATGGGAAATCAAATTGATGCTTTAGATCTGGGAGTCATAAAGAGTAAGGCTTTTTCTCTTAATGGGCCAATGCCTATCAAGATGCTGTGGGATTCAATGATAGAAAAGGTTATTTTTTAAAAAAAGGAAGACTTGAGTCTATATTTGGTTTGAACAGTAGATTCCCATGCTGGAGAAGACCCAAGTATCAGCTGCTTCACAAATACGTGACTTCTGTTTATTGTACTCTCTGTTCTTTATGTCATGTATACGCTCATCTTGTTATCTACATACAAATGGTTATGCGAGTGTCTTATGACATTAAGATTTTTATCTGTGTGATCTTGGGCTGTTCTCATTACTCACAAGAAGAGAAGCCACGGACAAGTTATGAAGATCATTTCTAATTCCTCTCATGTATTCTTTCAATACATGCTGCTTAACAAAAGAATTGTTTAAGACATGCTTACATTTAATTGGCTCCGATTTCATCTCTGTCTTCTTGTAAAGCAAGGCATCTTTGCAGCATAAATCCAGTTGTACCAGACTTCAGGAGAGAAGAAATGTATAGCTAATACTCATCCCTAAAAAATGGCTATATCTATTGTGAAACATTTGCTGCAGAATTATCACAGTTTTTGGGTCCTGTATCAGTTAATCAAGTAATTTTAGAAGCTGGATTCTCTCCTGACTGCTAATGGTACAAAGATTGCTTTTGTGGACTTATGTCTTGTGGTTTATCAGATCAAACTGTTACAGGAGTAATTATTTACTGTTGACTAGTCCCATTTTGGGAAGAATCTGCACGCTGATGTGTGGATGAAACATTTATCTCATGGGTTGTTTGAAATAACAATTGTGGATGTTCTGAAGCTATTCCTAGATTGGAAAATTAGAAGCAGCCCTAGCTTGGATTGATTGGCATGCGGAGAGCAAACAGCAACAGATTATTGATTGGGCAGCAGCTAGCTGAGCAGGATGACACGATCTATACTCAGCCAACTGGCTTACATTTGGCAGTCCTTTTAGTCAGTTGTGGTTATCTTGCCCCATCTGTGTTGGACTCTCAGCTTCTCCACCTAATTGGCTGTGTTAATTTGTAGCCCGCACCTTCAGATCTCAGGTACATCCCAAATTCCTTCGCACAAGTTGCAACATTACTTCAAAGAAGTTGCTGTTGTAGCCTCTGCAAATAATTTTGGGACTTTTTTTAGACTGCAAGATGCCAGTGAACCCAGAAGTTGCTTTAATAAGTTGCTTTCTTTATAAGTGAAAACACGGCAAAAGCTTTCCATTTTTGTGGGATCTATCCCAGTGCAACAAATCAGCCCTACATCGTTGCCGGATATTTCTTAAAACTGGTGAGGTACTGGATTGGGAATTGAGGTGGCAAGAAGGCAGCTCTGAGGAGGAAGACAGGAGCAATGCGGTAAGGCTCGCTTGCGTATAGGGTTTTTTTTGAGAATGGAAGTATTAGCGTAATCTGTGGTTGTACCTCTACGTAACTTTTTTTAGAGAAGTTGTTCTAGTATTTTTTTTAAAAGAATATTTAGATATATTGTTGAAGTAAAAGAGGTACAGTTAATGTCCAACTAATTTAAAAATGTATCTTCAGTGGGAAAAACAACTGTCCACTTCTGTTCTCTGCAGCCTCCAGATTTCTACTCAACTCCTATCAGTAGTTTTAGTGCCTGTCTATAAATTGCAGTGTGCAGATTCTGCAACCTGTGTTGTCCTTGCGTTTGTTCAAATTACATATTTAGGTCTCAGGAAAAAAAAAAATCAATTTTCAAACCTTTTTTGTATGTGTTTTATGATCCTGGCGGATTGCCGAGGTTTAAATTAAATTTCCGATGTCTGTATGGTTGGGGCTAATGTGAGGGCTTTTGGCACTACCCCTTCATGCAATAAAGAATTAAAGACAGTAGAGTAAGAAATCTTCTATCAAAAGCTGAAAGCTAGATTCATAAAATCACTTATGCAGGCATTATGAGATTTTCCCATGGAAAGTTTATGTGGGAGTTGGGCAAAAAATGATTCAAGAACAGCATTATTTGCACTATATATACTCATCCAGCAGTCAACAGGCTGACGCTGGCACCCCTTGCCAGTTTTAAAGGAATGCCAGCGCACGCTACGCGAAGCTGCTGCAAAGCCACATCAGCAGAGTCTCAAGGAGTCTCCTTATTCTGTGCCCTTCTTCCCCATTTCTGACCAAAATTGAAATGGGTAAAACAGAAATCATATTCCTCAGTGAATATGTGCATTCGACTCTTACGGTTATCTAAAAAATGCTTCTTTGTTTTAAAGCAGTTTCGTAACAATTCATTACGGTGGAGGCATTATAAGAGTAGCTTTCTCATCGGCATTTCGCTTCATTCCTCAGCTTAAAAAGAAACATAAATAAGAGATAAAAAGGGCAAATATAGACAAACCACTCACAGTGAATCTATTTGCATTTGCTTTAGTCTTTTTTTTTAATTATTATTTTACTTTGTTTTAAGAAAGCTGCTCAGCGTTTCTGAGTCTGCGTGAGGACCATATGAGATGTGCTGCAGCAGAGAGTCTTTCCTAGTTAATAGGGGAAGGCAAGGTAATTCACCACTGCTTTGGCTGGAGCTAATATTGGGCTCCAACATCAGTTCTCTAATTTCTGACAAATGGCCAAAATTTCTTGAATAGGCACAGCTTTCTGTTTTGTATAGGGAACACACAATCCACTCTTTTGTTGTGGTTGCCACTGCTGTTGTTTCTCCCCCCTTCACAATGGAGAGTGGAGTTTTTTGTGCGGAGTGGAAAATCAGTGCCAAAATTCTGACTTGCTTATATTTAATGTGATGTTAATTTTTGTGATAGCCATAAAGGGTATAATAGATCTTGTAATACAGATCCCCCTGTATCCTGACCTCCAAGTCAAGAGGGCGTATTGGTGATGAAAGTTTTATCTGTCACAGGCATATCAAGATGAGAGTTTACTGGATGATTCAACCCAAATGTATAGAAACTGTTTATATAGAGATTGCCAAACATTTTCCATTGCTTTTCTTTTTATCTAAATTCTTGAATATATTACTAAATAAAATAGTCTGTGTTTGGAATGTATGGCTGTGGGATATATGGAAACTCACAGCATGTGGGGGGAAGAGTTAGAATAGGGAAATATAATAGTTTTGTAAACTTTATGTGAATATAGGTACATCGTATATAGACTCAAGATTCAATTTGCTGATCAAAGCATCCAAATAACTTTGGATTTAATAATGTCAGCAATGAATGCTAATATATGGAAATTGAAAAGCACGGAGCAACAATAGCTAGCCACGCTTACCAGTATTACCCTGCAGCATGTAGATTTACATTTTTTTGTTTTGTTTTGAAATCACAATTTGGAAAATGTGTGTTCTTTTTCCCTTCTCCCATACTTCTGAATGTGGGTTCTCCTGAGCAAGCTTAGACAAGATTCAAGCTAAACAATAGGGCAACATCAGAACCTTTGAAGGCTCAGTTTGGATAGGTACCCAAAGCCAAAGTCTGCTTTGATGTACGTGGGCTCAACTCCTGTTGCCCTTGGTTGCCCTCTCTTACCTATGTAACTTGTGTCTGGAAATCTTGCCAATTTTTTTTTCTTAAAAAAAAAAAAGACATTTTTGCAAACTCATGTTCATCTTGATTCTAGTCTGGCTGGAAAAGTACTACAGTAATTCCCTCTCCAGTGATGATTTAATATTGCTGTTTCAGGTCCAGGCTGTAGACTTCTGCTGTCGTCCCACTTTTTAGTTTTTATCCAGCTGAAATGTCAACCCCGTTTCAAATGGTGGTTTTTTGCCTCTGCTGGGAAACAACATTATCTGAACTTTTCTGGAATGCTAGCCAAAACCATCGTTTTTCTCCCTTCCATCTGCTCCCCTTCTCCCAAATAATTTTTGGTTCCATTTGGCTGAAGTTTTGGGCAAGAGAAGTCTGATGCCTTTCGCGCATATTGCAGGCCTCCCCGGGCGGAAAGGAACAGCACATAGTCAGTGGGGCTTTTGCCATTAGCTTCAAGGGAAATAGGATCAGTCCATTGTATTCTTAATGCAAAAGAACAAATGAGTCACTTCTTGTATCCATACCTGATTGCTTTTGCCTGGGAGCCAGGAGGTCACCTTCGTTCCTTCATCTCAAGGTAGCACTGCGATTGCCTCTGCCAGTACACTCAACTCAGATCCAGTTCTGAGTCATTTACAAACCCTAAACTCCCATTGTCTTCAAAGGACATTTGGATTACAAAGAACAGTTTACTCAGGCTGAAAAGAAATTGAAACATGGGAGATCGCCACACCTACTGGAAGAGTTTGGGAAGACAGAGGTTGTTTACCCTAAAGACAGGATGAATAGGGGGGATGTGATAGATGGGCCCACAGCCTAGAGCATCTTCGATTCTCACTACTACAAGATTGAGGGGAAACTCTACTCCACTGACAAGAAGCAAATTCAAAATGCTTAAAATACTTGCTCTTCTTTCGTTTGTAATTAGGTTGTACAGTGAGAGCTACAAGATACCACTGATACCAGGATCATTGTAATGTTCAGCTGGATACTGGACACTTTTATTGGAAGTCGAGATATACAGACTTATTTAACAACAAATTGTAGAACGTGAGAGATAATTAAGGGCTGTAAACTCTCTCACTCTTCAGAAAGTAAGCCACTGTCTAACTGTTGAGGATTAGGAGCGATTTACTCTTCACAGAGGTAGGTGATTCTGTATCTGTCCAAAGGCAGTTGAACCTTCTTTGAAGGATCTGGTATTGGCCGCTCTCCAAGGCAGAACACCAGACTAAATGGACCTCTGGTCTCATCTAATAGGGAATGTTCTACAATCCTATAAAGTGTAACGACAGCAAATTAATAGAATAACCAGAAGATTCAGTGAGGATGGCAGGGCTCTCATAGGAGGTGTCAGCCCTGGCAGAAGTCGGTTATTTTATTGCAGTAAGCAAATCAGTCTGGATTCTCTCTGCGGTGCAATAACAACAGATTGGGGAGCATGCAAAGCAGCATCAATACATAAAAATTAAACTACTTTTAATACACAAAGCTCGGTTTAGATAAACGCAGAACAGAGAAGCAGAGGCACAATATTCTCTGAAAGTGGGGCCTTTTTATGCTGTTTTGGAGACTGATTTACATACAAATAAAATGTCGGCTTATCCCGTAACTGTCATGATAAATTGGAGCATTTAAACTTTTGCACAAGGTGCTCTTTCTGTACCTTATTAAATTACAGGATCTTGGCCTTTTGCCAAGTGCTTAGGGTGACACACTCTCTACTGTCGTACGTACAGGAGAGGGATAAGGGCCTGGACATCAAGAGAAACCAGGTTCAGTCACTAGCTAAGAGCCCTGCCTGCATGTCACCTTGAACATCTTGATTTTTGCATCTCTCCGTGGATAATTTTATTTATCTGTAAGATGGCAGTGATTAATTTTCCTGTTTCACAAGCTTTGGTGAGGTTTAACAGATTGTCACGTTTACAGAGTCTTTTTAGATGCTCGATTGGAAGCCAGGACAAAGCGAACCTTTGCCTTCTTGGGCTCCCCCGTCCTGGATGGATGGCAGTGGAGGTCTGGTGGGAGCAAGCTCTCCACAGCAGGCTAGTAAGAAATGCAGAGCAGCAAACTGCCCTGCTCAGGCACCCTTAAATAAAAGCAGTTTTAGAATTCTTCATTTTGGTTGCAAGATACCGTAATATTCCATCCCGTGTCACCTCTTTAGACAAATCACCTTTTGACTTCAGTTTCTCCTGAAAGTGTCTGCATGATTACCCTGGTAGTGAGCTTAAAATGAAATAAGTGCCTGGAAATAGGCTCAAACAATCTATTTTGAAATGCCACTCCTGAACTCTCTGAAATGACCAAGTGTCTGTTTTATACCCATAGAAAAGGTTAGATTTATTCCAGTGGCTAGATGACTACTAATATGTGCTGTGCTCTGAAGCATATGGTAATAGAAGAGATCGTTTTGAATTAATTTGATGTGAATTAATAAGAGACTTATGTGATGAGAGTTGTTTGAAGGTGATGACGCTTTGTAGCTGAACAGGATTTAAGATGTCCAAAAGTGTACCTTTTGAGATTTGAGAACGATCAATGTTGGGAAAGTAAATGTAAATGGGAAGGAGCAAGCTGGAACAGACTGCAGCTTTTCTTCGCTTGTCTCTTTGGTGTAAACTTTGTGGAAAAAAAAAATTTGCAAAAAGCTCTTGGCAAATTGGTGATCAGGGACCAACCTGAAGAGTCTGAAACTGCAGAAGAGGAAGAGAGGAGGTGAAAACCAAGTGTTTTGCTATAATACTGCTCTACTGGTATGATGTATAAGGCATAATTTTCTCCTTGCGTTTTCTAGATTGATGAAGCCATCATAATGTCAGTGGAGCAAGCAGAGTGTAGAATATCAAGCAGATACGTTTTGACCAAATACAATGTCTGATCCTGCAAAATTTTACTGGTATGAGGAGGCATGTTGTACTCCAAGCAGTTTCAGGGAGGAAAGAGTAGCTGTGCAGTTTTAGGGCTTGTAGAAAAAGGTGTATAGCCTAAAAAGTCCTTTGGAATTAGTTTGTCACTTGCGTAGAGCCATGACGTCTCCTGTCTTGTATGGTGTATTTGAAGACGCTGCTGCCGAAGGGGGAGGGAGGAGGTGGTCTTGTTGAAGAGGGAGCTGCTTGTCATTAAGCTTATTGTGCCCTCCCATGGTTTAGGGCCTGATTCTTGAGTTCCTGACACAAAAGGGGTTGTTCTTTCCTTCGCTTCTCAGCAGAGAAAGGTTAGGACGATGTCTTGGTTGTTTTCAGGCAGGCTTGCTCTGAGGACGACAGGCAAAGCTGGGAGAGAAGGGTGGTGTGTGACTGCCTCCAGCTCAGTGTCCCGGCCAGAGGCAGTGGGGCTGTGAGGCTGTACACGTCTCTTCTGTCATTTCACTGTTCAAGTATCCACAAGGGAAGGTGGAAAAATGAGACTTTAGCCAGTCTTGTACCACCGTGTCTGAGTCCGGGGATAGTTTGCATCTAATGTAACTCAATTTTCAGCAAAGGCAGCAATTTCACCTGGAGTTTCCAGTCTATTCACAGATGAGTATTATTATTATTTTTTTTTTTTTGGAAAATGCTTGAATTAGAAAACATACTGGGCTTTGAACTGTGGGCTGTCCTGATTAGGTTGTTAACTTTGTGGTTGTGCTCGGCGCAGGTCTGGGCCAGCCTGGCGGGACAGGCTGTGGCAGAGGGCTGGGTGCGGGGTGGCTCCCTGGGGATGGAGCTGCCGCGGAGACCCTTTCCCAGAAATTCACCCTCTGAGACGAGAGCTTTTGGGCTTCGGAGCTCGTGTGCCTTACAGCTGCTTGACTGCTATATGGAGAGTGGGGAGAAGGCTCCAGATCAGTTAGGACTTTACGTGCTTGATAGAAGCCGACACTTTGAACACTTAAGGGTTTTTTATATAAAGCACAGCAGACAGTCTTTGTAGCCTATTTATGTGTAATAAGCTCGGTTTTGTTTTGTGCCTTGCTTTTTTTTTTTTTCTGTTAAAGAAAAAGAAAAAAAAAAAATTAAAACCACAGCAGTATTTTCCCATGCGGCTGTAGTGAGTATCCTGCGATCTCACATGATCGGCTCTCCTGGTGGGGTGGAGTGTGGGAAGGTGTCAAAATATGTCTCTCAATTTTTTTTTTTTTCTTAAAAGGGAAAGCCAGATGAGTGCCAAAAGCCCTGTTCTCTTCTCTAGCCCTGCAGTAACAAACTACATGAGTGTATGTTATTAAGATGATAAGATTAAATTTCTTGCTACTAACATGCTATCACAACAGCAAAGGGGGAAAAAAAGATCTTGAAAAAATTATGAAAATTAGTCTGACGGTCTCCTTTTAATAATAAGATCACTCCCAACCCCAACAGACAGTGTAGGCTGGAATTCCACAGGGCTTTTTTGTGGTCCTAATGATTTTAATAATACTTTGTGCTATGTAGCACCTTTCATTAGAGGATCACAAAGTGCTTTACAGTCACTAATTAATTAAGCCTCACAACACTCCTGTGAGATAGGTAAGTATTAGACATATATTAAGCTGAGACACTGAGAGTTAATGATTTTCTGCTGCATTATTCTGGCAAAATGATTGATGTTTAAGCGCCGTATGTGCATTATATGTCTCTGTGTGGGTGTGTAGTATATATGAGTGTGAAAGTATTAATTTTACTATCCCTTAACAAAGAGGTCCTACTTGAGCCTGTTGAATATAAATGCGTATTTTCATTTAACTTTTTGTTGCTGCAGCATATTGACTGATAACATCACAGACTTCATAGACCCTTGACTCAGTTTGCTCTTTGTCTGCTTGTGCATCTACTTGCACAAAGGTTAGTCAGTGGCATCTCACAAAATTCAGACATCTTTCTAAATGTAGTATTCTGTTAAAAAGAGCGTGTGACTAAGACCTGGCCTAAACCTGCAGTGCAAGCACAAGGCAGCAACCATACTGTTGCAACAGGCTTTGATGACAAGTCATCACGTTCAATAAAAGTAATGAGCAGCAACAATGACCCATTGCAGGAGCTGATGATCAGCAGGTAATTAGCCATTATCTTCACCATGCATAAGAAACTATTGATTATCAGAATTTGCTTTTTCTTTTTCTTTTTTAAAAGAGGTATAGTAGTCATGATGGCAATTCATTATCCTGAATTACAAACTGATTTTAGCAGAAGTTTCCACTTTTCGCTTCCAGGGATAAACTGATGTGAGTGACTTGAACAGTAAAGTCTATCTCACAGATGCATGAATCGTGTAGAGTAGCCTTGGCTGATGTTGAGGGAAACTATGTATAGCTATTAGTATTATTTCCACTTTAAAGTAGCTGAGGATGATCATACCAGGTTAAAAAAACCCCACATGGTTTAAAGGTAATTTCAGCGTAATGAAAATAAGATGCTAAACCCTGAATTTCAGGAGCCCAAAGACGAATTCTGCAGCCTGGACCTTATCCAGAGTTCCCTCAGCTTGAGAACTCTCTTCATTCACATCAGGCTTAGCAATTCCTTTACTTTGGGAAGATCACCCACCATTTCCAGTGACGAAAAGGCAGTTCAGTCCCAATGGCTGCTCATCACTTGGCCTCTTCACTAATAGCCAACAAACGTGCTTATTATTGTGATGGCATTTTTGAGATGTGGGTAGTTGCCCACTGAAAGTAACACCACTAAATTCATTTCAAGTGGGACATGAGTCAGCCAGCAGATGATAACTTTCCAATTGCTGGTGGCAGAACCTGGATGTGAACCAGTTATTTGTATTCCTTTATCCATCCCATTAGGCCACTCGCATTACGATGCACAATATCCGTTAATATCTGATTTTCTGGGGCACTTTTTTTTTTTACTGTGTTCATCCAGCTCATTTTCAGCAGTTACTTTAAACTTGTTTTAAACTTGTGTTTTGGTGAACATCACCTCTGAGATAATTTTTGTCTCTGTGTGTGTGTGTGTTTGTATGCGTGTGTGTGCAAGAGCATGAGTGTCTGGCGAAGAAGGCGGCAGCTATGGGATTTCTCACGCTTGATGGAAGTAGAGAACGGCAGTCACTATTTGTATAGTGCTCACTGATATATGCATGTGAATGTACAATAGGCATAATAATGTTTTTAAGTAAAAACCATATCTTGAATGCATAATTTAGGAAGGAAAACCTTTTTTTGTTTTGTTTTGCAGATATACAGATCAGCTCTCAAAATGTCTTCTGTGTCTTCCGTGCATCTTCTAAGACAATTGCATTAGCCCGCCTGCTAGTTGACTAATAGAATTAATAATTGTAAAAAGCACTCTAAAGCCACATGCCTTATGAAGTCAATGCTGGGTATGATTTTACAAGTATGTGATCCATTTTTTCAAGTGAAATTGTTAACTGAAAACGTTCTTGGCACACAATAAAACATTGTGCAATCTGTTATTTGTCTTAGAGATAATAATTTCAGAGTGGCTATATTCTTTCTATATCTAACTTATGACTTGCTAGGGGATGGTTTCTTCGATTTAGGAGTATTGCAAATGTAGTTTTATTTACATAATATGTCTCTGAAAAATGATAGTGGTGGAATTTCAGCGACAAAAGAAATACCGTGTCTTTTCTTACCATCCGCTTGAGTGGATATCAAGCAAATAAATGACAGATGATTTTTCAAAAGCTAAAAGAAAAAAGGGGAAAATACTTTTAAATTCAACTTAAGATTTTTTTTTTTAAATTTAAATCAATGTTATCTTCTTTTCTTTCTTTCTCCAAGCATAGAATATTGCATAAAAAGTTCCATTAGGCAGATACGGGTTTTTTTTTCCCCTCCTCCATTAACACACAGGCTCACAGATACGTCAGGAAAATTTGAACCAAAGTATCTAGATCTGGAGTACTGTCTAGTTAGCCTGTATACAGTCCAAGTTTTTCTTTTCTTTGCTTTATAGGGATTTTTTTCTGTCCTTTTCTCTGACTTTCTTCTGTCAGTTGCCATGAAGATAGCAAAATCTCTAAACTTTCCTTATCTGCCAAAAATATCTGTAACAAAAACATTTTAAAACATTGCATTTAGTCTTGTTTAATTTTGACTGAGGTAACAGTCATGATGTTTACTTTCTCGATTTCTGATTTTTCTTCACTGTGTAGTCAGGAGTCCCTTCTCTGTCCTCTAACTGCTGTGTATTGCATTTAAACAGAAGTTATTTTAAAAATGGTTTGGGATGTGTAACCAGGAGAAAAATACAGACTTAGCCGAACACCTACCAGAGATGCTTACAAATATTTTTAGTGTCTGTTAACCAAGATCATTCATGAAGTCCCACAGAGAAGCAATAATGCTAAAAGGCTAAGGACTGTTTTTATACCTTGAATTATATATGAGTGCATGTTGTTTTAGTAGGCTGAGTCTGTATTGTAATAGTTCTCTTACCACAACAGGAAATCTTTCTTTTCTCTTAGTTCTGAATGACTTCATGGTTCAGAAGTTATCGGGGCGGGGGGTNAGACACTTGGTTCCCAAGCATGTGTGTCTTCTACATTAAGGAATCACAGTAGGCATTTAAAAAACCTATTAAGACCACACGGAGTGTCAAAATTTCTGTAACACGAGCTGGCATCCTGTGTGAAAGCCGTCTCGCTGTAGCCCATGCTGCCTGTGGATCAGCTCAACCACAAAGACAACAGAGCCAGCCCAAGACACAAGTTGAACACTTCCCCTAAGAAGTTGTCTGTTTTTATCAACGTAGCATACAGTGCCCTTTCATGTGGAGCAGATGTAAATAAGAGGATGTACAGACGCCTGTTCTTTTATTTTTAACCTCTGTCCCCAGCCGTACTTCTCAAAGTACTGTTTTGAGAAGGTCATCCGTGGCTTTTAAAGGTCTGGATGCAGCACCATTTGGAGTGCATCAGGGCTGATCCCAGAACTGCCAGGTGGTCCTCCGTTTGCAGAGCAATATATCTCTCCAGTGCCTCCATAGGCTGCTGGCCGTGGCTGGCCTGGGAATGGGGGCTCGAGGTTGAGTCTAGAGCTCGCATCTCGTGTGTGGTACCGCAGGCTGCTGCCACCGGACCACACGCAATTTGGCAGAGAAACATTCATCATTGTATACAGCGTTGGCAAAGATAAGAGCATAGAAAAAGTTGTAGCACATCTGTCTTCTGCCCATAGCTAGCATGTGAACACAAATGGATCAAACCAGCTGGTAATGAATATCAAATCCAGAACCACGCAGTGGAGACTGCAGGGAAGTTTCATATATAGATTTTTTTTTTTTTTTTCTAAGTAGGCTGGGGAAGGTGAAGATATGTAGCGGATGAGGAATTTGGCTTACTACCTGCATGGGCTGATTATTTGTTCTTCCATAACCTCCCCTCATCAGCTAGCAGCTAACTCATCAGTGGCAGACTCCTCCTTTCTCTCTGATCTTTATTGCTGTCCTGTCTGAGCTTTCTTTAATGAATCCTGAAAGTGTACTTGCAGATTTAGCAATAGTGGCTATGTCGGCAAGGAGGACTGAGCAGAGGAAGGTTCCGCTGTTTAGATCCATGTGGATTCCAGGTGTTTTTGGGGTAGATCCCAACTCAGCCACACAGCAATGTCAAATGTCTGGATCCAGGCCTGTAAAATTTTATTGACAATGGGTTTCCTAATAAAGTTAGTTTCTCTTTGTTTGGCAAATAGAACTAATTACATGAATAATGGACTGTGGGGCCAGACTCTAGAATACCCATATAATCCTGTTTGAAGTTTATGGGCAGTAGGAAGGGGAGCTTTTGCTCTAGAGAAACTGATACCTGCTTAGGAAAAATACTTTCTCTGAAACCTCCAAGTTACTTACTTTCCTAAATCTGTTTCCTTCCTAATAACTTGTTTAAGTCCTCCTGATTATGTCTTTTAGGTGTATTTTTGCAAAGCTACATTATATGAAGTTGTACAGAACATGAACATTATACAAAAGTTTATTTTTCCACTTGGTTTTTAAAATTATTTTAAATGAAGCATTCTGCCAGACCATTATCTTCCAAAAAGATAGTAAAACCTCTAATTCACTTACTCTGGTAGTGTTTTTGTAGGCTATAAAGTTCTCTTTTAAGTTAAGTTCAGTCTCGGTGTGATCATTTTTTTAAATGTAAAATTCCAGTTTACTGCATAGTCTAAAAACCTTTTTGGCAAAACTTTTCTGCAAAGTTGATGTATTCATATAGTTCAGAATGCTTTAAAAAGTGCCAGGTTTATAATCTGTTATATATCTTGAATAATTCTATAGGGGTTTTTGCCCTTCTTTTTTTTTTTTTTTNTTCTTTCTTTCTTTTTCTGTGGTAGATATGGTCCGGAAAAAGAACCCCCCTCTAAGAAACGTTGCTAGTGAAGGTGAGGTACAGACCCTTGAGTCTACAGGTACTGAAAGTGAAGAGTCTGGAAGGAAAAAAGAATTTTCCGCAGAGCAGATGCAAGAAAACACTGACCAGGGTGATGCGGCAGAGTTAAATAACAAGGAGGAACTTTGCACGCATGTCCAAGAGCCATCTTCCAGCATTAAAAAGGACTTGAAAAGCTCAGTGCTGAGTGAAAAGGCTGGCTTCAATTATGAAAGCCACAATAAGGGAGGAAATGTTCCATCCTTCCCTCATGATGAGGTGACAGACAGAAATATGCTGGCTTTCTCATCTCCAGCTGTTGGGGGAATCTGTGAGCCCTTGAAGTCTCCTCAAAAATCAGATGCAGATGACACCCAAGATGTGGTCTGTACCCCGTCAGGAGATGCAGCGGAGACAAATGAGGAGCATCAGATGTCGCCAAAAGCTTCAGATGAAACAGCGCAAGTGCAAAGTGGTCAAACTGATGGCCAAGGCTCAAGCCCGGTCCCCATGGCCTCAAAAAACCCACAAGTGCCTTCAGATGGGGGTTTAAGGCTGAACAAATCTAAAGCAGATTTGTTGGTAAATGATAACCCAGATACGGCGCCTCTGTCTCCAGAGCTTCAGGACTTCAAATGCAACATCTGTGGATACGGTTACTATGGGAACGACCCCACAGATCTCATCAAACACTTCCGCAAGTACCACCTAGGACTGCACAACCGCACCAGGCAGGATGCTGAGCTCGACACTAAAATTTTGGCTCTCCACAACATGGTGCAATTCAGCCACTCCAAAGACTTCCAGAAAGTCAACCGCACTGTGCTTTCAGGAGTGCTGCAGGACATCAATTCCCAGAGGCCCGTCTTATTAAATGGGACTTATGACGTGCAGGTTTGTATTTTCCCAGCCTCCCCGCTTCTGCTAACTGCCTTCTCAACTGCAAAGGCGATTATTTGCAAAGCCACTCCTACCTACGCGGTTGAAGTATTTCATATAACCTGCTGAAGCCTTAAGAACCCTTTTGGTCTGTTTTAGCCAGGCTTTCTGCAGGTCTGCTGAGCATCTTGTACAGTAGGGGAGGGCTTGGCTTTTTGACCAGTGATATTTCTGTGTACAATTTAGCCGTTGGGGTAATCAACAGCAAAAGATCTTATTCAGCAAACAGGCAAATTGCTGAATTGGTAATCATATCTGAAGGATTCGCTGTCACGGAAAGAAAAGAGCAAATAATAATGAAAAATAACAACCAGACAGACAAAAGACAGCAGCTGGAAATTAAAAATGTAATCCTAAATTATCAGCTGCCGGGAGTCAAGATTTGGCTTATTGATTCTTTATTAAGATAAAATAAATGGCAAGTCTTGGCAATTCTGAAGTTGTCTCGTGCCAGAAAAACAGGATACACAATGGGTATTTAAAACATTTCAAAAAGTAACAGTAATCCATGCTGTCCTTCACATTAGTGAGCATGCAAGAAAAGGACTATTGCCTCAGTCATTTTCTCATCTCATTGGAGCAGGGAAAAAAACACAGATACTGCTGTAAAAAACCCTAAGTCTTATTTTTACCATGAAAGACTGGACTCAAAAGGTTTTTCACGGAGTCTTTGTCAGTTTATCAGCTAATATTTAATTAGTTAAAAAAAAGTTATGCTGCTTTAGAAATGAAAATCCTCTTGTGAGTGAGCTGAGAGATGTGGTAGGATACCTCAGTATTCTATGATACAAAAATTCAGAATTTAAGAAAAAAAAAAAAGTAACAAAGTTTGCATACAAAATGAGTTCAAATGTCCATCCAATTTCAAATGCGTGTTTGCATAGGACGTGATGTCCCACCTGGTATTAATCACCAGAGAAAACTTAGAGTATGTTAAAATAAAAAGGTAGAAGGTGGAAAATATTTAGTAATGCCTGCAGAGACTTTAGCTATAGCAAAGAAATTTTGCAAAGCAGGTTAAGATGGCTAACACCTAACTTCAAGTAGGAAGCTGGAATCAAAACACAAGTCAGGAACTTGAAGCTCTTAAAGTGATTTAAACTTTTCCTCTTGTTTCAGAAACTCTACAACTTCTTTGTGGAGCAGCAAATCAAACTAAGGTCGTTACTATGCATAAAAGCTGCAATCTTTGAACTGCTGTCTTATTAAAAGATCACTTCACTGTCTCGTGTCAGACACTCTCTCCTGTCAATCTGTGATTAGAAAGCAAATACGTGATTTAGTTAAAAGAGGTTAGAAGTGAATAATGTCAGAATGTGAAATGATGGTTTATAATTAGCACATAGTATGATGTTAATACCTGGATTTCCTGCTATAGTTTCAGTTTGCTGACTCCGGGGACAGCATCTTAGAGCAACTGATCCATGCTGTCAGGAAGACATTCAAACTGGAACAGCTCAGGCATACAGTATAGAGGAATTTGAGTTTCTAAACACACTTTCATTTCCTCCAAACAATTGTTTCGTTAGGTCCTTAGTTATTTATAGGAAAGTTTATGCTTGATTAGAATGAGCTGGACACTTTTCCTATGCAGTGTGTTCAGAAATAAAACAGATGTGTGAGCTATCTCAGTTTGAACTGATAGAAGTAGAAATAAAACAGCTGAACCTAGACTATACTTGTCTACTAAACCCTGGCAGTAAGATACTGCAGGGGAGACAAAAAGCGGTAGGAAACAGCCCATAGATAATCTACTTAAGATCAGTCTTTTCTCAGATGAAAAACATTTTCCAAAATAGAACAGACAGCCTATACAATGTTGGCAATTTATTTTAAAGAAAAAAAAATTGGATCTGGAAACTTAATTTTTAAGAGTGCTAATTTTCCCTGCCCAATTTGGGAAGAGAAGATTAAATAAGCTTTTGTGCCAAATGCCATACTTCATCACTTGCACATGCACCAGATGTTGATCCAGAACATGTCAGAAGATAAGTAACTGATTAATATTTTTATGCTTTCTCCGCCCCCACTCCCGATACAGAGCAGCTTTGTGAGATTCACAAACACAGTAAAAGAACGTTTGAAAATCCCCTTTGCACCCACACATGTTTCTATTGCTACTACGTCCATTTTGGAGGGGATTTTTCTCAGGTGTCTGAACGGCTGGCATCTCCTGCTGCACTGAGGGATCGTATCGATTTGAGCTCTGGTTAAAAGTGGTTCAGTCAAATGCCTGTGTAACACGAAGAGGGAACTGAACCTGAATAATTGGTTCATCTGAACAATATTATTTTGTATAGGTACTGGGCTAAAGGAAAATAATCCCTTTGTAATTAACTTGAAATAGTAGTGGACTGGGCTTAAGGTCTGATTTATTGATCCCCTTGCACTTAACAAACTGTTCTGTTGTAGCTGGGGTGGAAGTTATCGATGGATTTACGGTCTCGGGCCAGGGAGCTGTGCGCAGAAGCCAGAGGATGAAGATGACTGACTTTGATCTGTCTCACAGTGGTCAGTTGGAGACCACAGTATATGAAGATTTGTAGTAGTGAGGGATGCTATTGAGCCCTGTAGTTTGCATTCATAACAAAAGCAAACAAAAAACAATGGAAAAATGTCTAAGTGAAGAAAAAACCCAGTATCTGATATCCTATCTGAATATAGGTAGGGATGTGGTCCCTTTGCTTGGGAAGAAAGAAATCAACTGCATTTTTGGGCTTACGCCACAAAAGTGAAGTCTGTCCTGGAAAACTTAACCCCCTCCTCCATCCCCAAACCAACTCCCCCCAACCCTAAACCCAGCTTTTAGGGTTTTTTTGTATTGCAGTCAGCAAAACAGGAGGGATACACATTTGGCTTCACGTCCCGGTACGCAAATGTTGGGACTGTGTTGTGTAGTACCTAAGAAGGATTTGGCTGGGAACTGTGTAAATAATCCAAGCTTTCTGGCCTTATCACTGTGTAGACTATTACTTGATTTGAATATTCAATCCAGCAAGATTTCTTTGTCTTCTTTGAAAATGTGATTCTGTTTTGAAAACTCCTGTATTCTTTGTTTCCATTTTCTTCCTCAGAGGTTTTTGGTTCATTGAATTATAATAAATTCCATAGGATTGGGTAAAATCACTGAGCTGTTTCTGGGAGATTAACTTTCTTGCCAATATAGAGTTCAGAAAACATTTGCTAGCACATCTCTAAATTCCCAGAGAACATGTTAATCAGCTTTATTGCTTTTTTCAGAATAATATTTGAAGTGACTTCAATGGATCAGCTTTTGCTGATGGCCCTCATTACTTTTTTTCACATTTAGTTAATTGATCAATCTCTATAAGCTGCTTTGTCTAGCTGTATGTTTTAGCCTATGTATGGCTTTGTGGACTTGCCTAAAGCAGTGGACTTTAGACTGGATCTGAAGACTTAACTTAAAGTAAAATTCAGGTGACTAAGTTAACAGCTATGATGCTGAAAACCATTGCTTTGCTACTGTATGATTCTGTATCTACTCCTTCTGTGTTTCATCGAATGACTCTTTAATGTACAGTACTGAAAGATCTGGAGACAGGCAAGTGGCTGGCAAGTAGGCAGGAGTCTTTTTTCTGTTCCCTTTTTTTTTTTATGAGTAGTGAGTGGGACAGCTTCAACAGAAAGGCTGGAGAGTGCTGTCTTCCACATATCAGCTTATAGCTAAGGGGTAGGACATTGCCCAGTGAGGGAGAAGGGGGCTTGGATCCCCTCTGACAGAGCAAGGAAAGGAGCCTACTTTTCCTGTTTCCTGAACAAGTGTTCAAGCCATTAGGCTATTGTATAAAAGGGAGCATGACCCCATTTCCTGATATGTTTTAAAAGAAAACAGGGTCCCTCAAAGAAAGGACAGAAACGTCTGCATTCAGGTGAGGGTTTCAGATGGCATGTCCCAAGGGAGAAGGGTATTCATGCAGCCGTGAGTGAAGACATACTGCAGTGCTCAGCAGTTCTTACGGTTGGCCCCAGGCAGCTTCACATTGTGTGTGCTACCTTTGAGGAGCTTCCTGCTCAGCATGGACCTGGTTCGGGAACTTACTGTCACGGACCTACCTCCTCTTATGTTCAGCCAGTAAAGAGATTCAGACTCCTGTCTAAAAGTACTAAAACGTGATTTTGTTTTTTTTATCCATCCCTCTCATTCTGATTGTTTCATGGTTTTAGATACTAGACCGCCATGTAAGATGAGAAGACAAGTTTCTGAAAAGCCATGGACTGATAAAAGCCATCCAAAAGTTTCTTGATGTTATTTCAGTAAGCCCAGGAAAAAAAAAAAAGTATTACATTATCAAACTACCCACAGACTAATGAGAGATTGGTGGCAGATTTTTTCTTTCATGGTTCTAGACATCCAATTTTATAAGAGTTGCCCTATGCCACTCAGCCTAATCCTTTGTCATGTATAACTATGGGTAACAACTTCTCCAGGATTTTCACAGCAACTGAGAGCCCTTCTGGATGTCCAGCTGCGAGGCTGTCCTAGAAAGTGTTCTAGAAAGTGGCAGAAGTGCCCACGCACGCAGAGTGTGTAAAGCTCTTCCTTTTGTCTCCGTTATAGATCAGTGGTGAGCTCCATGTGCCTACACCAAGTTATGTACGTGTGTTTTTTAGAGTTCTAGATTTCAGTGTATCAAATCCGGCAGCTTTTCTGCTCTCACGTTGGAAGTGTGTGACTAGTAATATAACTTAAAGTCCGGTCTAACTAGGATTCAGTTGAATGAGAGCCAGTGGTTTTATTATTAGTAGCTTCTGCTTTTTATCCTCTGCTTTTATATTAGTAGTTTGATTGAGTATGAAGCTGTGAAGGTAAGACTAGCAAAGGTGTAGGGGGTCTGTAGGGGTACAGATGCCTTCATCTAGGGGTACAGCATCCCTTCTCATGTTTAGGGTTTCCTCTACATTTTTGGTGTTTTTTTTTGGCAAAGGGACTATTACAGATAGGGTGAGAATCTAGACTGGAGGCATAGACGAGTATAGCATTTACTTTTGTATTAGTGACAAATCAAACCTTCTTTAAGTTCACCTTTGTCATCAAGTGGGCTTCTTATAAGGTGGCATGGATACATAACTGGTTGATGTGGGTAGATAAAAACATGCATGTGAACGAATTTCATTTTTCTCATGTGCTTAGACAAATTGATCCAAATTTTATATTGCTGGTCTTACTGACTTTAGCTCAATTGTCCCTAAACCAGGAGTTATATCTAAATAAGCTGATCAACTACTGCGGGTTATGATGTGTCCTGATCTCTTGGACTAGATTGTGCCATGCTAGATTTTGAAGGGTGTGCTAGAACAGAACTTGCATGAAAGCATGATGTCCCAGAAAGCCCATTTCATCTGTCAGCCGTGCTGTGGACTTTCACTGGAGACTTCCCTGTTTGAACTGAAGGCTGTCAAGCTGTCTTGGGTGTTGCACCTGCATGTGTGCATACCTGTTTATTTTGACTCTTATTTCTTGGTCATGATCAGTCTTGGAGACTGCCTTGCACACTGAGAGAGTCACAGTGAACACAGGGGTCAGTCACCTCTTTTAAGCCACAGACGTGAAAAAGAAATGGTGGCAGGTGGAGAAATGGCTGGTGGTAAAACCCACGTATGTATACATTCATATGCACGAGCTTGTGTGTATGCGTAAACACCTATGTACTTCTTTTTCTCATCTATATGTTCATACACATATATAAAATACTATGTGAAAAAGCACATACGGTCTTGTAGGCATCTAAATTCTATATTCTATATTGGCTGTAGCTCGTAAGTAATGATTTATATTATTATATGTGGTAGAAGTTCTTGATATCCTTTCTTTGGAGGCACTAGCAAGTTTACTATTCAGAATGATATGCAGTGATTTACAGCATGTCAGCTCCTAAATAGTAAGTGCCTGGAAACGTTCACTTGCTCTGTGACAAAAATGAGCTATTTCAGCTTTCTTTCAGTGAGAAAGTTTCAGTCTACCCTCAAATTAGAGCATTCAGATGAGCAGTTTCTGTGGAACAACTGACGTGATGTA
Source organism: Ibidorhyncha struthersii (assembly GCA_013398815.1). Taxonomy (NCBI): domain Eukaryota; kingdom Metazoa; phylum Chordata; class Aves; order Charadriiformes; family Charadriidae; genus Ibidorhyncha; species Ibidorhyncha struthersii. Next base: position 48,169 of record VZSZ01002758.1, read on the forward strand.
TATTCACAGCCTTCAAGACAAAGTTGTTTATGTGTTAATATTCCTCATCTTTATGCCAGGGATATCTGGTAATGATTGAAGAGGGGTTAATGAAGAAAGTTGGTGAGACTAGTAATAGTCACGGATATATGTAAAGATATAAAGTGCTAAGGTAGCCCACAGAAATTATAAGTTGCTGGGGAAAGAGGAAAGCAGCGAGGTTTTCTTCTGGTGTAAATCAGTGCAAGTTTGCCTCAAAGTCTGTGAGACTGTCTGAGTTTACAGTAGCCAAGGAACTGTCTGGAAATTTTATCTATACAGAGAGAGAATAGAAGGGATGGTGCTTCTTTTAGGTGCTGGATATTAGTCTACTAGCATTAGCTAGCGAATGAAAGTCTTGATTCTGTGCTCTTCACTTCTGTTGTTTTTGCACATCTGGTCTCCTGACCTTAATTTATGTCCTGTTATTGTTCTGTTACAGTCTTTGTCTTAAAAATACCTTTTAAATCCTAATGTCAGAAACCATACTACTGGCTTCAATGACAACAGAATAAATCTCGAGAAGAATACACTCATCTCGAATAAATGTGACCCAACAGTTTGCTTTCTTGTTTTGGTAAATGCAAATAGCCCAGAAAGCCATGAGTTTGCCTTAGTCTTTGCCTCACTTGTGCAACACAGTTGTATCTACCAATAAGTTAATCACAGTATAGCAAATAGTTTTAAGAATATACTCTGAAGATTATCCTAGTTTTACATGCAGAGAGGGAGCGAGTTTTTCATAGTGGAGGTTAGAGAACTGGGTGGTGTTACACAAACTTGCATAAAAGCCAGGAATCTGTTCTGGCCTGCACAACATGAAGAACTTCATAAATGTGGGATGGTTAAAATGTTCTGGATGCTATATTGCACAAAGCAAATGAATAAACAAGAGCATTAGAAAATATTTTAGGATTAGAAGATTAAGAGTAATTGGCAAAGGCAGACTGGATGGCTGGGGAGATTGGTAAGGGATCTGGAGCCTTTCACCTCCTGATTAGCCAAAGATGTAACCCAGGTAATCAAAAAAAGAAGATTTATTAACTTTTGATGTTCCAATGCAGATGGTTGGTCTAGTTTCTAATCAGTTGTTGCAGAAGCAGCCAGAGGTCAAAGACAGCTTTACTCTGTGCACATAAACCTTGCAGCTGAATCTCTTATGTGGATATAGTCCACTACGTTCTGCTGGTGGATATTTCTTCATGAAACGTATGATTACAGGAGCTGGCAGACTTTGTCTTCCTTGTTTTTTTTTTTTTTTTTTTTTTTTTTTTTTNGAACTTTGAAAAGGAGGTGGGAGAATAGAGTAGCGTAGCATTTAGGTCAAGAGTAGGTTAAAGACACTTAAAAAATAAAAACAAATCGAAAGTACCTCTCCTTGCCCAATTTTGTGTATTCCATGAAATCGTTATTTTTGGTCTGACTAATTAAGGTGATATAGACATATCTGTTGGAAACATATAGTGCAATTACACAGCTTTGTTGAAGTACTTGCCAACATGCTTTAGAAAGTACATCTTGAAATGTCAATTATTGTATTATCTTTTCTCCTCTTTCTGGCTATTTTTGGAAATGTGCGTGGTGTTTGAGGGGATAGCTTAGTTGTATTAACACATGAACTTCAATCCTTGTGCTAAATTCTTTACCAGTCTTCTAGATTTTGATAATTTTCCCCATTAATGTGAACAAATGTTATGATTAATGTTTTGAGTTTCAGGGAGTCTTACTGTGAAATACATTTCATTTTAATCCCAAACTGAAACATGGCTTTGAAGAGCAATTTTTGAAGAATACCAGTGCAACCATCTTGAGCGCAGGAATGGAGAGCTCATTCCAACAGCTCTATACACTCCTCATTCCTCTATACAGCCCAGTAATATCGACTGTATTGCCATAATTGAGGTGCTGCAGGAGTAAGTGATAATCCCAAGATCCCAAGCAAGTGACAGCGAAGGAAAGACCTAAATCAGATTTCCCCAGTCCAAACAGATGCCTTGTATGTTAGATTCCCTCTAAAAAGAGAATTAAGAAGAGGAATTTTTTTCTGTGTTTCTTGAAGGAACTGTTGATCTAGTGGTGCTCTTACATTTCCAGTGCAAGCTGTACTTGTACTTGTGACTCCCACTAGTTATGTCAGCTGACACTTTGGACTCCACTGCTGTAATAGAATTGCAGAATTTTAGCATTGCTTTTGTTTAGTTCTTCTGCTTTATGTTGGGGAGGAGCATCTACTTAAGATAATATAACTCTGTCAGGGCAAAGCAGGGGACTAGGTTTTGCTGGGATCAGAATGAAATATGGGAATAAATACTAGAAGCTATCACTTGTGATACCACACAGAAATGTGGATATTGATTTCTAGGGTAGATATATATTTCTTTTCCCCTTTCTCCTTCTCTTTCTCCTTTATTTTTCATCTTTTTGGGACAGGTCAGAGAGAGCAGGAGGTTAAGGCCAATTATACACCCAGTGAAGGAGTTTGGTGCTTGTACGTAGAGATATAATATGTAACTGAAAAATCTCAAACTCAAGCCAAGACCTGAGCAGAGTGCACGAATCCAACCTAAATGATTCTGTGAGTCTGTGAATCCAAACAGTTCTGCAAATGTGTAGGCTTCTTCCAAATTTGGCTGGCTGAAAGCTGAAACAGCTTCAGTTTATACCGTCACTTCAAGTGCTTCTCCCAACCTCTTTTCATGGAAGCCATTTTCTTCAGTTCTCTTTACCTGGTCACCCCCAGGAGGCTTTTGGTAGGTTTTGTTACACTTGAAAAATGGCTTTTGAGTGTAGTAACATTAAGGTGACCCTGTGTTACCTTTCACATACATGCTGTCCTAATAGGACACGTTATTTTGAATTGTGGCAAGCTAGTCAGGGAAATGCCAGCCCGATAATTGGTAATCAATTACATTCCAGTGCTGTAAAGATTGTGTGTCCCCCTCTCCATTGCAACAAGTTAATACAAATAGCGTGAGAATACGTAGTTCTATTTTATCCTCTTGTGATGCAGAGAAGGATGTATTAGCACAGGACACAAATTTGCTATCTAGGCCACTAAGCAGGATTAGCACAAGTTACAGAAATGTTGTGATTTACAGTCCATTGTATAAAATGCTAGTACTAATAATATGTTTTTCCAGTGTTCAGAAATAAAAGTAATTAGCAATGAAGAGCAGCTGGGATTATTGTCACTCACAATTTCTAACTGGTATCTACAGAGTGTCTGCAAAATAGGTTTGTTATCTGTAGGCTCTGTGAAAGGATAGCTGAGAGTAATGGATGTATTTACTCATTAGAGCCACTTAAGGGAAAGCATTCTGGCCAGTTTTCTGTGCATGCATAGAACAAACATAAGTATCTAATTAAATGAGCAAAACCAGATCACCTTGCAACTTAGGTAATCACACAGTGAGCTGCTGTTATTTTCTCTTTACCATAATTCCATCAGTGCTTTCTTTAAGTTATCTTTCAGCACCGTTGAGACTTTGAACATTGAAATAATGGAGTGGATGGAGACCTGAAGTGCCAGATACCGTGGAGCACACCCAAATCCCCCTGTTGTCAGTGGATCAGGCTCAGCATGGCTTTGACTCCAGTTATTGCTCACTGTAAAATGAATAAAATGAGATCTCTTCTGCAGGACAGAAGATCTGTTAAAACATCCATCTTTCAAAGAACCTCTTCAAAACCAAATTCATAACTTGATACCAGAACTTGGAGTCCCAGTTTAAGTGAAAATGTTACTACAGTTAAGGCCTGGCTCTTTGGCTGCCTGACTCACCATTGCCTAATGAGATATGTTTCCTAAACAAACAGAAAGCAATTTTCAGTTTATTTAAGAAAAAGTTTTAACCAGCGTATAAGAATGGTTCTTAAAAAAAAAAAAAAAAAGAATTGGAGGCTGAATAGCAGCAGCTCATTATATCATGGTTTAGCAACTCATTGACTCACTCTACACGTTCAATTCTGATGGGATACAAAGGATAGCATCTCATTCTCTGAGCTAAATGGCTAAAAGGCATTTATATTATATGCATTTAAAAATGTTTACATTTCATGCTCTCTGTATGTCTGAGTCTTTCCGTATGGTGCGATACTGAATGAGCAGTGATCGCATGCTTGCTTTGTGGCACAGCTGTTGAGGAGGAGGAGAAGAAAAATAATTACACCATTTGCCTAATGCATTACAACTGAATCCTGCAGAAATGTAGTAATATGCTTACTGTTTGGGAGAATGGAAATCTAACCCTGTGTGGAAATTCTATATTCCCTGTAAAGCATCTCTTGTGTGTAAAAATTGAGAACGTGGCACAACGAAGCTTCCGCCCATATTCTTGATGCAGTGGTGTAGACTGGACGATGGCAAAGGAGTAGATGTCTGGATTTCAGGTGTAAAGAAGAATTACCTTGTGGATGCTGTCCACTGTTTACTATTCAGGAAAAGAAGTAGAGCAGTGGTGACAATTTTGTCAGGAGATTCTTTCTTTGGCCTTCAAACCAGTTGTACAGGAGCAGCAAATCTGCCCCTGATGTCACGGACAGGTGTGGTGCACTCCTGGGAAGGGCAGGCCTGCCTGCTCTGAGAACATGGGGTTTAACAGCATAAGCCCTGGAAGCCTTGTTTCCTTCCTGCAGACCGTTTTGCTCAGAGATCATGAGAACAGTTAAGTAGACCTACCTTTTTTTTTTTTTTTTTTTTTNTTTAATTAGTGATGTCATGGACTTGGGTGTGGTAGGTTTCTTTGCCACATGCCATTTTTCTACTGTAGTTTTTCCATCCTTGTTTTACTAAATTGAGCTCTGTGCATGAGAAGAACAGAAGATTTCCTTCGAGAATGTCTGCACTGAGTAATCTTTGAGAAAATCGCCTTTTGTTTCAGACGTCAGCCACTATGGCTGTGTTAAAAGGCGTCCTGGTGGATATTGGATACTCCTGTAGGAGTGTTCTATATAAGAATTGGTCATACTCTGATCCAGCAAACTGAATTCGTTATTTCAAATCTTAATTTTTGTTTGCTCATATTTAGAAAGCAATTCTCTTAGACTGTTAGGCATGAATATGATTAAAACATGTGAGTGTATTGAAAGAAAAAGACTGAGGGGCCATTCTTTTGTTTCACACCTGGTATAGACTCCCAGCAAGTTTACTGTCAAAGGGTTCAGGGATATGGGATCTGGTGATTGTATCTTCTGTCAGTGACATGATTTAGTGAAGGAAGGAACAGTCCTATCCGAGAACTCTGAGTTCCGATCACGTTGCATACGTGTGCCTCAGTTTCCCCAAATAAAAATATTTAATATTCATATGGAATACACATATTCAGCTATATGAAACATTTCAAAGTCTTCAGCAACAAATGCTAAATATGTGAGGGTATAGGTATGATATCTTTCTAAATTGGCACAAGTGCAAATGGTGGTGATGGTTAATGAAAGAGGCTTATGAATTGCTCTCTAGTTGTCTTTTTTTTTTTCCTTGCTATTTGACTAAATCTACAGTAGAGCTAAAATGACCTCATTCTTTATTCACAGGTTACTCTAGGTGGAACCTTTATTGGAATTGGGCGGAAAACTCCAGATTGCCAAGGCAACACCAAGTACTTCCGCTGCAAATTCTGCAATTTCACCTACATGGGCAACTCCTCCACTGAACTAGAGCAACACTTCTTACAGACTCACCCAAACAAAATGAAAGCAGCCCTTCCCTCCTCTGATTCTGGTAAAACTTCAGAGAAAAACTCCAATAAATCCAGTCCTACTCTTCGACCATGTGATTCTGGAGACTTGGGGAAGTGGCAAGACAGAATCACTGTAAAAGCAGGAGATGATACACCAGTTGGATATTCGGTGCCCATCAAGCCAATAGATTCCTCTAGACAAAATGGTACCGATGCAACCAGTTACTACTGGTGTAAATTTTGCAGTTTCAGCTGTGAATCGTCCAGCTCACTGAAACTATTAGAACATTACAGCAAACAGCATGGGGGAAGCCAGGCAGTAAGCCTTCACCCAGACCTGAATGATAAGCTTTCTAGGGGATCTGTCATTAACCAGAATGATCTAGCCAAAAATGCAGATGGGGAGTTAGTGACAAAGACAGAAAAGGGTGCGAGTGTGGCAAAAAAGAAAGACTTGACTAGCAAAGGAGCAGAGGACAGCATGGTGACAAGCTACAACTGTCAGTTCTGTGACTTTAGGTACTCAAAGAGCCATGGCCCAGATGTAATAGTGGTGGGCCCACTTCTCCGTCACTATCAGCAGCTACACAACATTCATAAATGTACCATTAAGCACTGTCAGTTCTGTCCCCGAGGCCTCTGCAGCCCAGAAAAGCACCTTGGAGAAATTACTTACCCATTTGCTTGCAGAAAAAGTAATTGTTCCCACTGTGCTCTCTTGCTTTTGCACCTGTCTCCAGGGGTGACAGGAAGCTCTAGAGTCAAACACCAGTGCCATCAGTGCTCATTCTCCACTCCTGACGTGGACGTTCTCCTGCTCCACTATGAGAATGCACATGAAGCCCAAGCGTCTGATGTCAAACCAGAAACAAACGCCCTGCCAGGGGCAGAGGGGCCGCTGACGCTCAAGGAGAACAAAGAACACTCATGCACCAAATGTGACTTTACCACCCAGGTGGAAGAAGAGATTTCCCGACACTACAGGTACAGTGAAGTTCCCAATGATTAATGATAGGAACCCAAACAACAGTCCTCCCTTAGTTCCTTAATTAAATGTCACCGTTCCCCAGACGTTTGAGGAAACTGGAAATCAAAATATGAATCCGTATAGATATAAATCTTTACAGCCAGGGTCTAATCCAACATCCACTTTGTTTTGGAAAACCACCAGCTAAGTCAGGGGATTTAATTATACATTTAAACCTGTGCGAAGAAGAGAGAGATTTGGATTTGCGTGCAGATGCTGAAGTTCCAGCATATTTGAGGTTTGGTCAACTATTTTCCACCCAGAATCTTTTAGGTACTATTTTAGTTTAGGCTTTTGACCAGAAAGCTGGCATCTTCATTCAGTAGGGGAACACAAATGGCTTTACTTTCCAAGATAGACTATGAAGCCTTTCATGCTCTGTAACAGTGCTTCAATGTACTACCTTTTTGTAGTATTTTCCATTCCCAAGTCCAGCAACACAATAATTACTTTAAGAGCATTCCACTGCTGTTTTGGTCTTGGTTTCACACTGGGAGCAGACACTCTTTTGTCTGTTGATGTCATCCCCCAGGATCCTTTTGCAGATGCTTATTTTCGTGTTGCTGGTTTACAGTGTCGTTCTATTTATTTTAAATGCTAATGTTCCTATTTGGAGGTGGATGCAGCCAGTCTCCTGACTCAGTCTGACACAATGTCATAGTGGCAGCCAACTCCCTGCTAAACTTCTTGGGTCAGTTCCTGGGCTGTTGTAAACTGGCAGTCCAGTTGACATCAGAGGAGGAGCTGGCTCTCAGGCTTTGTAAAGAGCAACAGTTATGTGCCGCTGCAAAAGCGATGTTAAATATTAGAAAATCATGCTGAATATGTTAATAGTTAAGGCTAATGCGTCAACAACAACGGAAAACTCAGTATCTATCTCATCTAAAAGATCTTTGCATGGAAGCCAGCTAGAATGAAGACAAAAGAAGATGCATTTTCAAAGCTAAAGCTTTGTTAAAAGCTCAAGAAACTGTGCCACGTTTAATAGATTCCAAGACATCCAAAATTAAGAAAGGCAGACTGGGGCATGATACTTTAATAGAGATTAAAGCTGGGGGCATCCGAATGTTGCCCAACAGAGGGCTGCATTGGCAATGTATCAGGAGTCTATTTAAAAAAAGAAAAAAAAAAAAAGAAGGAGCAGATTGCTCATCTTTAATTTGGAGCTAGGGCCCACGGAGGATTCAGGTCCCAGCATGCAGTGCCCCATTTTTGATCCAAGTGGGCCTGAGGGATGTTGTGCGGATTAATTAGTTAATGTTTGTAAACTGCTTTGAAGATGAAAAGTGGTATCTAAGTTCCAAGTATTATTATAGCAGCTTTGAGCCATGCTGTAGAACTCCATAGGCAGCACTTTGTCCGCCGCTGGGGCATGGCATGATCTTTTTTTAGTGGTTAAATAACTGGAAGATTGAAATGGCTCCTTGACTGAAAAAAACACTTTTATTTTGCTGCAGCTGGTAATTTAAGTTTTAACAAGCACGCCTAGTTACAATCCTTTTTCCCAAGGAAAGGAGAAGCTGTGACTTTCAAAAGTAACTAAGTCTGAGATGGGGTAGCAGTAGCTTCTCCTTCGGAGCGTTCCGCACCCTGCGGCTCTGGCAGTTGTCACAGGGAACTGCACTTTGGAAAATCAAGAGTTACACTTAAGCATTCGAATCTCAACTTGTTTGTCTAAAATTAGGCTATTCTGTTTAAGACACTCGAACAATGTATTTTGTTAAGCCTTCAGTCTGTGTCAGTATTGAGTACTCTGAGGATGTTGTGTAATTAAAGCAAAGTACAACATCCCTGTAACTGCCAACTTCTTTCCCTTTCTCCTGCCCTCCCCCCTTTTTAATTTGAGTTTTGTTTCTTTTCTACGTGTACTGCTGCTGTTTTCCTCCACTGTGCATCTTTCCTTGAAATCACAGAAGTTAGTTCAGTTTGTGGTAGGTGCTCTGTAATGGCAAACACCAGCAGGTTTTATTGCTTTTCCATACGTAGCCTAGTTTTCACTCTGTTGAGCTAAAACAAATGGAAAGAGAGACTTTTGGGCCATTATAGCTTCTATTTTTATTATTATTATTATCAGCCCTTTTTATTTTTTTATAGACGTTTTGCATGTATCGGATATGGATTTTCTTTTTGTATTTTATGAACTTTCTGTATTTTATGTACTTTTTGTATTTTATGAACTAAAGATACAGAATAGTTCAGATTTTAAAAAGTGGAACATGTATAAAGTAGTGTTCAGGAGTTATGTGACACGCAGAAACACACTGATGTGGAGTCAGCTCACATCCTTGCTGGCCTTTTTGTGGCTTCGTCAGAGTTTATCTCAGTAAAGCTTTAATGCCACACATTTTGTATTTCTGATGTATTTAAAATGCTATACATGCACATATATCTAAAACCTGTCTATTTATATAATAAGGAGCTGAATGGATTCTAATGCTAAACAGGATACTAAGCATTAATGTGGTGGCATAAAGTGTTCTGCCATTCACATCTTTAAGTTTACCCTTGATAATTTGTGAGTATCAGAGCTGGCTTTAGACACTATATACGTATTTTGGTTTGTGTATTTTTTGCATGCATTTTTTATTATTTTCATTTTTGAGTCACGCGCATCAACAGCATGCTTAATTTACTTGCTTTTTAATTTTGTTTCTTTTTGGCTCTACATCTAAAATTTCACTATGTCTGTTAGCTAAAAAATTTTCTGTGTCCCAATATTGTTCCTTTGCAGCCATGTATTTGCAACAGCATTAGAATTTGCAAAAGTGGTTCTTCCCAAGTTTTCTGTCTACAGAAACGTATGCTGACACTTATTGCTCATTCAGTATTTCTTGACATGATTATTTGAGAGCTGTTCAGTTAAATTTGAAGTTAATGAATCACATTGCACTTGAGTTTACTCGTATTTAAACCTCACTAAAATGTGCTTACTCAAATAAATCCCCAGCAGGTTTATTGGCCTCCATTTTCTACTAATTCTGCTACTAAATATTTTCCATTATACCTCTGAGGAATCAGGTACTCTTCATGTTCATTGTGAAGCTTAATTTTTCCTCAAAACTGTCTGGTATTCTGATGAGCTAAAAGATGCCAACACTTGTAATTTAGATAAAAATCATACGGAGTATTTGGGGAAATTTTGCATGTCAGATCACTTAGTCTGGAGATTACTTTCCTGCTTGCTCCAAAATAATTAATTTTAATTTTTTTTTTTTTACTTAAAACTGAAAGAGGCTTATTGCAGAGTGCTTTGTTTTAAATTTTGAATTGTGAGAAAACAATGCATTTTCTTATTTTTGCAAAAATTAAATTTTTTCATGTAAATCCTTACTTGTCAAAAAAGACTTTGAAAGAAAGTATTTGGTTGGTGCTAGCAGTAATTAAAAATGCTATGCTGAAAAATGCTTTAAACTCCTTTAAAAAAAAGGGTAGTGCTTCATTAAACAACTGTAAAATGTAAAATAAAGAAAACAGAAAGACTCACAAATGAAATATAAGCTTTGCAAGGAGGTAAATAATTTCTCTAATAAACAGAAATTACTTTGGAAATGTGGATGACAGCAGTTATATAGGGTTCTTTTTTGAAATTAATTTTGAATTAAATTAAATTCTGTATGTCTTAAAGGTAAATGGAGTAGGGGGGTAAAAGGCAAAGGGGTACTCGGGTCTTGTGCATCAGGGATGGGGGCGGTGGAGCTGCCTGTGCCCTGGCACTGCCGGCAGCAGAAGCTGGAGCAGGGTGCAGAGGATGGAACTGTGGAGCACTTGGGACACTCCCCAGAGAAGCCAACTGAGGGCAAAAGTGTAAATTGAGGCCCACCAGCTCCCGTTTTTTCGGCAGAGCAGGAGCCTTCACTCATTGAACAATAGCAGCAGCAGCTGCGAGGACCTTTTCCATCCTCCTGACACCTTAATTCACTGCTCTGAACTTGTTTGCTCTTGCCAATGGCTTTTGCTCTCCTTTCATCTCAGCTCTGCTCTCCGCTCTGCCTGTTTCCTCCCCTTTCTGTCCCTCTGCTGAATTTTCTTGCTTGCTTTGCTTGCTCTCTTTCCTTCTGAGTATTTTCTGCTCCTCACAAGCCTGACTGCAGCACCCATCCCAAAAGTAAACTTTGTTATAGGCCTGTTTCTTCATGAGAAATACTAGTAATTGTTATATTCTTAATGAAATTCAAAACATGCAAAAAAATGGAAGTGATATGACAGCAGTGCCTTCAGCCAGAATATTTTCTGTGCCCTAGAGCATAGGAATGTCTTCAGGTAATTTAAAAAAAAAATTACTTGTTTTGTAGAGGATGGTGTTTTGTAATACTTCAGATTAGTTAGAAGTATGTCAGCAAGACTTAATTGGCTAGCTGCAGGAGTATCACAGCCTATTAGAAAGCTCAAGTCAAGAACATTAAATCCATCAAAAAAAACCCATCTAATCTGACCGACTTCAAGCTTTTGCAAGGGAAAATCCTTACATCTCATAGCACCCAATTCAAGTATATTTCGGTACAAAAAAATAATTACAGGATTTTATTAAGTTGTCAGTATGTAACAGTGCAGAAAGGTTTGGCCTGAATTCCTTGACGTTTAATCTTGGGATTGAGGCATAGATGTTTTAATGTCCACGAGTAATCGGGTCTTTGATTTATTTTGTAGTGGAAATAATAATGCTAAGTGACAGCAGTGGATGGGATGACATTGCCATCCCAATGCCATGTTGATGATAATGCCAGTTTATGGCTTGTACCTGCTGTTAGCTTCCTTGAGTGGGGTATGAGCAGGATCACAAAAGGGAGAATGCTGTTTCCTTCCTCATTTACATCGCTGTCTTCCATACTGAGATTTTCCTCAAACATCCCTCCTTTGATCAGCTGTATACCAATACAGCGTTGCACCTGATGAGTTCAGAGTTTCAGATGATATAACTGTGGTTTAACTGTGAAGTGCAACTTTTAGATGATGCACGGGAGTGCTTATTGTGTACTTTGCAAATTGGAATTTTTTTAAATTTTGTTGCTTAGCTTTGAGGAGCTTTGTGCACAAATCTAGGTGTAACTTGGGGCTTTAGAAACATGGGGTAGTTTTAATTCTAGTAGAAAAAGAAATCAAACATTGCCAACTTGTTTCCTTGATTGCTATCAGGGCGGGGTGAAAACAGTCAGAGATTAAAACATTTTCTTTGTATGCCTTGTTCTGGGAAAGAGTAAGTTTACAACTTTCAAAAGTTCTCTAATAGCTAATGATAGTTATTATTATTTCAGACTGTGACTTATACTGGACAGTTCCAAACTTACTTTTTGGAGCTTGGGGATAGAGTAGTATACAGGACAAACCCATGCGAATTAAGGTTTATGTCGATGGCAGAGATTATTTTTGCATGCGTACTAGAAAAGTGTATGTCCTGAACAAAACAGGGCCGTCGGGTTACTACCTACCTAAATCAGTCCTTGTCTCTTCCATATCACAGTGCCTATCACAGTTTCACAGAAAAACGAAGGAACGTTTGTATGACTCTCTTTGAATAAATTATAAATCATTTAAATGAACAAACCTTTAATGTAATAAAGGTGGTGGTAGCAGGGCCTCAGCCATATAGTTACAACTGTGTCTAATATTCAGCATTTCTTTGTGGCCTTGAACGTGTGGTACCGCTCCTGTGGTGCGTACAGCTCCTGATCAAAAACATTTAGCCAGCGTGGAAGTGGGGGGAAAAAAAAAAGACAAGTTAGGCAGAAAAAGATCAGCTGTTTGGAGGTGTGATATCTGTAGATGAGAGCCAAGTTAGGAAAGGGGGTTAGCTCTTGAAATAGCCAAGTTAAACAAGAGACACTTAGGGCTAAGTAGCCTCCCAAAGGATTGATAAACTTTCACATGGGGAGTGTATGCGGTTGAGCCATTAGCCCCAAATGGTGTCTTGTTTAACTTGGCTTTTAAGATAACTAGCCCCTGTCTTAACTTGGACTTCCCTGATGGTATCCCACCTTTACAGGGCTGACCCTCCTTATAGCTTGGCTTTTTGTGTTTATAAAATGGTTTTGATCAGATAGCACGCTGTCGTTTTTTTGGTTCAGAAGAGAATTAAGCTCGGTTTAGAAAAGAATTAAGTTGCAAGAGAGAATATATTAGTGTCGCATTGAGAGACAAGCTGATTTTAATAAAACACAATTGTAGAATGAAGAAAAGGGAACACAGCCAGAACAGGATTTTAACCCACGGCTTGCTGTCCCACAAGTAGATTTTGTTGCCATAAGGCTATGTGGAGTATAGCTGACTCTACTTTTTGCATAACTGAATGAGCCCATCTAGTCCCTTAAAATGAATGTAAATACGGAAAATAACAAGAAGAAAACTGATATTGCACAAGGGCTAAAAAGCTTGAATCTGAATGTGTACTCATGTCTGCACGCTGACACAATGTAAGAAAATCAGACAATGTAAATAACATATGGTTTGTTTTTCCAACAAAAGGAAAGATGGAAGACAAGGGGGTTTAATAAGTTTGGCAAGTTGTCCCTTCTAAACTATCATACTCTAAAAGGGACATTTTGTGTATCATTCCAGTTCTACAGATGCACCGAGAGCCAAATCCTGCTCTTACTGAAGTCAATGGGAGTTTTGCCATCGACTTCACTGAGACTAAGATTTGGCCTCAAAAGAATTAATTCTAACAACTGGAGTTGTCAGGGCAGTAACAGATTTCTCATACAAGTTTTGTCCTGTGTGGATAGCAAAAGGCTCGTTTTTTAGCTTGGCTAAAGATGCTGTTGTGACTCTGAATGCTTGGGGTGTGGATGTGTGAGTGTGTCTGTAGGGAGCAGCTTTTGCAGATTTATGTACATTTTGATGAAGGGCAGGGACGGTATTTTACTCCGCGTTGGTACGACGCCGGGCGCAGCGGGGCCCGGGGCTGACGGAGGGCTCTGACCGCTCCTGTGCTATAAACAATTATTCATAATGGCGTTACAGAGCCCATAAACAGTCTTCTGTTCCTATGATAGATGCAGTAAATGGGTAACATGTTGTTCTCATGTAGCAACATATGCTTTACATAATTTAGTAATACTGTACCTCAGATAGGCTTTTAGAACAAAACCAGGAAGGCGTGTTATTCCACACTGCTCCATAGCTCGTACCCAAGCATTTCTGCATTTGACAAGAAAACACAGCTTCTAGTGACACAGCCAACTCTTTTGCTTTTTCTTTAGAGCAGCACCTTTTAAAGTTGTGTTAAAATGACCATAGAGGACAAATAAGTATGGTACAACCTTCTGTCCTTTGATGTATTCTTACCCATAAGTTAACCAGAGCTCCATTCAAAATCATCTTTGTCAACCAAAAGTATATTAAATTGGTGGAAAGCTATTTTTTAAGCATTTGAACCTTCTAGCATAGATTTAGGTTCTACCAAGTGGTTTTTTATACAAAGAAAACTATTATTTTCAAACTATTTGAATTTGTTTGAAAGTTACTTCAGTGTTTCTACCACAATAGAAAATGAAAAGCGTATTGCAGCCAACTGAAGAGGAAAAAAACCAAAATCCCAGTGAAAATTATGTGAAGTTTAGAATAATGCGGTGGAGTGAGCAGTAAGAGGCCATTGCAAGGCGTGGGGGGGGAAAAAACCAGCAGGATTTTTCCCATATTGTATGACACCAAAGTAAACCTGCTTGCTTTATTTAGAGGGAACCATACTGTAAGTTTGATTTATTTTCTTCATCTTGGTAGGCAGAACCACTGCGAGAGGGAAGGTGGAGGGGAGGCTCTCATGTTAGTACACTTCTCGTTTTCTTCCAGGAGAGTACACAACTGCTACAAATGCCGTCAGTGCAGCTTCACAGCTGTTGACACTCAGTCACTACTAGAGCACTTCAACACTGTGCACTGTCAGGAGATGGACGTCACTACAGCCAATGGAGAGGACAGTCATGGTGTTTCGTCTATCAAGGAGGAGCCAAAAATTGACCTCAAGGTCTACAGTCTGATTAATCCGGACCCCAAAATGGGGGAGCCCATATCTGACAGCATAGTGAAGAGGGAAAAGATAGAAGATAAGGAAGTGCTCAAGGAGAAAGGTTGGACTGACAGTCCCAGTGATGATCTTCGCAACGTGTCCTGGAGAGGAACAGACATTTTGAGGGGGAGCCCGTCATACACACAGACCAGTCTAGGCTTATTGACCCCAGTGTCTGTTGGCCAAGAGCAGCCAAAGCCTTTAAGGGATAGTCCAAATGTAGAAGCTGCCCATCTTGCGCGGCCCATTTACGGCTTGGCGGTGGAGAGCAAGGGCTTCCTGCAGGGCGTGCCAGCCGGAGCGGCGGAGAAAGCCGGGCAGCTCACCCAGCCCTACCCTGGATCCGGGGACAGCAAGACAAAGGATGAATCCCAGTCTTTATTACGGGTAGGAAGATCTCTTTTTCTCCTCCCCCCCTCTTTTTATGATTACATGTATGTTATGTTTAATTAGGTATGCAAATGATTTCTTCAGTTCCAGAGTAATGTGGTTGGGTTTTTTTTTCATGCATGGAAAAAAACTAATAATCGAGGAAAGGCTGAAAGACTCAAACTTGTAGAGCTAAACTGGCAGGTAAATGTTGCAAAGTGTTTGCATAGAACAATGTATATATTGATGTAGTATTAGTAAGCAAGTGCTTCTGCTTTTGCTATTTAGCTCTGATTGAATTTTGTTTAATCATTCCTGCTAGTTGTGCAGGTTGGTGATGCGTTTGAAGGAGGAAGGTTTAGAACCCCAGAAGGCTGCACATCTGTTCCACTAAAACAACTAATCACCTCTTAAATTTTGTGGTGGTGTGACAGTTCACGCTTAAGCAAGATTTCATATTATTAAATATCTAAGAATATGAAACCTGAGTTAAATATTAATAAAAAGTATCCTTTTTTATAAAGCAATGTAATTATATATCAATTTTGACACTTGTCTGGTTGCCTTGGAAGCAAAAGAAAAGAAAAAAAAAAGAAGGCGCTTGGGTGATAAGAAGAGAAGAATATTTGTCACACCAAATAATTCCTATTCTGTCTTTTTTACACAAAAGGGCCTATATATAAGGAACTTCTCCTTCCATCAAGGCATGCTTTTCCCACTGTAGGGAAATCTGGGGTTAGAAAAGCTCTCAAATTCTGAGGAGCTGAACAGGGAGACAAGTAAGTGCCTTGTGCCTGGAGTCATCACTGTATGTTTTCAGGGGCTGCTCCTTATCTGACCTTCTAGAAACTTGCTACGGGAGCAGTCAGTCCGCAGACAAACCTCAATAGAATGGAAGTGATGATGAGCTATTTTTCTTTATTGTCTTTTATAAGAACATTTATAACCACAACATCCATTACTGTAAGAGTGAACAACATGTCAGAAGACAAAAGGCAAGATAAGTGTTTTATTCTGTGGTCTGCTAAGATGATACATAGGCATATCTGTCTCTGTATACATATATAAGTTTTACAAGCTCCTTTTAAATGAAATCAGTGGTCTTAAAAATATTGCAGTTATTCAAAGTATAAAGTAACGTGCCTATCACTTAAAGCCTGCATGCAATTTAGGGGGACCACAGTCTTTTGTGCCTTACAGGTCATGAATAGGTACTGATGTCGGATTTCAAGTGGATGAGAAGCAGTCACAGTATGACAGGTTCCCTATTGCAAACCTGGGTGTGTGCTCTTTGTGAATGGCAGGGTTATATTTCTCTTCTCCATTTCAAAATATATACTTAGATCCGATGAGCAGTGGAATTCATTCTGTACATGTGACACTAGTTACATCCCACTTGAATTTTTGTCGTGGTTCGTAGCAGTGCACAGACATATTGGCCAGAGGAGCCATTTATATTGTGGGTTATCATTTATTTTTTGACTCCTAAAGAATGAAAAAAGCCAACTAAACAAAAATCTGCAAAGGGACCTGGTAGTATGCAGAATCAGCTCTATAATGGTCCAAATTTGGTTGGTAGCTGGAGCCTAAAATCTTAGTAAGTGGTAAAATAAGACCATTATATTATCAATTTTAGCCATTGATGAATGAAAAGGGGAAACTGTACACTGGCTGCTTCTTATGCCCTTCTTCAAAATAAATTCCGACAAAATTTTGAAGTCTTTACACAAAAGCACTAATTTTTTTTTCAACGCAGTATTTTTATCACTTTGGAAATATTTTGATCACTTCTGGATGTTCTGAAATATGAATTCTCATGGTTTTCTGGAAAAAAAAAGGTCTTATTTTTGTATATTAACAGGGCATATAAATTAGTTCCTTGCATTTTAAAATGTTGTGTACAACCCAACTTCTCTTTTATAAGGTTTGTAAAAGGATTTATTAGTGGATTGGGTCTATGCTGACTGATGAAACCGTACCAACACCCTTCAAGGAGGAATTACTTTTGTGTACACTTTTAGCTACCTTGCTCGTTGAACTTTGTTTTAGAATCATAGAATCATAGATTCAAGGACTTGTTTGTCTGGGTCTTTTCCTTGGTTACAACACTTTAATTTTCAATTTTCTTTGAAAATTGGGCAAGTTGCCTTTGTCAGTTTGAAATATTTTAAAAAAGGGAAGGTTAACTTCCTACATCTGCTGAACAGAGTCCCTCATCATATATATTTCATCACTACTTATGGATAGAGGAAAATAGTAAGAATTCAAACTTAAGGTAAGGGATGATCTGAAGGACAGGAGATGGTGGAAGAAGACGGAGTGTGATTCCGTGAGTGATATTAGTTCTTCCAATAAGGTGGATATTCCCTATCCCCCTGGATCTATGAAAAAGGTCATAGAAACTGAAGTCCTTTATTTTACTCTTCATTTAGTTTTGGGATGCAGTACTGGAGCCAGGAAATAAGAAGACAAACTGATGGTCAGCTTGACCAGTGGGAGCTCTGTGTCAGCTATTATCTGACATACATATATGTTACATATGTGGCTAGAAGCTCACTTGGCCCAGACAAAATTAGAAATTGTTCAGAAAAGAACTTCCCTTCCATTCTGGATAAAACTAATTTTTGTAATCCTCTGAAATAAAAAAAACCCAACTCCATATTGTTAAGTAAATCTCTCATGATTATCCACATTTGGAGAAATTTATTTTTCTAATGTGAAACAGCTAGTAGAAATAGCTAATGTTGTGCTAAAAGATTCGCCTTTCTAAAAGCAAAGCGTTAAATCCAAATGTACTTCTGATATCATGTAATGAATGCTCATGCAAAATTCTGTATCCCAGGACGACTGGTGACTAGGAAACAAAACCTATAATAAAATCACTGTGGACACCTTCATTTTTTTTCCCCCAAAGATTGACACAGAGGAAGCCAAAAATTTGGGATTACTCAGTGAATAAACACTGTGAGAAATGGACTGAAAAAAATCTAACACATCCCTTTGGTTGTACTGGCTATTCAGTATTTATAAAGTGGCTCTGCTTATTACAAATGGTGTGTAATGATTCGACAGTGGTGGTAATAACATGTGCTTTTCATTTTTTACTTCTCTCATGACGGGGTGGGGGGGAAGGGGAGATCATGTTTTTCACTTTATTTTCATATAGATAGAGGTTAATATTGCAAGTGGGTTTTCTAGATACTGAGTTTAAGAGTGATTAGCATTTTAAAAAAGTTTCAAAGATGATAGAGATCAACTGGGGAAGGGGTGAAAATCTACAGTTGCCCACAGAAATCCCTAATGCCTACAGGATAATTGTAAACTTTTGGAAAATTACTTGGAGTCTTTTTCGGCTTTGCATGTTGTGTAAGCCGTTTATACGCTGCTCTCTTGCATTCCTTCCATGCACGATGGACATGTTCCCTCCCCAGTCTCTGTGCTACAGTAGATTATTCATGGGAGTCATTAGGGTAGGATTTCTTCCCTTTATAGCCGCTAAAAGACCAAATCGCTTGTGACCTTTCGGGAGCTGGGGATGGTGCAGTGGCGATGGAATGAGCTCTGCATGTGTGGAAACACACATGTGCAGTGGATGCACCTTTTTCCCCAAGAGCGCTTCCAAGCTGTGTGTATGTAACAGAATCTTTCTCAGGGGCTTGGTACACTTCTGTGAGTAGCTTTAATTTATTTTTCTTATTAAAATGTTTCCAGCAGCTGTACTTACAGCGAATCGGTATGTTTTGCAAATGGGAATTAGAAAAAAATGTACCTCAGCGTGGTACAATGTAGACATTATTTCTGCTCTTCCTTAGAGTAGCTGATTTTATAGTTTAAAGATTTGTTGATACTGGAAGGGCTATTGAGATGCAAAAATGTTCCTTTTTTTGGGTAGCACATTGGCAGCCAGCGGACTCCAGGCCAGGCAGATTGTTTAATGCTTTGACAACGCAGATCTTGGACAGCAGGAACTTTTTGCTAAACTGATTTTAAATGAAGTGTCCTGTTTTGGTATGTGTGGACACTGCAGAACAAAGTTTTCCGCAAAATTGGGACTTGGAGCCTGAGCCTTCAGACCTACACACAGCCCTAGTTAGCCCACCTAAAGGCACAGGTAGACACTGCTACCTCGCATCGTAGTTTACCCGATGCAGAACAGCACAGATCAGTGTGTCCTGTGGTGCCGCGCAGACCTGAAGGCAATGAGATGCCTGTGTGTTAATCATAATTTGTGTAATGGGGGGATTCGTGTAACTTCAGAGGGAGAGAGATTGTCAAATTATTGCAAAGGTACTGGTGACTTTTATCAAAGGGAGACTGCAGGCGGTAACGTTAAATATCTAACTGAAGTTATTTTAACCTTTGCTATGAGCTTCATATCCAGGGGCAAAGGATAAAATCAGCTCTTCTATTAAATCGAGATTATTTTGCACCATAGCGATTGGACTCTTTACACATGATAGGGAATCATGGCTTTTTGAGAAAGTTTCCATTTACTTTAAGAAGAGTTATTTTCATTTTGTCTGTGATATTTACACTTCCGATATTTCATATAGTGTTCTGTCTAGAGCTGGTTATGTGGCTTTAAATTTGGGGGAGGGAGGAAATCAGAAAAAGTTATTTCCCCTCTCCTTGTTTTACATTCTCCTATGTGGCTGATTGACAGAGCTAATTTTAAAATAAGCAATAGGTATGTATGTATGTATCAGTAAATGTCGATATAATTGATTGATTTAATATCAGTGTAGTAAATATCAGGCACAATCCCTACTGGTGAAACGTTATTTCTCCTGTTATAAAGTCCTGACTCCTGTTATCCGCAGTTAAGGGCCAGATCTCTGCAGAGCAGTGGGAATGCTGAATTGACCTTTGTGATTTCCAAAATACTTCTCGAAACATTCAATCCTTGGCCGTAAGGATAACATACCTTTACAGTAAAACCTGCCTCTCTGATGTTGGTAGAAGTTATTGCCGCTGCCTGTAAGCAGCAGCACTGGAAGGTTCAAGCACACAGAGTGGGATCTTGGTTTACATGTGATTTTTTGGTGGTTACTACAGGGTAATGGATGGAAGTTTTTGTGCGCTTTGGCATTGTGTCCCACTTTCAGCCACCTTTTGATAACATCTTAATGGTATACCTACTGAATGAAATTTAATGCATAGAATTGTATCATACATCTTATATTTATGTTGGTGGAGGTCTTAAATGCTACACCTCATCCCTCAGCCGCTTTGGGAAAGAAAAAGCAGTCCTTTAAAGAAGAAACATCTGAAATAGTTTCTCTGTAGCTGCGTCTCATTTTTTTCCCATTTCCTCTGACTCTGTTAGAGATCTTTCAGGAAGTATTTATAGTCGAGGCCATTCATTGCCATACGGGTCCTCTAATTAGCTGAAGGGAGCTCAGCAGGCACTGTGTCTTACTAATGCACAGAGCTCTGTCAGGTCAGAGAGATGCCAAAGTCTTTGGGTTTTGTTTTTTTTTTAGAAGCACCTGTTTCCACAAGTCTCTGCCTGGGGAGGCGGTGGGTTACTTTTAAAAATCTAAGTACATCCTGGAAAACGGCAAGAATCCTCTGACAAGGAAAATGAGAAAATAAAGACGGGACTTGAAGAGAAATGGGTTTGAAGCGTCGGGTTTCCTGCACAAAAGTGAGGCGGGTAAAATCCCCGTGCCGGTGAAGGGCTCACGAACGAAGCTAAAATAACTTTCTGAAGGTTTCAAGTAGTTTAGAAACAAACATGTACTTGGCTGCTTTTAGTAACTACTGGAACCAAACCCACAAGAAATTGAATGTTTTGCATTACTCATCCTGACAGAGTGATCAGATAGGACTAGAAAGTAACTTTTAGAAAAATGTTAACCTGCCCAATTAAAGGCATGTTTCTGGTTTTTGTGTGGGGTGTGTCTGTCATGTGGAGAGACAACCCCACCTCGTGCATGTTTACCCACCCATCAGTGCATATTTTTTATTTATTTTTTTTTTTCTCTTCTCCCTTTTACGAAATGCGGTTTAGAAGAGAATTAAGTGATAAAATCATTATTTGGGTGGGGCAGGGAATAATGTGAAAGGGCAGCAGCTACGTCAAAGTCCTTGATGAAAAGGTGAATCAGTGTGTGGAACAAAGGGCTGAGGAGATTGGTACGGGCCCCCGGGCCGCTGCGTAAGCAGCAGGATTTATTGAAGTTGCTATGATCAATAACAATGATTCAAGCAGCGAGAACCGAGATAATTCTTGATTTAAAACAAGCTGCTTCGTTCAGATGGGAGAGACCGTAATGAAGATGAGAACAAAAGAGTGCTTTCTTGTATTGAACCAAGCGGTCAAAACAGATTGACAATCAGTGTCAGATGCAATTAACTCAATTTTATGTTACCCTTAACTAGTTCGGGTAGGAGAACCTCTCTCTTTTGCTCTCTCCGGTCTGGTAGTTGGTGTCCTGGTGTTGGCGGCAGCGAGAAGCGGCAGCCCACCGTTGTCACCTGGATGCTGCCCGCCTGTGCCAGGGCCTGGCTGTGCCGGGTCAATGTCACCCGGGTGCCTGAGGCAGCCGCGCCGTGCCATCTCTGCTGCGCCGCGCCGTGCCATCGCTGCTGCCAGGAATGGCAGTTACTGAGCTCAGCGTGAGGGTGGGAGCATCCTCGGTGCGTGGGTCCAGTTCTCCCCGGCAGCCCCCACTGTGCCAGGCTGGGTGGGGGTCCGGGCGCAGGGGGGCTCCTGGCACTGTCCCCCCGTCTGGCCAGCAGCCCCTGGCGTGGGGGTCCCTCACCCTGGGGTGATGCTTGGAGGGCTCCCTCCTGGCTTAGCCCCACTGCGCCATCGAGCCGCCCCTGTTGACGCTGAACACAGCCCAGTCCTGCAGCCCTTATTCATTCCCCCTTGCTCCAAACGGGGCACACTGACTGAGGAAACTCAATTCCTTTAGGTACGACCAATCCTGGTAAGCAGCTTTTTTTTTTTTTTTTTTTTAACTGTCTTCAAATACATTTCCTGAATTTTTATGTGGTGTTTTGTTTTTTATTTTTTATTTTTTTTTGTTTCAAATGGTGCTCACAGTGGCTGCAGTTCGGTTAAAGCAGCGTCGGGGTATGGAGCGCAGCTGTGGGCACAGCAAAGGCAAACAGCCCACCAGCAGCTCTCTCCAGTCTAAACAATTCTGAGAACTGTCAATGGGAAGCCTTGTTTAAACTGGGAAGGAAGTAAACGCGGCTTCTTGCACGACGACTACTTTCAATAATTAGCTGAGCTCCTCCAAAGTTTCAAATAGTTAAGTGCGACTATAGCAATTAAACAGCCCTGTTATTCTGTATTGCTAGGAGTACTTAGCGTTACATTAGGTACCTGAAGTGAAATGGAAGCTTCAATTGTATTTAGAAACTAAGGATAATCTTTGCCAAACTGGATCCAATAGGAAACACACATTCATGTCCAAGGGCAGAACTTGCTGCTAACTTGTAGATTTTCAATGGAAAATTAAATTTCATAGATGAATGCAGGCAAGGATTGTACGTAATTCTGTTTTTGCCTGAAGTACTATGGTGCTGAACAGTGAAAATCTATGTGAAGATACCTCTAACATCTGGAAATGCAGAGTTGCTTTCACTGTTGAATTTCAGACAACCCTCTACACGCATTTGGTAATTAAAAGACACAATAAATACACTCTTTTAGAGGAGGGATATTATGATAGACAGCAAATAAGTGTTTAATCTATTGGACTAAGAAGGGAGCATTGTAATTGTAATTGATTTGAAGGAATCCAGATGCTATCCACATCTGAAAAATTCAAAATGGTAAAGATTTAAAAACAGATTTATGAATAAACAGTGCACACACATGTTCTGTGATTTTTCCATGGAGGTATCTAGGGGTTAATGCACCCAGTTAAAAATTACAACTATGGAAAATAGTTGTTATATGAAGAGATGTGTGCTGAAACAGAAATATATATATATGTCAGATATGCAAAAGGCTTTCTGGAATGTCTTTTGTTACCTTAGCACTCCTCAGAATAAGCATGTGGCCACCTTGGAAGTAGTCTTAAAATTAAGATGGCTAATGTAGCACAATTGATTTAGTGAACAATTTCCTGCCTAATATAATTCATTTACTTCTTGTACTAAGTTCTGTTTTTAAAATGAAGCTTTATAATGGCTAAATGATCCTGTTGATGTTTTTCTAAGCATTTTTCTAAGTAGCATGATATATATTTTGGAAAATCTTATAATCTTTGTTGTAGTGATACAATAATAGGTGTATGTAATATAAATGGGCAAATATATGTATTCTATATTGCATGTTACATTATTTAGAGTTCAGCTAGGATATAATTTGTGCATAAAGACAGGAGGAGGAATAAAGATGTTTTCTCTTCTGCGCTGTGCACAGTATTAGGTTTCTGAAACAAATGGGGTGGTGGCAGCCCAGGCTGTGCAGTGCTTCGCAGGCAGCTTGCAAATGGACTTTGAAATCTTTGCTGAGTTTGTGTATCCCTGTGCTGCCTGAGATTCACAAATCTCAGGTTAGTGAATCATATTTGTCCTAGTTAGATGGTTAATTCCCTATGATTTCTTGGCTGCTCTAGGCCTTAGTCTCCCGATCCAGTCTGTAAAGTGGGAATAAGGGCAGTTTCCCATCTCGAAAGGCAAGAGTGAAGAGAGATAACTCTGTCTTGTGCAACACAATAGTCATAGCAGGAAGACCCTGATCCGTAGGCATCCTGAATCAATATTCCCAGTTAACTTCTCTGGGCATGATGATGTAACTTTTTGCAAGAATACCAATGCAGCAAAAATGTTAAGAAGCAGATTATAATTTTAATTTTAATTTTGTTAAAATTTCTACTCTTTCCCTCAGCCTCATTAAAAAAAAAAAAAAAAGAGAGAAAGCAGGAATTTTGGAGCGAGGCATTTGCATTTCTTGTTTGACTTTGACCTCATTTTGGTTTATGTGCCTCTGATGTGTACAGTGGCAAACTACACGTTTTCACTTATGGGAAGAAGTCTTTTAACGATGGCTTACAGTGCAGTCTTTAATCATGTGAGTTGCCTCCAGCACTTGCTGAGAGTAAAATCCCACCCTCTCCGTTTTCAGATGAGTTGTACTGTCGGCTGTTTCTCCTTGCAAGACTGTCTGTGATTTGAAAATTGTGTTGAAATTAAAAAAAGCGAGGAAAAAAGAGAAATAATCAGAACATTTGTCAAGGAATTTGTTATGAATGGAAACGAGGAGCAATGCAAACAAGCTTGGAATGAGTTTTAATTCACATGTTATTCTGGGAGCCTACAATTTCTGGTGAGAAAATGGCATATTTTAGGTCTATTTCCTCCAGTTTTTGGCATGGAGCAATGCCTGTTTTGTTCAGTCAGATGTTCAAATGGGAATTTTGGATGCTTAGAACTAATTTTAGTAGGTGGGGGGCAAATTTATTATGATGCTACAAATAGAGTTTGATCACAGCTGCTTCATTGCAATTATAAAAATCGGCTGTGAATCACTTAAACTATATTTACTGGCTGCAAAAAAAAAAATAAATGAATCTTATCTACACAAAACTCTGTCTGGTTTCCCTGAAAGTTCTGAGTATCATCATTTATACACCTAGAATTTTGAATTTGACTTGATCATGTTGCCAGAGTATTTTCATGCTGCTCTCCCCCGATGCCCCGGCAGTGATAGTGTGCTCAGATGACTTTGCCGTTCTTTCCTGAAGAAACTGCATCTTTTTGTGTTAGGGTGAATTTCTGGGCTTGTTCTGAAATTACAGTAAATCACACACAGACCTTTTCAGACTTATTAAAAAAATGTTAGAAACTTCACTGGGAGTTGGGCACTTCAAAGCTCTTGCTACTCCAGTCTGTACATGACTAAAAGGCTGTAAGGCAGACACCGCAAGGTGAAATCTTCAAATCAAAGCAAAACTTAATATACCACTATTATCCCCTTTATAAGACATATGGAGAATAATATCTTTACATATTTATGATTTTTTTCTGATAGTAACTGCTTTAATGTTCATGGGGTTATGCTTTTGAGTTAGAAGAGAAAATACTGAGTTATACTGCATATTTTTTAGACATTTTGTGGCAGCTCCTCTCCCAACCCAAAGTAGATGTATTCCAGATCTGTTTAAAAGTTTGTATTGTGCAGAATAAGCTTAGTCAGGCTGTTTCTTGAGAAAAGCATTTTCTTCACAATTCAGTTAATGGACTCAGCTCTGGTGATCATTTTGGCATTCCTATTTGCAGCTGATAAAGAAGTCAAACATCTGTAAAGCTCTCCATTGACAGTAGCACAGTACCTGTTAGTATAATACTGAAATTCATTTATATTTGACTGAGGTATGCTAGAAACTTAAATATTTCCTTTTGTTTAAAATTTTCATCAACTTTACCTTATGTAGTGTTTGAGGGGTGGGGAGAGCTAATGGAAAATGTGATTAAAATCTTCTAGGCTTCAAGGCTTGTAAACAGCTTGGCACCTACATATGTTTGTGTGCATACGTGTGTTTTACTGGTTTGTTTACTAATTTTAAATTAGGTTTAAAAATTAGAATGAAATTTAAAAGGATTTATTTTGAAATTGAAAACATTTTTACACTGAACACAGAATTTCTGGAGTTATTTAGCCAAATGGTTTGTAGGACTAGTGTTAGTCATTTTCAAAGCAAAGAGTATGTTACAACTTTACTGATTTTTCCATTACAGAAAATTATGTTCTGCTTAGCAGAAGTTTTAAATCCGGGTTGATTTTTAAATAGATCTTTTCACGCCTTTAAGACTGTAAACTTAATCATCACTTAATCAATTTGCCTTTGCCTTCTAATAGTCAACTAAATGGTAGAGGTCTTTGCAATGGTTATCCATAACAACCATCGGAGCAGATCTGATGTAGGGACTTCTACAAAAATTAAGAGGACAGTTGATGTCTGTAAAATTTGGTCCCTCAGTCTGGACTTTCTTGGTACGATGGTGAGCTAAGTGACTCCTCATGTGATACTCCGTTTTAGTCAAACCTTGTCACCAACTGCATATATCTCAGAAGAGGTGTTTCATTTGACTTCAGTGCCCTGAGTTGGCATTGGTGTAGACCTCTAGACTGCATTTTTTTCTGAAATGTATCATTTCAGTGAGCGAACAGACAGCCTGGGGTGAAGCCTTAATCAATGCTAAAGGTATTTGAAGGCTTTCTTAGTGATATCCTCTTCAAGAAGTGAAGCATAAAACATCTTGGACACCAGTCCCTCAAGTACAACACTGTTGTGAGGAAAGAACATTTTTACAAATGTTGATTTGAGAAATATTTTATCTGTGCTGGTCCTGTAGGTCCTTGGCAAAGAAGTTAAATTTTATAAACGCTAGGAAGTTCACGGGATCTCCATCCAGGTGTCCGCACTGAAGGGCTCCCAGTGCCTTGGGAGCTGCAGAGCGTGCCTGGTCCTTTGCCTGGCTGTGAATGCCTCTGGACCCCCGTCAATGCCTCTGGACCCCTGCTCTCAGACAGTTTAATCAGTATGAATCTGCTTCCCTCTTTGCTTGGCCAGGTTGAAAGGAAACTTCACTGTAACTTCTCTTTTCTTGTCTCTTTTCGCTTGGTTTGGCTCTTTCCCCCATCAATCTTTTGTGGAACTCATAGTTTTTTATAGTAAAAGTCATTGAAATTCTCTAAATTTAGAGCTTTCTTTTGAACGAAAAAATACCAAACCATTCATTCTGTTACAAAACTGTCT
Organism: Ibidorhyncha struthersii; assembly: GCA_013398815.1. NCBI lineage: Eukaryota > Metazoa > Chordata > Aves > Charadriiformes > Charadriidae > Ibidorhyncha > Ibidorhyncha struthersii. Next base: position 74,989 of record VZSZ01002758.1, read on the forward strand.
AGACTTTCTGATCTGCCTTTCCTGAAATATACATCGTCTGCATTGCAAACGGAGGCTTCCCGATGGGGAGAGATTAAGCAAAATTGTCTAAATCTCCTCCTCTCCTCGCACCTGCACTTTGCCACGGTTGGAGCCAGGGTGCTGGTCTGCATGGGCTTTGCTCTGACAGGTTCTCTCTCGAATGCCTAATAGCACGCACATAAATGGCCCTAACGATCTGATATCCTTCCTACTAAAAATATTCTCATGGCCTTGCTTGCTTTCATCGGCACCACTAAGTAAACCTCAGCTGGTGGAAGGAGACATGTTGGAGCACAGCAGAAGAACAGAATGGATGAAACTACAAATTGTTAGTCTGTTAAACACAGATTATGTCTTTGGGTACAAATTCCATTAGCGACTGAATGAGTCTGGATGGGTAGTAGCTTGTGGAAGTATTTGTTATGACAAAACCAACTTTTCATTAATAGACAAAGTTATCCTGTTTTCCTCTGTAGTCTGGCCAACATCAAAATGTTTCAAACTAATTTCAGACTTGTAAAACACTGTCTATCAGATACAGACATATGGATTGAACTAGTAATTTGCTTGCCATCTGCTGATAAAGGAAGCAAGGCGTCTAAGAAGAAAATGAAGAATATTTTTTTTCCCCCACTGGAATGTCGTATGGTGCCTTTAGTAGTTGTTTGTATTGACATTTTTATTGATTGTTATGTAAAGTGTTACATTGCATTGACCTGCATCTGCTTTCAGTCCCATAATTATGATATTATTTTTTTTTTGGTTTACCAAATATCCATAATCATTTGAACCTATAAATAATGTAGTTAGAAAATAACCCACTTTAAACCTGAAAAAATACATTGATAACTGCAGTTCTTATTGTATGAAACGGGAATAAGCATATTCTTTTGTTCGGAAAAGAGAAAAAACTGAAATATTACTAACAGAGTTAATTAAAATTGTATTTTCTTTTAGTCAAAATTTCTCTTTTCCTCCTGAAAGATAGGCTAGAGGCCAGAAAAAACAATGCAATTCCCAACATAAAAACAAACAAACAAACCTGCCAAAACTTTTCTGCTTAGGGGAAGACAGGTCCTTGAGCTTTCTGGGTTTTTCCCTCTAAGAGCCTTCTCTTGCCAGCCAGTGAGGGTTTGTGCAGGTCCAGATTTTGTCCCCCAACTCTTTGCCAAGGCTTAGCTGTGCTGCCAATAGCTATTTCGCCTGGGGATGACTGAGCTGGAGGGGCAGAGAGGTTTCTCGGCAGCAGGACAGAATCACAGAATAGTCAGGGTTGGAAGGGACCTCTGGAGATCATCTAGTCCAACCCCCCCGCCAGAGCAGGGTCACCTACAACAGGTTGCACAGGACAGCGTCCAGGCGGGTTTTGAATGTCTCCAGAGTGGGAGACTCCACAACCTCTCTGGGCAGCCTGTTCCAGTGCTCCACCACCCTCAAAGTAAAGAAGTTCTTCCTCATGTTAAGATGGAACTTCCTATGTTCAAGTTTGTGCCCATTACCCCTCGTCCTATCAATGGGCACCACTGAAAAAAGACTGCTCCCATCCCCCTGGCATCCTCCCTTCAAGTATTTGAAAGCATTAACAAGATCCCCCCTCAATCTTCTTTTCTCCAGACTAAAGAGACCCAAATCCCTCAGCCTCTCCTCATATGAAAGATGTTCCAATCCCCTAATCATCTTTGTAGCCCTTTGCTGGACCCTCTCCAGCAGATCCCTGTCCTTCTTGAACTGGGGAGCCCAGAACTGGACACAGTACTCCAGATGCGGCCTCACCAGGGCAGAGTAGAGGGGGAGGATGACCTCCCTCGACCTGCTGGCCACACTCCTTTTGATGCACCCCAGGATGCCATTGGCCCTCTTGGCCGCCAGGGCACATTGCTGGCTCATGGTCATCCTGTTGTCCACCAGGACTCCCAGGTCCCTTTCCACAGAGCTGCTCTCCAGGAGGTCAGTCCCCAACCTGTACTGATGCATGGGGTTATTCCTCCCCAGATGCAGTACCCTACATTTACCCTTGTTGAATTTCATTAAGTTCCTCTCTGCCCAACTCTCCAGCCTATCCAGGACCAGCCCAGGGGCAGCAGCGCAGGCTGCTGGGTCTGTCACGGGGTGGTGCAGGGGCAATTCCTTTGCCGGGCTGCGTTGCCTCACCGCTTGCCTGCGGGAAGCTGCAGGGTGTAAGTGTTGGAAGATTTGCTTCTTGAAACTGTGTAGTCGTCTTATTTCAGCATATAGGCCCTGGTTATTTGTGGAAATACTAATAATTAGTCCATAATGAAAGTTTGTTTGTTCTTTTAGTTAATACTTCTAATACGTTTGTACATTTTCACGAAGCGTTTAGTTTCTCGGTGTGAAAGTGACATATCAAGTAGAAAATGCAGTAACGTCTCAACAGGAATATTGCTCTCATAGGTAATAAACCACATTGTCAATCAATGCTCAAATACATAGAACTTTTGGTAGTTAAGTAATAATAAATACTATTTTCAGCCCTAGTTCCCCATTTTTTATACATATTGGCAAGTATTTTATTTTTCATTGATTTCAGTGATCCATTTTGAACAGGTAATGCTAAAAATATTGATGAGCTATGTTCTTAAACATGAGTTATGTCTTTGTAAGAGTTGTGACTTGAATTGTTGATTTTCTTTTACACAAGAGAAGCCCATTTTTTTCTTTGCAGCAATTGGATTATTGACTTGCCAGAAGTGTAGGATGTAAAGAATGCACCAAAGAATTTCTATATGTGCTTGAAGGGAAAGTAATAGGGAAAATCACTACTCATCCAATATACTGTTTTCTCTTTTGTAAATATCTTTTCCTGAAAATTGATGTTCCTTGTAATGACCTGCAAAATCTGTGAACAGCTCAGATACCTATTAACACATGCCGCCTTCTCTTTTCTGAGTGTGGATATGTACGGTTCCATTTGAAAAATCTAAACAGTTACATAAATAACAAGTTTTCCACAATGTAGAGTTAATTATCATTTTACATTTGGAATTTACTCTATGTGGAAAGCTATTGCAACAGTAGCAACAGTTTAACAGATGGACATGTGTTGTAGATGTACTTGTAGGAACTGCTGTCTGTGACAGCAAAAAGATCTACAGAAGTGGAAAATTCAGATAGTATTGATGAAGCTTAGGTAAATGCAGTGCTCCTGTGATGGCTTATGGAAGACACGAAGCTAGAACAAGTAGTACCACTAGTAGTACCATTGCTATATGCTTTGCCACGTGCTTCCCCTCTGCTTTTTATGGCTTAAGCTGCATGCAGTCTGCTCAGTCTGTCCTTGTATTGTGTTTCTATGCCATGTTCCAGCACAGTAAGTCTAGATCTATTTTGCATCTGATGGGCCTGTTGGGTTTTGTTCTGGTTTTATTTCAGTGAAAACATCAGGACTCTATGCCTTCCTGATGGTAAACGTTAATATTTACACCATACACTGGGAAGTATATGTCCAGAGTAATTTTATCCTTTTAAAGTTGTGTTGTTTTTTTTTTTTAAAGGATTTATGCTGTACAGTACCTGACAGTTCCCACATTTATAATGCTTTGTAACATATATTGCAATTGATAAAATATAGGTGTTTATAGCATTCTGTTAGAGTATGTTGACTGCAGCAACGGAGTCAAATTACCACTAAGAAAATATTGCTTCACAATAATTGGGAGGATACCAGATACTTAGCCTGACGTTGTCTACCAGAAACTGGTAAACTTGCTGTTCACGGGCATGTTCACCTCAGGGTATTAAATGGCTCTTCCCAGGTGAATGTTTGTAAGGCCATTATGTAGTTTGGTGAACTGTCTGGGAGGGAGATGAGGATGTGATCGATAGGGGAGGAGGCGGCAGGATCCTGTCTCTAGGATGTATGACTTCGAACAAATGCAAATTTCCTTTGTGCTTCTGTTGATGCATATTTTTATTATATAGTAGCTTCCAAAGAACATTGAGATTTATGAATATTAGCAAATTGCTTTGGGAACTTTGAGTATGAGGTAGTTCAGAAGCAGAAAGGTTTATAAAAAATAATTAAAATTTTGTATGCCTACTATACACTTATCTCTTGTCTATCAGAGCTGTTCTTTTGCAGACTGAATTGCCTTACTGTGATACTATCGCACTGCTGACATGAACAAATGGTTTCAAAACCATTCATGTCAGGTCAAGATGGTGAGAAGAGCAGATAGACATGAGAACTGGGACTGTATAAACAACATACTCCCATCACCGGACTAACACAGGTCCAGAGAAGTGGCAGTGTCGTTCTCGCTGCTCAGACACTGCCAGTTTGCTATTCCCCCCTTCCCCGGCACGAGAGAATTGACTGCAACTGTTTATTTTCAACACATGGTTGATATCTTTGTCTGTCTCTCTGTCTGTAGATCAGCTGTGCCTTGTTAGGGACTTTACTCATGAGCCCTGAGAGTCTTGCTCAACCTTTCATCTCCCTGCCATGTAACTGTGGTTTGTTAGAAATAACTGAGAAAAAATGTAAACTTACTGAAATGACGAAGTCTATAGTCGATGTCAAAGGAGAGAGGGGATGGACTGAATTGAGGGTGTATGTAAAACATTAGTCCTGCCTTCTCAGAGATATTTACAATATCTCTCTAGACGGAGAAAGAAAAACTCCACAGTTGTATTTGCCCTTTGAGAAATGTCAGAAAGGTTATTTCAGCCTGACCAGTTCCTGTTCATCCTGAGGTGTCTCTTTGTACTGTGCAAAGGCATAAGAGTGTGGTGTTCCCAGCTCTATATATTCCCAGAATATACCTAAACATTATATAAATCCCCCTTGGCTATATATATAGCATATGCCATATTTATATGAGCAAACTTATATTGTTCAGTTAAGAGGCTGTACAGACATTGATGCAGCTAATGGAAACATAGCAACAATGGGAAGGAAATTTGAGAGGTTTGTGCTTTCTCCACACTAACCTTATCATTGATCATCCTGCTCAGCATTGCTTAAATGAATCCTGAAGAGAAAATGCTATTTATTTTTGATGTTTTTAAAGTGTGAAGAAATCACAGCTCTCAGGTGAAGTTGCTGTGATCCTTCTGTAGATCACAGAATGGTTTAGGTTGGAAGGGACCTTAAAGATCATCTAGTTCCAACTCCCCTGCCATGGGCAGGGACATCTTCCACTAGACCAGGTTGCTCAAAGTCCCATCCAACCTGGCCTTCAACACTTCGAGGGATGGGGCCTCCACAACTTCTCTGGGCAACCTGTTCCAGTGTCTCACCACCCTCAGTGTAAAGAATTTCTTCCTGATATCTAATCTAAATCTACCCTCTTCCAGTTTGAAGCCATTACCCCTTCTATCACTACATGCTTTTGTAAAAAGTCCCTCTCCAGCTTTCTGAAGGTCTAAAAGCCATTTTTACGTGGAGGAGAATGTTACTGTTTTTTGGGCCTATTTGCAGACTGTAGAGTGCCCTCAATGGATTCAGGTGCCCTTTAGCACTTACGTCCTCTCCACACGAGTTATTCAAGTGTCTCAACAGAAATTACATTTATCATGTTTTTTGGATATGCCTGCCAGTGCCTTCACTGAATCATACTTGTGTTGCTGCTACTGCTCTGTTCTCAGGAAGACTGTCTGGAGATCAGCCAAGCTTTCAAAGTACTGATAGTGTCCGTAGTTAGGACAGAATTATCAAAAAGTATGTATTTTCCGTAGGATTTTTTGAAATGGAACTGTATTCATTATCTTGCTATTGCCAAAAGTGCTTCAGCTGGTCCTGGTTTCTAGTCATACCACAGTTGTAAAGTGAGGGTTGTTTTCAATAGCTGGCAATGAATTGTCAAACATTTTGGCCTACCATTTCTTCTTTCTGAACCGTTTTAATAATGGAGATAAATTATAAATATGCTTTATAAATCTGTATCATCAAAATGATAAGTCATCTGCAAACTTGGTGTCTTGAAGAACAGCTGCTATTTAACCACCTGATACCATTATTTTTTAATAGAGAGTTTTAGATATGAAAGTGTGCTGGAAACATATTAAAGTAAACGATATCTTCAAAGGGAAAGTTATGAGGTATGCCTTTTCTCCACTGTTAGGATTTTCTGGAGAATGCTACCATGACTAGCGTAGCTATGTCACTCTCTTGTTAGTATGTGTGGAATGAATAACCTGCCTCACATCCTTTTCTAGGAGAAAGCGTTGAAAGATTTGAGTTACCCTCCATTAGTAATACTGGACACACAAATGGCCGAAATATGCTGACAGTTGTGCCAATACAGAGCTGTACAAAAAAGAATTAAAATTTTGTCCCATTTTTGTTGAAATATTAAATTAGACTTTTTAGGACCAATGTTTGATTTAGCTTTGTAGATGGCAAGGAAAATGGATGAGCTTTTTATTATTTTTCTGTGTGAAATTTGACTTTTTTTAACCAGCATTACTGTCATTTGAAACTTGAGGGCCTATGTGACATTCTGACTACAAAAGGGATAGAAAGGACACATTAAGAGAGTTTATGAAGTTGCCGGGAAAAAGAATATAATGATAGCAGCAGGAAAAAAAAGCATATCACAGCTTCAAAACAGATGGAGTTCTCTAAGGAAGCTGTCTGAACACAGCCCAGGAACTATAAATTGCATTTAGAAGATAGGGCGTTCACTGCAGATGACAGGTTCCCAGTTAGAAGGTGAAAGCCAGAACAAGACTATGTGCATGCAGAGAACTGCACTGAATGTGCCTGACATCTTGTGTTTGACATACATCGAAGTTTGAGCTGCAATATGAATTCAGAAGTTCAGAACATGAAATATGTCGTAGCGTTCAGAAATCCAGCAACTTGCTTTCAGGCACAGGAAATTTTAACTAAATACAAAGCAGAATGAATTTGTGGCTCTAAAAGTGAAACAAGGCATTAACTTTGAATGTAATTTTTGATCACTCTTACACTGAAATATGACAGAAAAGCCCTCTCTTTCTTCCCATGTGCCAAGCTGGTGTCATTCCAGAGTCACCTGGTCAAAAAGCAGTGGTTTCTCTCTGGGCCTGTAACCCATATTTTTTTATTATCCCATTTGACCTGGACCTGATTTCAGTGAAATAAATTAGAGTTTTGGCTTTCTCTGGGACTCCTGCTCTAGGAAATGATCCCCACATCTTAGGGAAAACAACCTCCCTGAAGTTACCCCATCCCATGGACTTTCAGGGCGGGACTTGTCTCATCTAATCGTGATGGAGGTGTCTGTGCCTGAGTTATCTGTCTAGGATTCTTGGAGCCAATGCAAATATAAACACCACAGCTGTGAAGTACAAAAAGTGAGTTACCTCATCCAAAAAAATATTTCTATATAGTCAGAGAACTGTATGCTTTTTGGCCATTCATTGTGTTGGCTTTGTCTCCAGTAACTGAAGGGAGCCTAGACACATACACCACTACACAGCAATTACAGGAGGTGATAAAAAGAAAAGGAGTGCCTGCTTCTGCTTTGTCCGAATGGCAGCCTTATCACTGTAGGTAGGAAGCAAAACTTTGGCTTATCTGCAGTTAATGAGTCTTCTGTCTCCAAGATGTAATTTGTCGGTTAATGGGAAATACTAATATGGCTTTAATCAAGAAGGCAAGGGGGAGGTTCTAGCTAAAACTTAAAATATTATTTCATGGAATAATTACACTTTTATTGATTAAGAGTTTTATTTTTTCTTGTTCTATATATGTTTCAATTTCTAGGGTGACATTCATTTAAAAAGGGAATAGTTTAAGGCCATTGAAGATGAAAGCTGTATTTTCAGTACTAGTCTTTGCGTAGAGCAGAGTGATAGTCATTCTCTGGCAGTATATTTAAAGACATGCTAAACTGATGGCTTTGTAAGATGAAACTAAAATCAGATGGAATGAAAGGATATTTGTGAAGCAGAAAAAGGGAGTAAGGTAGAAAGGAAAAGTTAGTGAACTATTTGGGTAAGACATGAGGTGTGTGTATGTATGGAAAGGGAGTGTTTCCTCTTGCTTGGGCTACCTATTGAAAAGTCAGGAAGGCCCAGCCTGTAAGAGAGCCAGGACAGATAAGGGAATAAGGGATCTGAAGAGAAAGCATGTCTCTGGGAAGTCATAGAATTAAGTAAGAAAAGTGGCCTGAGGAGCTTTGTCTATAGTTTTACAATATAGATTTTTTTGCATCTCAAACAAGCTTTTAGTGCTTTATTTCTTTATACCTCTCACTCTTAGTGTACCTGCATTTCTTCCTTCTGAATCTGTGAAATCCATCTCAAAGTGCAGTAAATAATCTGCTAATGTCCATTTTAAGTTACCGGAGGCCTTGAGTGATTATCAGTGATTTGCTACCCTTTATACATTAGTCAGCTGTTTAAATCCAGAAATGCAAACTCTGACCTAACATTCTTGGTGATTCCTGTTAAATATTCAGTGGCGTTCATTTAAAACAGAAACTGAGAAATCAAGAAATGAAGTGCCATTACACAAAGTTCAAAAACTGAAAAACAGTTTATCATGTTTTTTTCTCATTATCATTGGTAGGATTGACCTTCCAGGGTCACGTACTTCGATTTATCTAACAGGTTATATGAATAGAGCAGCAATAAAAGGCCACTGCATCGCATATTTCATGGGAGTAAAGTGTGCAGTGTTACCAGTTGTTAAATGACGTTTCCCTTGTGTACATGTGAAAGTCACTCTTTTACACAAGGGCTGTGCAAATCATATATGCTTAGAAAAGGCGAGAAAGGAAGCATCCGGATCGGGCATTGAACAATGTGTTTGAATTTTAAATGCCTTTCACTGATTTAGTAAGGTATGTCTTAGATTGATCTTCTGCTCCCCTACCACTGTCAATAGGATAAGGGTTGTATGTGGGTTTCCCCACTCACATTCAGCCCCTCTGTACTTTTTTCATGACATCATTTGATGACCTACACCTTGCAGTTACTGGGATACTGCAGATACTGGGATGAATTTCTGGAAACTGTGTTCATGGTATATGGAGTAATTTGGAGTTTTGAAACCAGGTTTGTGGAGTCTTATTAATTGCTCACGATTAAGCAATGGGCGTGGATAACTGTTGAAAAAGAACGGATTTCTTCAAAGAGGAAGAAAAAGAGCTGTGTAACTGGATTCTTATGATTCAGTAACCTTTCTTATACAATAACTGTCACAGAGTGGAGGCAAGAATGGGCAAAAGTCTTGAGCTGGAGGCACTGAGAATACAGAAATCTTTGTATCACCCAATAGGAACCTAAATGAGACGCTTAAGTAAGAAGGGTGGTTTTCTTAGGCTCCTTCCACAGCGGGTGAAGAGAGAGGTACCTCCAGAATGCAAATCAAAGCAGAAGCATGTCTGCCTTCTCAAATAATTTCTCTTTACCTTGACCAACAATTTAGGAAGCCTGGGGAGAATACTTCCTTAATTTAGGCCTGTAAGTTAGGTGACTGAAGTTGGGTGATACTAATGACCCTCTGTAACTCTCTGTGTGTTATGTTTGGGGAAATTCTAGTGTGAAGAATCCTACAGGCAAAAAGCAGGTGAGTAAATTCAAATGTGCAAGTCCATGTTGCTCTAGATCATTTCACACTCAGTTATGCTAATACAACGAAGTGTTTTTAAGTGAGGCAATTCTACAAAATGCCAAAGCTTGCCTGAAGATGATCCAAGAAAAAAGAGAAGCCAGCCTATAATGTCCATTACAGATGCTTTTCTAAGCTTTCTGTTACAAGCGTATCACACTTTTCTACACTGTTTGCTGTTCAAAGATCTCCTAAGCTTATCCAGCCCTCAAGCGCAAGTAATTCAAAGACAAATAAAAACAAGCAAAACCACCTGTTTTTTTGAGATGCTTGCAAAAGAAGTGTTTTGTCTTCATTCTGCACCAGGCATTAGCAGACAGGCAGGGTTTTTGCAAAGGAAAGCTGTCAAGGAAATTGTGATGGGTGCTGCGCCGTGCTACACATGCAGAGCTGTGTATGGAAAGTAGAGGTGTTAAGGATTGGTTTGTGGTCATAAGAAGTCCATAAAAAAAAAAAAAATAAACAAGTAAAGAAGCAGAACCCTCATTGTACTGAAAAGGTCCTAGTCACACTGAAAATGATCACCATCTCTCCAATAAGATCCCATCATGTTGGATTTTCCAGATATGCTCAGATGCTAATTTTTGGATGTTTCAAAATTATTTTATTGTTGAATTGCACGATTGACTGCATTTTAAAAGTTGATTTAACCTCTTCACCGCTGAACAATCTGTAATACTTTCCCTTGCAATTTGTTCCTTTGTGTTTCCCAACACAACTAGCAAATACTGTTTCACAAAAAATCTTTTTATAAAGGTCATACGTCACTTTAAAACTTGTTGAGGGTACTAGTGTGGTAATGTTGCTGATTATATTTAGGCAGCAAAGTGTGTCTTAAGCCCTTCAGACACACTAAGGATGAAAGGCTGTCCGAATGGTATCTCTTTTTTGTTCTTTAAAGGGACTGATGTGTTTCTTGTTTATGGGTTTATGGACATTTTTATTGCAGCAGGGAATTTCTCCACCCCAGTTTTACAGGGCAGCAGTAAATGTTCAGCAGCTGGGATTCTTGCAGCAATATGAAGAAAGTCTTTCTTAACATTTCCATCTTTATAACAGCAGTTACAAAATGGTAACTTTCATTTCTTAAATAATACATGCATTTATGTGTGTGTATGTTTCGTTTGTTTGTTTTGTTTTTTTTTTAAACATTGGTGACTCCTATTACTTACCTCAGTTTCTAGTTACCTTTCTCTCCTGAAGTTTACAGTAAGTTGGAAAACTGCTTGTTGCTTCTGTACGGTGGTGTGAGGATAGATTAGGTGGAATAAAGTTACTTGAGCAACTGAATCAATTAAGTGCATATACAGTGTCTATGTAATAAATAACACACTGTTTTATTAAATAATGGTGATTTTAACAACACGTTAAAACATTTGGAAGACAAATAGTAGGTCAAATTTAGTGCAACAGTGTATCACAGTGGAGGAAATAAAATTTACCTTCCCACCCACTGTAAACCTGCAGAGGGAAGAACAGGACTCTGCTGGGTCAGAAAGGTCTGGCTGCTGCCACCCTTCAGGAGGAAAATGACCTGTGGATAGCTTGCAAAACCTGTAATGTGTGCATCTCGGTACAGCTTTACTGTAGAACTTTGCAGCACTTAAAAGACTACGTATTGTTTGGATTATTCCTTATTTTATTAAGGAAAATCTAAATGTCTTCCGCTACTGCCGTGAGAAAAAAGGACTTTCAGATGAATGTGGGCTCACTTTTGGACAAAAGATGGCCAAAGAGTAGATCTGGGGAACATCTGAGTTCCCCTTGGAATTCATTTCAGCTGAACCAATTGTGTAATATACTGTTTTAAGTGTAAAAACCCCATCTAATCTAGACTGTAAAGGTACACTGATAGAAAAAGTTAGCTAGTTTTTCAAATGCAGTGAACACAAGGCAATATGTACTGAAAACAATTAATGAATTAATTTACACTTAGGCTCAACAGTGTAGCTTGTCTATGCTGGATGGACAGAACAAGTTAGTTAATATGTTCTAACAAGGTCCTGCTATCGTAGCCTGGACAAGGTCCATCAGTACTTGTCAGTCACTTTATTCTGGTTGCTTATCTCCTAGAGCTCACCTCTGACAGTTGCGTATCAATCCAACGCCGGATTCTCTCTGAAAGGTATCTATCTCCAGCAGCACAGCTGAGATCAGTGTCTGAGTAACAGCATCACCTAGTCATCCCTTAATATACCATTGGAAATATGAAATAAAAGTTGAAAAAAAGGAAATAAGGAAGCTAATCCTAGCAGTGACTACCATTCCTTACTTTGAATAGTGAAGGTGATTTTATTTTTTAGTATAGCTATTTCAATATTTTGGTGATTTGAGGAAATTTTCAATTACAAATGTTTCGCTCCCCCCCCCGATAATATTGTAGCTGAATATTAGAAATGATGCACTACAAAGAGCATTTTTTATTTGTTTGTTGTGTCG
>VZSZ01002758.1:87122-133035 GCA_013398815.1 Ibidorhyncha struthersii
GGGGGGCGGCAAATCATGCAAAAAACCACCCTCGCTCTCCACTTCCAAGAGGCTAATTGTTCAGAAAAAAAAAAACCCAGTGTTTGGACTCAGGATGTTTTAGTGGTGCTCTGCCTATGTCTGGCACTGTCAAGTGAGCCTGTGATGATTTACAGTCTGCAGGTAGAGCGGCGAGTATGTCATTCATAGAATCCGCCTTCCCTGTCTTGCTTGTTGAGGCTGGTTGCCTTTAATTTAATCTATTTGATCGTGCTATTTGCCTTAGGTGATCAACAACCTTTCATGTAAATCCTAGCCAATCTTATAAAACTAATGGAGAAGGAAAAAAAACACATCAAAACACTCGCACTGTAGTCATGCCTTCACTGTTGATGTCAGCGGTGTCATAGGAAGGCAGATAAGGTATGCGATCCTCCCTTTTCGTAAGGAACATCTCCTCCCTCCTTTACATTTTTTTGTTGGTGTTTTTTTGTTTTTTTGTTTTTTTTTTTAGGAAGAAAGTTACATCCTTTGGAAATGGAAACAATACATTATCTTATTACCTCAGGGCCTTATACATGAAAAGCCTGTAGAAAACTCTTTGCCATTCTTCCATATTGTGTAAAAGTGGATTGCTCCCAAATACATTTGAAATTCTACATCTGTACTCTTCTGTTTCTGTTAGCAACCTTCACATTAATTGCAATTACGCATTATTAGAGGTCTTTTTGGATTAACTCTCTCATTCAAGGGAAGGAGATCAACAGAGGTTTTCATAAACACTTTGGGTTTGAGGCTGGGGGCTGCTGGAATACATTTTGACAAGTCACCCAGTTTATCAGAGTATGACAGTAAACGGCAGCAATATTGCTTAAAGGGAATGGGGACTTTGGCTTCACAAAACCAAGAAGCAATGCAGGATCTGCAGCGAGGGACAAAGAGCCTTCTCTCCAGCTAAGCAGGCAGGGCAAATGAAATTCTTTGGAAGGGAAACATTGCACAGAGGCTTGCTGTGATTTATTTAATGGGTCCACCGACTTCAGAGTCTCTGGCTTGAAGGTTTTGGAGGGAGAGAAGGGGCCAGGAAGGAGGAAAAAGTGTTGGAAGGAAGAGGAGGAGTCTTCTGGTTTTGCCAAGTATTATGTTTAGTTGGAATAAAACAATAATAAACACAGACTTAGAAGGCCATTATTTCCTTACTGCTAATTACCTGCAAGAGCCTTGACAGGGAAGTACAATCTGAATTTGAGCCAGTAAGTAAAATACAAAAATCAGAGCACAGTCTGTCAGTTGTCTTAAGTTCCTGGAGAACCTAATGTGAGTTGGTGTTGATCTGTGAGGATTGGCTTTATGCATGTTTTCATCTTTCCTTTCTGTGCTTTGATTATACATTAAATAATAAAGTGCTTATCTTGGTGAATTCCAGTAAAAATTTAGTTACAATGCTTTCAAGACCACTTTGCATTTTGTTAAACAACTTCTAAGTATGAAATAATCTTGAAATCTAGTGTGTAGCTCCAGGCTTTTGAGATATAATTTTTTTCATAATGGTTATCAGTATCATCATCATCTTGAAAAAAAAAATATATCCTTAGAGTGAGGGAGCATTTAAGTATTATAATTTGGCAGTTGAAACCAGAAAACGACAAAGAGAAAATTCTCCTGTGCCCCTTCAGACTGCTCGCTTAGTAACTTGGTGGTCCTCAGCTGCCTGGTACTTCTAAAATGGGAGATAGAACTGGATGTGAAATCCAGTTGCAGAGTTGCGTTGTCAGCCTTCCCCCACGAGGTACGCGGTCGTCTTGTTCATATTTGCTCTGAATTCCTCATGGATCTAAGCTAGCCACAACCTATAACACAGTTTCTCTGGCTTGCATAATTTATTAGCTCGGCCCCCAACTTTGCTTACCCCTAAGATGGAAATAGCCCCACGGAACTGTAGGCAGCCATCAGGATCCTGTTGCAGGGTCAATGCCCTGGTTGCACGAGGGCTGGGAAGCAAGATAATACATGTTTTTTAAATCCTCTTCCTTTTGATGTGAGACTTTTGTCTTTAAATTACTGGCTAATTGCCATTCTATTATCTGACACCGGTATATTTGCCTTTTATATAGCTCTTTCACCACTGCCTATGCTGGTTTTACTTCCCCTCCGAAGACCCCTGTTTGTTTTCATTGCTATGTTTCTGTGTAGGGAGGGGCTTTCATTGTTGCCTCTGTCTTAGCTTCTTCCCCCCCCTCCCCAATTGCTTTTTTATCACTTCCCCATATTTTAAAACCGCCTAATTATTTCTTAATAATGCAAAAATGCATTAAAACCTAACCCCCTCTTTTCTTCCCTGCCTCCTTTCCTCCTTGGCCCTGTATCATGCAGTCACAGCCCCTGCTAGGTTACATGCTGCTTCAACTCGGAGTGCACAGTTCTTGGAACAATAGCACAAGTTTTAATTAAAACTATCATGGTTTTGAAGGAAGATAAATAGAAGTTGCCCATTTGTTTGCAATAGGTCAAATAATTGAAAGCTTTTTGCTGACCACAGCAGCAAAACTGAAGATGAAAATTGTCCTATTTACTCACTGATCAGATAATTAATGTAGTATTTGATGTCTAACCGGACTACCTTTCCAAAGCTAAGAGCATTTTTTCCTGAATGCAAGCTGCCAATGTGGACATAAGCATGTGCTTTGGAAATCTGCTTGGAACGAGCTGTTAATCCCTGGTGGAGTTGTGACTATTAGCGCTATTATCCGGGCAGTTTAGGAGAGAGCATTGTTAAATGCTAGAAAAGGGCTTCTTGGGTACATCTCCTGGCTCCTGGTCTTTCCTGTCCTTCAGCGGATCACAGTTGCCATACGTATCGGTTCATTTGTCTAATAAATACCTCATATTGTGAGACTGCATTGTTAAACATCAATATCTCTCTCGTAGGTGGAGTGGCGTGAAACATTTTCAGATCAGGCTTTTCAACAGAATAAAACACACCAATGAAGTTGTTACAGCAATTTCAGATTTTTCATATTTTTCCCGCTGTGTTATTGTAAAAGTAGTACAATTTTTCCAATTAATTTTGTAGTATTGAAGTGAAGCTGCTGCGTAAGTCCAGAAATAACATTACTATAAAACACCTGCAATAAATATGAATTTAAAGTGCATGAAATGTACGTGATAAGGCATGCATACAACAGGCTCTGCTTTATTAAAAAAAGGATAGGAATGAGGCCAGCTCTTCTGCGACTTAAATTAATTTATCACCATTGCAATGAATCTTTTTCTGTTACCAGCTTGAGATTTCATGACTGTTAACAAGCCAGCCACAACTGTTGAACTTCAATACATCAACAGTCCAAAGAAGAGCTATTAATTAACCCCAGTGACTGGTGTGGTGAGAGCTTAGCTATTGACAGCTGTCACCTCAGGACATTGCTGATGTTAGTTTTCAGTATGGGGCAGAACTGGGATTCGCCTGAGGATTGTCACAGGGAGAAGGAAGATGGTTGGAGTGGAAGGCTCAGATTTGCCACTCTGATCCATGGTCGCTTTGTTGTACATTAGACGGGAATTCCTTTGACGTAAAACAGCTCAACTGAAGGCTGCAGAACATGGTCTGAAATTAGGAGTGTGGTTAATCCCACTGCTGCCTAATGTTAGTAAAGAATTTTTAAGCAATTTTCTTTGATGATGATATTTATGAAGTCCCAACCAAGGATTTGTTCCCCTCTGAGCTGGATTGTAAAGCGATGCCACAGACCATGGAATTCATCGTGGCATGATGGCATTTAAAACCTCAGTCGAACCTTGTTCAGTATCTGTAATGTTTTCTATTCTGAGCCTAAAGAGCAGCTCAGCACTGTGACTAAAGATAAATAGTGCAATATTGTCAACATCCTGTAGATGTTACGCTGCAACTGTGCAAAATCATTAGCTTGGTCACTTAGGTTGGTACCTTAATGTTGGGTCTGGTGGTGAGTTTTAGGGAATATATTAGAGATGAGTTTCTTTTATGTTCCATTGTGGTTTACACTGTCTGTGAAGGAAATGCTCTTTTGCCTTCTTATGAGTATGTCAGCCAAGTCTTTTGGGTAGGTTTTTCCTAGGAATAGGAGGGGGTATTTTTGTCTTTTTTTTTTGGTTGTTTTTTTTTGTTGGTTTTCTTTGTTCCATACTTGTCAGAAGACAGTTTATTTTCACTGTTTCATCTGCAGAGTGTGACAGGGTCTGAACTGGCTAGAACTTCTTGGTGGGCCTGCCTAGATCTTTCCATTTCCAGTAAGCACCCTGAAATCAGGGTTTTAAACTCAAAAATTTCACCCACCTAAACCATTCGTTCTTTTCTTTAAAACAAGCAAACA
Organism: Ibidorhyncha struthersii; assembly: GCA_013398815.1. Lineage (NCBI taxonomy): Eukaryota > Metazoa > Chordata > Aves > Charadriiformes > Charadriidae > Ibidorhyncha > Ibidorhyncha struthersii. Next base: position 91,451 of record VZSZ01002758.1, read on the forward strand.
GACTACCAAACCAAACAGAGGAGAGACAACTCCAGTAGATTCTTTCTGGTACACCACTCCCACCTCTTTCATGAACGGGTGCAAGTATTAATACTTGCTAATGAAAGTATGAGTTGTGCAACTATGATATTGGCTGTCTATAAGAAGTTCAGTTTAATGATACTGAATGGGTAGGCAAGGGAAGGAAAGCTTGGTGCTCTACAGACTGACTGTGCTGTGCATATCCACCGAGTATTTAAATTGATGACATTCCTCCTTCCCCTACCCTCTCTGTCTCCCCGAAGCTTAGGTTTCAGTATGTTTTCAGAGTGCACAATATAAGCTGACCTTGACTTTGAGCAACCACTAAATATGCACTGCATTTACTGACATTAAAAGAACAATCCTAAGAGTAAATCTGAAAGGCTCAGTTATTGATTTTATCACAATTTACAGAGATCGAGGGACTTGATGAACTTGTTTTAAATTAATTTTTGAGCCAGGTGGAGCAAACCATAACCCCAGTGTTCAAATTTTTTAAATCCATGCTTTTGCCAGTTTGAAATAACTAGATTTCTTCACCCCTAACAACAGCTACATAGTGTGGCTGGGGCTTCAGGGACTGACGAAACTGAAAGCCAGGATGTGCTCTGCAAGGCGTCTGCACCACTGAGGATCAAACTGATGTATCGTCTCTGCAAAATTAATCTAGCCAGTCCCTTTTTTATCACTGTAGAAGTATTCCAGAAAATTCATTTTCTGGTTGTTACTAATAATACAAAGACCCTTGCCAATTCCATTGGCACAAGAAGAAATCATCCGTGTATCTCAGAGCTTCAGCTAAAGGGTGGGGAAAGGAAGGAAAGAAGACAATATACCCATTTTCATAAAGCCACACTGAGTTACTACAATAATTGTAGATTAAAAAGTCTTTTCTCAAAAAGATTACAAAATGATGTAATGTAGATGAAAAAAATGATTACAAATTACCTATTAGTGTAAACAAATACACATAAGTTTAATTCAGTGGCCCAAGAATGGATGTATTTTGTTGCTTATTAACATTATTTGGATTAAGAGGTAATGGTGGGAAGCTGAAATTTAGTGGCAGTGGTTAATGCATTTAGCATTTAATAGTTTAGCTGCTTAAAAATGGCACTCATACAGTATGTGTGCATGGAAGTATGTATCTTCTCACATGTTTTTACAGTTGCTTTGGAGTCATTCCATTTACTAATGGTATTAACCAACTATTCTTAAGCATTTGATGCCAGGGTTTCAATGCAGTATTTTAATGCTGAGGGTCCACCTGTGTCTTTATGCTTCCATTTAATGGATTCCCCAGTATGTAAATACATCCTTAATGCTATGCTGTATTTTTGCATTTTACTATCTGTGGATAGTAAAATGAAAATGATCATGCATTTCCTACAGGACTTTTCATCTGACTGTCTCAACACCCTGAAAGCACCCATCAAAATTGTTACAATTACGCAGTTTGCAAGTATATTACACTGCTGTTTTTCTATTCCTCCCAGTTCCATTCTACTCATTAAAAAAGAGAGATTGAACTTGATAATACTGTTTTCTGAAACGCTCTATAATTTTTATCATTTTGTCAAACTTTATTGTTCACGAGCAAAAGGAGATGGGATTGTAACACTGTCGTAGAACACAGAGGGATGGCCAGTTCAGTCCTCTGTGTTCTCAAACAAAGGACGCTACTAATTTTGATAACCCTACTCTACTGTTTAGTGAAGCTTCCAGCCTCATCTTTTAATGGATGGAACATTTTTATTTGCAGTTTATGGGACTCTCTCTAAACTGGGCTCTGGGCATGTCTATCCAGCTGGTTTGTCACAGACGGTATTTGCCATTTTGTCATTTTTAAAGCTGCGTAGGGTAACGAAAATAGCACAATACAGGCATAATAACTTGTACAGTGCTTGCTCATTGCAGTGTCTCACCACTAATGTATATAAATACCTACTGCAATTGAGCGTGACATTTGTAGAGGGATCAACTAAAAAAAACCATATTGAGTGTACACACTCTAATTTCTCTTTACATGTCCCTCAAGTTGAAGATAGATGTTGCGGTCTGTCAGCCTATCATCACTCTGAGCACTTTCCTCACCTTATGTGTTCTGTTTCCTTCTCCTTTGAATGCATGTTATTTTTAAAATTTCTGTTAGAGATTAAAAGTTTTTAAGGGGGATCATTCTGTATCTCTTAGGGAGAGAGACTCAGCTGCATGTCTACATAGGAACAAGTTTCCTTCTGAAGGCATACACGTACCATAGGAAGGAAACTTTCAATATATTTTTTTAAATGTTTTTCCATAAACGTGTGACTCTTAACAATGTAGATTTACTGAAGGTGACATATTTCTGAAATATTATAACAAGCTTTGTAGTGCTTCCTTTCACATAGTCACTGAAAGTTCTGATGAACTTAAACCATTAGTGCTTTTTTCGTGTTTCAACTACCCAAACTGGCCTTTCTCAGTTCGTTTGATAACTCTATATCCAGTAATGGGTTATGTGTAGACTCAGGAACAGACCCACCTTATTTTTTTTGTATTCTCATGTCATGTGTATCAGCAAAAGGAAAAGAGGACTTTTTAGTATGTGCTAAAGGATGGTGTAATCCTCTCCATGAACCTGCCATAGGCTGGCTGCTTAACTCTATAGATACTCAACTCTTCTCTTTTTCACATCATGTCAAGTTTTTCCTTTATATTGTTTGACCAGATTAGCTATAAAAAACATGAAGTCGAAGCAGACTTAAATAGTGCCGTCCTACAACATTAGTTGCAGTGTAAGTGTAATGGTCTTGCATGATGAAATTGTTAAAAGGAGGGAAAAAAAAAAGCTGGAAAACAAGAGAAAGAAACAGTATTTTTAATGAGGCAGTTCTCTAGGTCTTTGGTTTTGTTCTTGGTTTTTTTTTAGGAATGTAAGAAAGTAGGGTACTTCTGGGTATTGTGAGCAGAAAAATTTGCCATGACTGCTCTTGATTTCCATATGTACTTACTTTGTTTGTTTTCCTCTTACTACTCTTTGATATAGAATAGTTTCTTCCTGTCTTTCATTAAACTGATGATGCTTTGTACCCCTGTGCCCATATATAAAAGAACTGTAGCAAGAAAAGAAGTCATGCCTAACACATCTGATAGTATTTCCACGTTCATATGAAAGCTCTGAAAATCCTTGATAGTTTATTAGATAGTTATGCGGGGGAGGAGTCCTTTACTTTCACACTGAAGAGCTTATTGTTAATGAAGTAGGTATTAAAGGGACTGACTTGTACATCTGCATTGCATCAGTTTAGGCATGGATAACTGGGTAACCAAAACCTGCTGGACTTAGTTGAAAAATTAATTATTGTCTAAATGTCATATGCTGCCAATTGTAGAACATAGAAAAGAATGAAAAAAAAATAATCAGAAAAAAGATAAAAAAGTAGATATAGAGAAGCACTTTTATGTGGAGTAAGACTTTTAACCTACTACTCCTGTATTCCTTTAGCTTTGTTCATTCTCTTTATTATTTGGTCCAAAATCACCTCAGCTGAGCAAATGTCATGTGGAATATCGTATGGGTTAATCAGTAATAGCATGCAAACAGCTATTACCTATCTGGGCACAGTGCTTGAAGTGTGCATTGCGGAACAGCTGTCAGGCTGCTTTGGAAGCTTCCTTTTCTTAATTTTTTTCACTGAAAGATCAGGGCATCTTCCCATCTCTAAATATAGTGAACATTCTTTTATTAAAGACTGAGTAAAAATAATTATTTTCATTTCATTCGCCCCTCACCCATTTATTTCACAGATTATTTTAGATTCACGCTCCCTTCTCACTAGAATTTTGGGGGAATCAAACTTAGGTATTGCTAGGTAATTGAATTTATATTGTGCTACATCTCATCTTGAGTTTGGACACCTAATCTGGTGGGCAATGTGGTAATCAGCAGAAGTCTACAGGAGGGTAACCTGTGAGAATTTGTCTAGGTTGATTTGCTTTTCTTCCAGAAATCACTAAAAACAGGAGTGTTACCACAGGTTTCAGATTTGTCATGGCTTTTTTATTTCTGTAGAGAGAGTGAGTGATTATATCTGTATGAACTGAAAACTGCGGATGTTCATAGTTGCTATCCTCTGTCATTTCCTCTTTGAAGGACCTAACACTTCTTCTTCCCGATCCTAAACATCTTCATGTTCAGCATCCCTGCGTCTACCAGACTGCATGTGAACGTGAGGGCCACAAAAGCCATGCTGTGGTTTGGGTAGGGAAGCAGAAGAAGAGTTTCAGAGAGGTCAGCAGGTGGGAGATGACACTCGGGATTTCACTGTAGGCTGAGCCGGACCTGCGGTGAGGTTGCAGGTGCCCTGTGGCATCAGCTTCAGCAGTGCCTCCTGGACTGCACCTGGAGCGCCCCGCTCTTCCCTGAGCCACCTTTCCGTTCTGCTGTCTCCGGTAAATGGTATGTGATTGACTTTCACATGCTGACAAAAAGCATTGTTGCATATCATCAAATCTGCCTTTGCTACCGAGCTTAGTACTGGCTAATGAACCAGAAGAACTTGTAGTTCCAGTACGAGTGGTTTGATGCTGCTGGTACGCTTTTCTTGTGGCTTTGTGTTTTTTTTTTTTCCCCTGCTCTATCATTTGGGGGTGGAGATTGTTTGTTTCTTTAACTGGCATATTATGATAATAGAATCAAGAGATAAGATTTAATCAAGGTACATAGTATAAATACATAATAAAACAGTAAAACATGTAAATAAGATCCTATTGGTACCCTGGCTTCTTGAACTGCACTTTATGGTGTGTTTTCATATGATGTAAGTGTAACGCTCTTGTTCTTGGTAGAACTTCTGAAGGGAAGATTTTAAATTCCTCTTTTCTCAAGCTAAGGTTATGTTTCATGTTAAATAACAAAAGTGAAATGAGATTGCTATCTGCTGAATGAAGAATGAGATTGCATTCAGCCATTTTCTTTATATGTTATCTTATCAGTGTATGATTTTGCTTATATACACTGGAATGAGATATATCAATTATAACTCTCATTTATCACTGCCAGCAGCGATACTGCGCATTTCAGAGCCCTCGTATAGACTGTTCGTTCTGCAGTCAACCACCAGCTTGGACTGTTGGCTAAAATACTGCGGGCAGGGTGAAAGGGAGAAGAACAAAGCCAATCCAACCAAATGCTTAGCAGCTCTAGATTGCATCGTTCCTCCTAAATTCCATGTAAAGCTCTTGTCTTGAATGAGCATGTTCCCTGTCCCTTATGACAGAAAGGGATGTGGAAACAATTACTCAACATGAGTCATAAAAGAGATAAACCCTGAAAGATAGACAAAAAAATGTTTATCCTGTGCTGAGCCACGTTAGCCCAAGGCTGTGAAGTCTTATTTCCATGTCATGCCCTGGTTCTGAACTGTTTGTCTGAGGCCCTTTTGCAGACAGCTGCTGAAAGTAAAAGGTCACAGTGCAGCAGCTGTAAAGAACCTGCTTCAGCCATATAAAAGTCACCAAAAGAAACGGAGATCCAGTCTGTCTAATTTGTTGGGAGAATAAACCTTCCTGGTGTAGCATCTTCAGTAGCAAGAGGCTTTTGACAAGCTGACGCCATGACATATTTGCCTCTAATTTAGTTGATTAAGAGAGTGACTATATTATGAAAGATTGTTTTTCCACTGCTATAAATGTAGCAATCTTAGCCCAGATTCTTTTTTTTTTTTTTTTAATACAGAATTAGTTAGCCTTGTTCTCACTGTGGAGAATTAAGAAAAATTGCTAATCATCAAGGACATGTCAGCCTGTCCTGAAAATTGGAAAGATGTGTTGTTTTTTTGTCCAAGGCTGAAAACATACCAGAAGAGTGATTCTTTTTAGTGCTTTCTGTGTGGCGTCCTACCTTTAATTTGAAAGTATGACTAAGTCATTGTGGATTAGGCTTCCCACTCTTGACAGTTATTTGGAGAAGTTTTCTTTATGATGATAAAGAAAACTTACTGAGAGTCTCCTTTGTAATGTGTCAGTACCTAAGCAACCCACATGCTGTGTGCTTTCTGCTCTGCTCTTGTGTATTCTGCAATCTCCAGGCTGGTAAAAGAACCTTTTTTCTTACTTAAAAAAAAAAAAGAAAAAAAAAAAAAGAAAAAAGTTTCTGTACCTAATCTAAAGGTTAAAAGAAAAGCTAGCTAGGGACTGGATTAATTTTACCTAAATGTTTCCAAAATGTTAGTTAGCTGGGAACGTGCCTGATTGCTCAACGTGAGAAGATCTCCTTGCCGAATGGAAGTATCCAACACATTTTCTGTATGTTAGACAGTGTATCCTCGTTTCCAAACACCTTGTGCCAAAGCACCATGAATAATCAAGAGAGAGCGAGCCTGGTTCGAGGAGATGACAGAGAATATTTAGGTTATGAATTGCCTCTTCCCACTGGCACTGAAGCGAGCCTAGGGTTAGATTTCTGAAGCTCGGCAACAGAAGAATCATTTCTCTGATGCTGGGAAGATCTTTTCATCTAAAACCCAGACAATTAGGCAGCTTTAGGTTAAATACAGATTTCTGTTCTTCCATATGGTGTTTGTTTGCAGAACTCTCACACTATGTTGTTAGACACCGATATAACTGTGCTATGGCTTTGTTGGGCATGTCATGCATCCTGCAGAGGCTTTTATCTCTACTGTTTGTCGAGGGTACTTTGAGCTTGATAAGAATTATTGCTAGCAGTAAAGTTTTTATTTCTAGATCCCTATAATCTTCTGGGGTTTTGTATTTTTCTCTGTGAAGAAATTCTAGAGATGAGAATCGGTTATATGTATTTATACTGTGTATTTATACTGTGTATGTGTTCATCGTAGTGTATGTTCATCTTTTGCCCAGAACCATGCTATTACCAGGAATTTACTACGAGCTCCAGAAACTGAGCCTGACATCTGCCTTTTTCTAGTGATGCATCTTCACAAAAAAACAACCATTACAATTAATGACTCTGCTTATGATATTTCAATCTAAGTAAAATCCAGTTTCATTTTTTTAACTATATGAGCCATGGTCTGTTAAAAAAAAAAAAAGAAAGATAATAATACTGATCATGAGCTGAATGAAATTTCGGTTCTATTGAGAAAGATGTTTCTAAACATAAAAATGAAGCCACACTCGTGATTTTGTTGTTTAAGAACAGTGGAATAAACATGGAAGATGATCAAAAGGTTGGAAGAGGATGAATGTGTAGTTGTGAAATAGTAAGTGATACAAGGTGTGGTCTTGCTTCCACCCAAGCCAAGGTTTGTGCATGAAGTTCTCATGTTCCAAGTCTTTTGTCCAGGTTTTAACTGAATTCTTAGTTGTGGTCCAAAGTGCTTACATATTTACTATAAAATAAGTGCCTGATTAATTGTCATATGCATTAAGCTTTAATATATGTCTGGGAAATAGCACAGTCAGTCAGGAGGGCTCATTATTAGAGTGAGGAACTGGGATACCTCAGCATCAGTGTTTGAGCTCTGCAAAATTCAGATTTTATTTTCTGTGCAATGTGTTAAAAAAGGAAACAACACAAAATCATACTGAATATTTTCACTGAAACTCATGCTAGGATTCGGCTTCCCTTTTTTGCCAGTGTTTCCCTGCGGTTGGATGCCTATTTGCTTGGAGTGTTCGTCTTTTTTATTTGCTTGAAATAATAAAAAAAATAAATAATTATGAAATGTAGGATTCTTTTTAAAAAGTGCATATATATCTCTTCTTAAGCCTCAGCATGAGTTTGAGGTTTTGAGTATTTTTATCCTTTGGAAATATTCTGTAAAGCTATACTAAAATTTTAACCTTTTTCTGTTAAGTGTTCAAACAAAACTAGTAAGAAAAGCTTGATTACATTTATACCTGTAGGAGTTTAGAAGATGTTCAGAATGACAATATAGTCACTTTTGCAGTAAAATTCCACTTTGCTGGCCAAATGGCTGAAAAACAAACCTGTTCAGCTCACTAGAAATACAGTGTTTGAGGCCAACATTATTGGCCAAAGTTCTAGGTCCTTGTTAATCTGTGAGGCCAGATTAGATGATAATTTGACTTTAAAATATCGAATATAATTTCCGTTTATTTCTACAAAATTTGAATTAAATCCCAAGAAGTATCTCTAGCGATCAATACAGGCCTACTTCGTATTTGTTACAGGTGGTATCCACCACCATTTGAAAATAAAACTGATGATGGTCAGGGAGGTTTGAAGATGGTTATGCTCAGCCATACAGCTAGATCTTGGGCTCTGTTTTATAGGGAGCGAAATGAATCATTTAGTCTAAAAACATTATTTTAAAGTATTCTTTTGTAGAGACCGTTCTTGTCCCTGTTTCTTTCTTCGCTTTTTTCTTTTTCAAAATTCCATGTAAGTTCTTACTTGTTAAATAAAAGACTTCCTAGTCCCATTTCTTACACCGATATTTCTGGTTATGGAAAATGGCTGTCTGTGTTTGCCCAAAATAGAAATTAACTAATCCTGGGACTTTATTTTCACAGTGAATATCAACGAATAAACACTACCACTTAATTGTAGTTTATAAAACTGAAAACCAAGTGGCTTTATAAGTATAATGATACAGCAACAAACACTTGTTATCAAAGTGTCAGCATCTCTTTTTCTCTTTATAAAACGTTGCTTGACTTAAATCACTCTGCAGGTATTAATCAATTTTATTTTAAAAGTAAAACCAGAATAGTAATTGTTAAGTATTTAATCTTCTGCTCCATTCCAGGAGGAGGTATCTTGCTAGATTTGGTGACATAAGGGTCAAAAGATAAACCGTAACCAATACCTCTGTTTATTTTTTTGACAATGTTAAATTAGCAACCCCTCAGACCTCTCGCAGAGAAGTACAACCTGAGTAATTGAACATGTCGCTGGGGAGTATGCTTGGTTAAGCTGATTCCTATTATGTTGACTTGTCAGGGACCAATAATTAAAGCTGAAGAGGGATGCTCATTAGTGTCTACAAAATGATTCAAAGAGCAGAAAGGAAGAGTCCTTCAGGCACACCTGCTAAAAACTGACACTGCGCGGTGGGGTGAAGCCAACCGACCAGCTTGTTTATCTGATGGGTTAGTGGTACAGCTCTAACAAAGAGTAAATAAATTAAGAGGTGGAAATACGTGCTCTTTGAATCAAGCTACAAAACTGTATTTGACGTCTCCCCTTTAAGCTGTTTGCCTTATACTGTAGTCTCTCTGCAGAATTGTATTTTTAGTATTACTGTATAAGATGTACAGCAGTATGGCTTCGAATGGCCTTCTCCTCAATCTCTGAGTAATCATTTCATTCATTTTAGCTGGAAGCATCATAATGTTAGTAATCTCTCTGTTTCTTTGAACTCTTAAGGGTCTGCTTGGATAACCTCTAGGAGTTACAGTGCTTTTGATGATAAATGCACTTATTAGCATGCATTTTTCACACTTGCTCTTTAAAAATAAGGTGTGGGTTTTTTTTTTTTTAATTCCCACCACCTATGCTACTGACTGTAATGCATTAATTTCTGTGAAAAACCAAACAGGAAAACGCTCTGAATGAGGCTTTCTTGAAATGATAGTGCTTATCAGAGCAGAGAAACAATATTTGCATAGTGATGCTATGTTATTACCTAGAATTAATAACTTCAAATTTGTATGGAATTGGGAGCTTTTGGGGGCTTGAGCTTGGATGGACTTGCAGACTTTCTTCTTCCACAATATGAATAATATGAGAAACTCAGTTTTCACTGACACTCAGAGTAATAAGATAAACCCACAAAACTTAGAAATAAATGCAGACAAAACCACTTTAACTATGACAAACACTGTGAAACTGGCTATGAAAGCTCAGTGTATAACGGAAAACTGAGGATGTGGCAAATTTCTTGATGAATAATTTAGTTTTGTTCTTTCAGGTTATCTGTAAATGATTTTTATCACATGTTTTAACATACATTAGTTTGATAAATTCAGCTGTTCAGATAGAAATCCGTGTGCTGGTTGTGCCCTGTATTTTCCCACTGGATGAAGGCAACTTTTCCTTGCTCTAGAAATGTCCTCTTCACTGTAGCCATCTCCAAATTCTTCATGCTGTGACATTTCATTAGGGATGGTTAACACAGAATGGAGTCCTACAGAGTCAGGCAATATCCATGCAACAACCTTCAGTCATTAAAACTTAGTTAATATCAACTCCTGAATCTCCTTTGCAGGGGTTTACAGCACAGCCTCAGAAAAACACTAGTAACAGCAGCCTTCTCGTGGAAGGCTGCTACAGATCACAGACATCGGGGGCTAACAGAAAAGCATTGGAAAAGACAGATATTTTTATCAAAGAGCTTCTTCTGTGTCGTGGAGACCTACTGAAGTCAGGAGGACTTTTCTCCTGCAAAGTCTGTCTCTTCTGAGCTCCCTGTGATTTAAGGCTGTGTGGAGAAGCCTATGTGGACAGTACAGTTTTCTTGCCCCTGGGAACAATTTCCCTGTAATGGCTCATTTCTACAATCTCTCCCCTTCCCCCCCCGCCGGCCCAGGAAAAGCTGGTATGGTTTAGTTTGGGTATCCAAACCTATGACACTGAAAAACTCACAAGGAACTGGCTCATGGGCTGAAAAGCAATTGCACTGGAGTTTTTCAGGGTCTGCTGCCATCATATATAATAAAGGTCTGATAACTTTTAAACCATAAGTTTTGTAAAACTGGGATAGAGATAGTCTTAAAAAATGCCCACAACATAAAAAGTAAAACATGGAGGAGCATTGCCATTTGTAAACTGCAGGTCTGCTGGAAGGAGCAAAACTTCTTCCTTTTCGTGTATTCCTTGTCATCTCTCTCCGAGTTATAAACTGGAGTACCATTGAATCAATTTTTAATAATCTTATTAATCAGCATAATCTGTATTAATACAGCACTTTTGTATTTCAGTGCCACTTGTCAGTAATTTGACAGAGTGAATTTTGCATCAGCAACAAAAAGGTTGTGATCTCTAATAAAAATGGAGATGAACAATCAAGTAATCAGCTTTCAAAGGTAACTTAAAAGGATCAGACTCCTAAATGTAAATATCACCACAACTTATTTCTGATTCAGATCTCCAGACTAGAGGGAGGCCTTTTTATTCCAGATTCACCATTTTGTTGTTGGTAAGATAAGCTGTCTTGGGAAATGAATCAGTACTTCTGGGTTGCTCACTTGGCAGTCAGTGCAGTGAGCTGCTCCCATTGTCAACACAATAAAAAAACATATTTATTCGTTTCCAAAGACTTCATGGTAGCTTACTTGCAGAACTGTGTTTTTTGTTAAGCGTGTAAGCCAGAGTGTCCATGTGAGAATACAGACATTCCTTCAGTAGCGTTTTTCAAATTGATTTACTGAAGCATATGCTAATGCAAAGTTTGTAAGTAATCCTTAAGCTTGAATATTGTAAAACTCTTGTGATTAAACTTGCCATGGGTCAGTACATGGCTAGCAGTGTGCTGTGGTAAAGTGGAGGGAGTACCTATGAAACCTGGGAAATGTGGCCGAGGAGAATACAACAGGTATCTCAGGCGTCTGAGAAGGGCTGCTAGCACTTGTACCGTGATACAAACATCTAGTAGCAACTTCGCCAAATCCTAACAACTCAAAAATCTGCAATAGAAAATCTGAAAGAAGATGCCATAAATTTTTCTTACAGATGTACGAAGAATAAGCATAAGCTCCCCCTCTTATTTTCTCACTCAGATGATACGCTCTCTATTCAGAGGGCTTTCAAAGTCACAGCACAGCTATAGCTGTCTAAAACCAAAAACTTCATGAAAAAAACTTTGAGGATTCACATTTTTTTTTTCCATATTGGACTAGAAGCTAAAGATTTACCTTTATTTACATATTGTGAAAAATAGCTCTCTGGGTAAAAAAAGTATTTGGACATTCACCTGGATCGTGGGAGTCACAGGATGGGCAAGAGCAAGGATCCAAACTTCCATCAGCTGCGGCTGAGGACACCTCCTGCCATACAGAGCTGTTCTGGCCCTTGTGTAGAAGCCACATCCTGACCTCAATAAACATAGTCCTCTAACTGGTACATTTTCGTGGGAAGTTTTAATTACTGTGAATCAGTATTTTCTGATCGCAAACTTTGGAAAATTCCAGGCTTCCTCAGTTTGTAAAGGTCCAGTGGAAGGTAGAGATAGTAAGAAAGGGAATGTTGGTTAAACTACCCAAAGACGGATCATAACTGCCCATTCAGTGGAACAGAGGAAAGTCCAAGCCTCCTGCCTTCCCACCTGACCCATCCTTGGCTGAGAGTGGCCGAAGGGCATTTGCCTTTCTGCATCAGCACAGGTGGATTCCTCCCCACAACCACAACAAAATACAAGCTGTCATCTTTATCTGGTGCTGTGTAAGGGCAGCTGGAATCACAGTGGCATCCAGAAGATGCAATTAGGTTTAGAAACTTATTATACTGCAATACATAATAAGGCAGTGCGCCTTCTCAGAAGAGGTTTCATTCTAATTTAAGACTCTTTGTAACAGGAGAAAACGTGATCAGCGCAAAGGTGTTCAATTCAGGTGTTCGGAAGGAAAAGGATTTTCTTTCTCAAAAAAAAACATTTTCAGTTTTATATGTTAGAGGAGGAGTAGGAGGGAAGTACTTGGAGAAGGAAACCTAAGGTGGTCAGAATGATGATCGAGATAGTATTCTTTGACACATGTGTTTTGAGTAGATAAGATGGGGCTGAGTGCGTGACATTGCTCTTACAAAGCAAAAGAAGACAGTGGTAGGTATCCGAATGAGTTTTAAACAATATAAATTAAAAGAAAGGACTAAATTGAAGAAATGGAGATATTATGGAGGAAGAGCTGAAAGCAGCTAGGCAGTACCTCAATATAGACGGCAAGATGCATGGAGTCCTACTAGCTTACTTCCCAGCACAGGACTGGGTGGCAGGGAGAACAGGGGCACTGCCAGCAGTGATGGGCTGGGAGATGGGGCTGATGCAGCCCCACAGAGGTTAATTGAATCAAATTGATTAAAATCACTTGATGAACTTAGACCAGTTACATTGAATTGAAGCAAAGGTCTAAAAAAGGGAAATATAAGAGAGAAACAAATATGTTATGGGATACATTTGGAGCAGATGACCATAAGTAAGTAGGTAGATTTTTCGGGATGGGATGGAATGGGATGGGATGGGGTGGGATGAGATGAATGAATATGAGGTGTAGCTGAATGAGTTTTTCATTCATTAGCCTGCTCTATCCTATTGCATTCCTAGTGCACAAGGCAATCACAATGGAAGGGATTAAGGTCACTGACCTTAATTTAGATTAAGTCTGAAAAAAAATCTTGAACATGTGTTCCTAGGGCAGAGTTTACTTGCCTGAAAAATTTCCCTGTTAATGGATTTTTGATGGGGGTAGGGATGATCATAATTTATGAACTAGCGTTTTTTAAATATTTGCCTTTTCTGTCTTGTCTACAGAGGAGCCACATTAGCTTTTGCAGTTGCTTTGTTTATCAGCAGTGTCTCACAGTCTTTGCCCTGGAGACTATAACAAGCCTGGGTAGAGATAGTATCCTTGTTCTTTTCTCTACAGTAACTGCTCAGTCCATTTAAAGATAACAGGCCATGCCCAGCATGACCAATAAAAAAAGAAAATGGCATTTATCTTGCTGGCTTCCTCTGATAGCGTTTAGGACCACGCTCTCTGCTTGATCCATGGGCTCAACTCCATGAACAGTCTATGGGGAGTAAAACATTCAACAACACCTTTGTAACACAAAGATCCATTGTCCCTTTGTGCTCTGTGGTCTCAGCCTTTCTCTAAAAACTGTTTCCACTTGTCTTACTTAACAGTGTAAAAATAATCCAGCTTTCTCTGCAGCCCTTTTAGAGGACATAATGACGGTAATGGAAATAAATTTAAATGCAATTAGCCTTTTCTACAATATGGCTTCATATGTTTGATCACAAATAGCTTGAAATCCAAATCCAGACCTGGCCCTGCTCCATTGCATTGTGTTTTGTTAGCTCGAGAACTACTAACATTTCTAAATAAATTTAAAAAAATAAATAAAAATGAAGGGAGAGGCAGGAAAGAGACACAGAATTATTCAGTGAGGCAAACGTCTTACAGAGAGGTACAGAAATTTAGAGCATTATCTGCTTATCTTAACAACAAGGAAACTGAAAGTTGAATTGATTAATGACATTAAAGTATCTTCACGGGAAAAAAATACTGAGTACTAATAGCCACCACTCTCCTCTGCTTGTTCTGAAAGTACAGAAAAAAGCCGGTAGTGTTGAAAGTCAAAATAAAATGCATTCAAATGAGAAGTAAAGGATACATTTCAGTAGTGATGACTGGTGCCCATTGAAAAAAGTACTGTTGGAAGGGGAAGGTGGGTGTCTGTTTTTTGATACTTGAGATGAAGACTGAATGCCTTTCTGCAAGAATTCTGACAAATACAAGGTATTGGACTCACTATGGAGATCATTGTGTGAAATGTAATCTCTCACCTTTACAGAAATCTAGCCTAAATGATCTGATATTTTCAGGGCTTTAACTTTATGGAGTTAAGCCCATTCTGTCCTCTGGCCCGGTAGTGTGGGTGTCAGAATCACAGCAAATTAAATTTACGCTCACCTGCAACAGAGCTGAATCTGGCCCTCGGAGTTCAGATTACTATGCATACAGTACACAATATTACAATTGTTTGTAGGAAATAAATCTCAGAAGTCCATATGTGTATAAACAGAAGACTCTAATTGAAACCATCATTGAATGTCCAAGATTATAAACAAAAGATACATTGTCTTGGTTTTGCATAAAATGAATTATAAGGTAAGAGCAATAATTAATGTATTCCATTTTATCACTGGTAATGAAAGACCTGTGTTTTTTTTAAACAGTGACTTTAGATCAGAAACAGGCAAACTAGATCTTAATAGAAAAGGAATCTGACTTTGAGTATGGATAACACTTTAGAAAACTTTTAAAAAAGTAAAAATTCTGGTAGTGATGGGGTTGTGCTAGGTGCTGTACAGCTCTAAAAGAAAACTGCGTCCTGCCCATTTAGTATCTGATTTACTTCAGTTTTATTGCCCGTTGTTGGCATTATATCAAACATTTCCTTAGTAGGCCCCAGCACTTATATGAAGCTGTGCCAAGGTTATTCTGTATGTAATCCAGAAAGCCTTTTTCTGCTGCGGGGAAATCACTGAGTTAAGGGAATGATTATTGCATTGTGTTCTGTTGTTGTTAGTTTTTCTTCAACAGATTTGAATTACCCTATCTTAGCTTTATTAGTATTGTTGTCTGTTGTGCTTCATAATCAGAGCAACACAGCAAACAGTTCATTCAGCCTTCGGGAAAATTTCAAACTCAGCATGTAAATAGATACGGTTGATAAGAAAGGAAACAGAAGAGAAGTGTACTGAGGAAGGATGGGGGAAATGGGAGATCAAGAATAAGGCAAATAGATGAAGAGGATTGTCGTGTCAGAAAGGAGAGTAAAATGTTAAGAGGCGTTAGCAGGAAGGAACTGAATAGTTATGACACATTCAGACTAAATCCCAAAAGGCCAAATTGTGATCTGCCAAGAGAGGAAGAGAGAAAGAAGAATGGAACAGCAAAGTGAGGCGATCACATACATTAAACTATACAAGCTTATATTTAACTGAAAAATAACTTGAAAATAAGTTATAAATACAAGGCACATTTATACTGAAAATGCGACATTTATTTTGGAGATATGTTTGGAATATATGCCAACATGCATTTTCTTCTCCTTTTCTGTGGAGGTAGGTTTTTTTCCATTTGTATGTTTGTTTTTTGCACTGGATGACCAAATTAATCTTTCAGTTGATAACTACACCTTTCATGGGGCATGGTTACCTTTTCAATATGCCGTCATTTGGGAAACACAGCTCATAAAAACACATTCCTCAAGTTGGCCAAGTGGGAATGACAAATAACATAGTCAGTCCTCTTCTCTGAATGAACATGTGAGGTCCTACTGACTTGTAGGAGAACCAAAATTTGGGTATGTTGCTGGAGGAACTGAGTATATAACTGAATAAAAGTAATGATTTTTAATTTTCATATTGATGTATCACTTATGATAGAAAATGATGTAAAAGGAAAATTCACTATTGTTTCACTGAGTGCAATGACGGTGGGTGACATATTAGCTCCACTGAAGTCAACAAAGTCCTTATCAGCAAAGGGTGAAAAATTCCATCTGTAGACCGTGTTGGTGAAATGGGCCACGTGTCTAGATCTAGCTTGTTTATGAGACTTAAATTTGTAACAAAGAGTTGAAAAATTTAAAATTATGATTTAGAGAAGGTCTTGCTAAAACCCAATAGAAGTTGGAATAGTTACCTGGGAAAAAAAGCATGTGTTTTTCAGTGACAGCGTTAAATTAGATTGCTTAAAAAATCAGAACTGTCCGTAGTTACGGAAACAGCACAAATCTAAGCTTAGTTCTGACTCAGATCTGTGAAAGGAGTGATTTTCAGATCAGGTAGCAAAGCTGCTGTCGTTTACCAGTCTGAATGTCAAGTTCCCCTTGACTATCTCACTGCTTCAAGGAAACCTT
Organism: Ibidorhyncha struthersii; assembly: GCA_013398815.1. Taxonomy (NCBI): domain Eukaryota; kingdom Metazoa; phylum Chordata; class Aves; order Charadriiformes; family Charadriidae; genus Ibidorhyncha; species Ibidorhyncha struthersii. The sequence goes on from VZSZ01002758.1 coordinate 108,045, forward strand.
TGAGTAAAAGCATTGCAGAAAACAGAATTTGGACCAATAAATAAGCTGGCCTGCTTATTTCATGGATAGCAATGAACTCTCTAGCACTGAAATAATCACACTGCTCTTCATCTGCTACAGTAGTGTATTTGAAAAACTATACATTTCCAGGTGGTGTGCACTGAAGTTGTTACAAGCCTAATTTTAGGATTAAGAACACCCTCTTTCACTCTCCACTTGCACGTCACCTCAGGGAGTTGCAATTCTCGTTTTTTTGCACTTACTCTGCCTTTAACATTTTCAAGTAATGTGAAGAAGATTTCCTTCTATACAGAACTCCTGCACTGCAGAGCATAAAAGCATTACAATTAGCGATTGGCAAATGCCACGGGCATCGGCTCGGTTTGCAGAAGTACCCCAAAGTTGAGATGTTTAGCTAAGCTACCCAAACGTCTCCTGAATCTGCAGGATGTGCCAGAAAAAAAACGCAAGAACAAGCTTTCCTACAGGGTATCAGAGCTGCTCCTTATGACCACAATTTAGAACCAGAAATTAGAGAGAGGGGGAGAGAGAGACAGAGAGGTAATAGGAACAACCCTTTAAAATAGCTGCTGCTTTCTGAACCTCAACTAAAAATTCATTTTAGGTTTAGTTCCAGTTTTGGTTGAAATTTAAGTTGACTTTTGTTTATCCAAAAGACTCCAACTATCGTAGAGTATAACTGAATTAAATTCTAGGTCAAATTACTTGGTGTCATTTACTGTGCATGTGTTTTTGATGGATTTTACTTAGTAAAGCACTGTATGTCCTTTTTCTAGCATTAACTAATCCTCACAACATCCCTGAGAGGCTGATAAGTAATATCCTCATTTTACAGTCAGAGATAGAAAGGTTATGTGACCTGCCAAAGTACACAGAATATAATCAGTATCAGAACTGGCAGTAATACTTCAGAGTTCCTAGTTACTAATCCTACTCTGGAAAATATATAGGATATTCATTGTGTACGTAATCTACACTTTGATTCAATAAAACTTTTTTCCTGTGTGTAAATCTCCTTTTTCTATTCAAGGCCCGCATATGACAGACTCAGAAGTTTCTCCTACTGTAAGCTGTGTGCATATATATATAAATCAATGATCAAATGCAGGTTAAAAAAAAACCCCAACTTTGTTCAAAAGAAGTATCAAAGTTGTGGGAAATCTGCTTTGGAGTAAAACGACTGGGTTTACATAGGCTGATGAATTACTACATGTTGTTCGTCATAGTGCCAGCTGATCCTCCTGGTTTTCAATACCTCGCTATGTCCCTTTGTAAGTAGCTTCCCCTAAAAACACTGGAAAATAATATCTTTCTCTAAATAGTATGCATACCTTTTTCTATATAGTCATTTATTTTCTTCCTGTTCTTGAAATAGAAACAAAGTACTTTTTTCCACCTTTTGGCAATAAAGTTCATTTTCAAATTGCTTTCTATTTTCTTTCTTGAAAACATGGAAAAAAAATTGATCTATGATCTTTGGATATGCTTGACAGTCTGGCTTAGGATATCACCCACAAGTAGGTGTAATGAACCCCAGCAGGTTCCCAGGTAAGTAGTGTGAATTTTGCAGTTAACCCTCATAGAAGGTACCCCTGTACATGAGCTAGCTCTAAAAAAGATATAAACTGCTTCTGTTTTTTCCTAGCAGGTGCAGTGAGTGAACTTAATTACATGTGGTATTGAATATTTAACTTGTGGTGGAACTCTCCACCTCCTGTCATAGTGTTTTCCATGACACTGAAGCCACCTGTAGACACTCTCATCCCAACCACTTACTCCCTGCCTGTCCTCCACTGTGGCAACCCAGTGGTTTTTGAGGCTTTGTTGTGAATTGGATCCTTGAAATGATCTGGGCAAAAAATAACCCTGCCCCTAATCTGCCTCTTCCTTTCTGCCTCCACCCAGAGAACCCCCAGCAGCAATCCTTTGATTATGTTGACAGGTTGTTTTGGTGATGCAGGTAGAGTGTACCCCTAACACCCAACTGGTGATAACTGGGGAGCAGCAGACTATGAAGTAGAGAAGAAACAGGACAGTCAGAGCTTTATAGGACAAGCAAAGAAGGAAAACATTTAGAAGTATTTCCATCTAAGTTATGTCTGGAGCTTCAGGAAATATTTCACGGTGATAGAAATTCAATTAGAATTTTTATAGTACCCCACAGATTGTCCTTTGCAGCTAGAGGTCTTATCAGCCCTGATTTCAGCACAAGTCAGGATGTAAAAGTCTTTCCACTAACAGAATCCCACAAAGATAAACCCTGAGCTGATGGAGCAGTAGATGCTTAACTGTAAGCAAGTGGTTGGAGCCACTGACTTCTTGTGGTTAAAGGCTGGTATGCATTTAGGTACTTAAATGATTTTTTGGCTTTATAGCCTTTTACTTTTTTCCAGAAACTTAGTGTTACTTTTGTTTTATGAAGCGATATTTTAAATACTAAGAATATTTCCTGGCATTTGTGGCAAGTCTAATTTTAGGCCTTGACCACTTAACTACCGTCTTAATGGCTTTCCTTTTAATAGAACATAGAAACAGCATGGGCTTTATTTTCTGCATCATCAAAGCACTGCACCTTCCGACAGAAACAGTGTCTAGTCTGCAATAGGCCAAATGCATCCCCCTGATAGTCCATCTGCTGAATTTCACAGCCAGGAGGAATTTCATCAACTACAGATAAACAATGTTTTACGAAAAGAAACTTTTTCCTAGTGCTGGCTTGATCACTAGGCCTTTGAAGTAAATGAAAAAAAAAATTTGTAAAATAGGGAATACTGCTTGGTTACAGAAAGAAGTCCCATTCCAGATAGGGATCAGGAGTAGCATTTTATTTAATAATGGATGCCTCTCTTAAAAATCAGAAATAATGATAGTGATTAGTTAACAGTAGCAAATAAAACGTGCATTTAAAATTAACCTGACAGGGCATTTTTGTGTCGTACTGACTGATGTGTACAGTCCATTCTTTTAAAAATTCAGGGAAGCTTATTTGAATTGTAAATTGGCAACACATTCACGCTGAAGTCTTATTGTGCGATAGTGTGACAAATTACAAATGGAATATTGGCCGGGCTTCCATTTCTTGCATTTCTTTTCTAGTTTCTGCCGCTATTATCATTAATCTGTTTTACAGAAGCTCTATAGCGGATGGTTCTGGACATGGAAAGTACATTAAGTTTCATTGTTGGCTATAGCAGGACTCTGTGTGGCTTCGGTGACCTGTGACTTCTCCTATTGGTTGTAATTCAGTACAGTTGCTACTAGTTTTGTGTCCTGCTGTGTGTGGACTTAAGAGATTCTGGCATACTTTATGCCTGACAGCTCATTTCATAAGTATTGGATTACAGAGCTTTTGCTAAATTGTGTTAAGAATATCTTAAGAAATGGTGCTGGAATGCAGTCCTTTAGCAAAAAAAAAAAGTATACAAGTAAATCTTAAAGATCCCGTTATCAGAAGTGAAGTGAGTTCTCCTTTTTAAGTCCTGAGCGAACTTGTAAGAATGTTGGAGATGATTAAACGCAGTGATGTCATGTGCTGCAAGGCATTGTTTAACTCCTTTGCAATTTAAGATTTAATGTTTTATCCAATGGGAAAGAAACTGCGAGTATACTCCAGCATATCTTTGTTCCCTGCAAACGCAGGCATCGCGGTGGGGGTGTTCCTCCCCTGGGTTGATTGTGCTGGTGCAAAGGTCAGACAAACAGGGTCTGGTGCTCAGGATGCAATTTAAGGAGGGACTCGGAGGGTACGTGATGGTGTAGTTAAGTGAGAGAGAAAGAGAGAAGAAGAAGGTAATTTTGCAAGAATATTAAAAGAGAGCGAACCGATTGCCGACAGCAGCTCCTTCTGCTGTCTCTTACCTCCTGCCTTTCATATTAGTTCATTTTACTTCTACCTTCCTAAGGATGATCTCCTACTATCAGACATTTCCTACTAGAGCTTAAATTGACAAATTTATGCCAACTCACTGCAGTTTTGCAATATGCTCTGTGAATCATGAAGGAAATAAGCTTCTGGCTATTTCTGGCATAAATTTCTTTTGTTGTATGTGCTTCTAATGGTATCGCTGCTTTCTTTTACATTTCTCTTGCATTCTGCAAGCTGTTCAACCCCAGCGTTCTGCGCCTTTGCTTATGTATTCTCTCAGGCTTCTGGTTTGGGATTTGCGGGCTATGAAATTCATGCCATAGTTTTACATATAAGCAAAGATGCTTTTTTTTTGGTCTTTTTGCATAACGTTTTGTTTCCTTCTGACAGTTGGAGGTCTGGCAGCCAATAAAGCAAAAGACATAGGTCTGAACTGCGCCCCCGTTCAACATGAAGCGTTTAACCAGTGTAGTTGGTCTGGGCTCCTCTCGCAGTCAGTGAAAGAAGGGCGATGGTGGTACTTTTGGGAAGGGTGTTCACCTTGCCCTGGTGTCTGAATCAGGCTCTGACATTGCCTTTGTTGCCCCAGTGACCAAAGTACCTGGAAAGGCCATATCAGCTGAATCACTGGAATGAGGTGGAATGAATGCAGTGAAAGTACAAGCATTAAATGCATGAATGCTTGATGCCCAAACTGTCATCTAACAAATGGTATTTCTTCTTCAGACGCCAAGCACACTGGTCAGTAAGACTGATGGTGAGAGCAGAAGAACCGAAAGGGTGATAAATATTGTGCTTTGCTCTGTCTTCAGACAGTTGCGTGATTCTGAGTCGCTGAACTTGCCTGTGCATCAGTTTATCCAGACTTTTCAATCCGGTATGGAAAGCATCAAAGAAATACAAAATATTTTTTCATATCCTTACAAATGACAATTGCCACGGCCTTGGAGGCCTGCTAATTTAGACAAGCTGAGAAACTGGCCTAGCACAGCCCAGTGTAGCTTAATTTGCAGACAATCAGTGTTTAGTAGTTATTTTCCTTTGACTAGGCTGTCTCTTGAAATTTCTGCATGTTTGCTTGTCACTCTTCCAACATTTCTACTGTTTTGTTTTTTTCCTACCGTGCTTATTGAACAAAGACAAGGAAGTATCTAATAGATTAAAGTGAAGTCTAGTAACATGGTTCAGCGGACTAATACTTTAATCTGTGAGACCCTAAGATCAAATGGACTCAATTTCAAGCCCTGCCACTATTAATTTAACCATTAGGAACATTGCAGGTACCGAGAGCCTGGAGCCTGCAGGTGTTTGCTGTTGGAGAAACAAGCAGCACCTTCACCCTCCCGTAATGCAGTCTTTAATGCAAAAAGACATCTGCCTGACTGAAGGCATGTCCATTAAAATAAGCCTGCCCCAGCAGATCATGAGGTTGCTCTTTTCTAGGGTTTCAGGAGATGCAGTTCTGCAGCCAGTATAAGAATCACTGGCTGATATTGCACTACTGACAATTTTATGTATAATTCTAATATTGCGATGGGATGCACTTGGGTTTCTGGCATTCGCTACATGTTCACTTTAAGACGGTCTGTTGGGTCACCTTTTAAATACACTCAGGTCAGAGTTGCTTCAGAATTAACTGACTGCTCAGTTTCAAGGCATGCCAGATAGGCCAAAAGCATTATGGATAGACATATAGGAGGTTGAAACGGCATAAAAAGTGCTAGCACGGCTATAGGGTCCTGCTTCTGTAAATTCCTTTTAGTTTGTGCTTCCTAGACCCTATTTTTACCTTCTTTAACTTTTTGTCTGGTTAGTGACAAAAATGTGTGAATGTGTAAGCATGAGTGCTTCCTTGTATGTACTTAAACATCTGTTTAAGCATCTAGTGCTTGAATCTGTTGCTTTTCTGTATGTCATGTCTCTGTTAACACATGCACACTTATGTGTCTTTTGCACGTATGTAGTGCGTGTGGGCAGTAAGATAACTGCATGAAGTCTGCAGAATGGAAAACATTAGCTTTTGAAGGACTTTTTTTTTCTGAGTCCTTTCCAAGACTTCCCAAATAATTATTTGGCTATTCTCAACTCTCGTTCATGAGCAGATGCAGTAATACTTATCTGTTTAATAACATACAATATTATTTCTTTGGGGGAAAAGATATATTTGAAATACTTTGAAAAGAAATAAACAACAAGGCTTGTAATTAAGTGTTGCTATTTTAAGTAGAATCGGTTTCAACCATCGGCAGTCTGTCCTTCTCAGCCTTTAGGAGACTGCTGCACATGATGAAAAGTTTAACTTGTCAAGTATAAATTTAGACGTAGAGTCCGGAATATCAGGCTCCATGAGTGATAATTATCAGCACCTGGAAATAATTTGTACCAGAGAGTTAAGAAATGAGTTTTCCCTTTCTACAGATAGGGAGTTTTTAACCTCCCAATCACTGGAATACTTCCTGGAGCTTACAGTGACATGGCTTGTGGTTCATTCCCACTAGTAAACATGGCACCAAGCAATTAGATTGTCATTAGAAGATGAACATTAGCTTTGTAAAATAGGATTAAGAATAAGCTGAGAACAAATGATCAGCTAATGTATGCAGTTCATAAGTAACGCTGTACACGCAGGCTCTGGTGCAGAGCCCATTGAAAGCGATGGAATTGCCTTCCACCGCTTTCAATAGCCGCTGGCTCAGGCTCAGATTCTGGTTTTCCTTTAATTTTATAGCATTTATTCTCCAGAACTACGGAAACTTCATAACTGGATAAAAGTTGCTCCTCCTCCAAAGCGTAAAATAGTAGGATGTTGTGCTGGAAACTCTACAAAGACAAGGATTAATTTATTCTTCTGACCTGTAGGCAGGCTGCCCCTGAAACACGCTCTTCCACTCTTATGGTTTCTTCTTATCTGTGTGCAGATATCATCTAAGCAATTTCTCCTGTATCTACAAGGCTGCATTATTATTGCCTAGTTAAATACAATTTTTTCCTACTGTTTTAAGATTAGGTTAGGCAAGAGAAGGCACTACCAGGACAGAGCACGCATACACGTTTTCTTGGTGAGGCCAGCACCATCACAACATACACCGACAAGAAGTACCATTTAAAGGTGTTTGGTTTTAAAATTGCAGAAAACAGTTAGCACCTGTATTACTGGGAAATGGAGCAAAAATGTAATGAATATTCATGTATACATAGTTCACGTAAGTTAAATATTTAATAGATATTGTAGTATTACATAATTTTTATAAATTTCTATAGAGTGTGAGAAGTAACATGTTAATAGCATTTTTAATTATTTAATAACACTTTATAAACTATTTATGCAAGGATTCTGATGTGATCAACAAACAAGGTTGCACCACAAGATAGGCATCTTAGGTAAGATTTTTTTTTCCATGGAAGTAGGTAGCAAAAAAAACAAAGAATTGAAGGGGGAAAATAAAATCTATCTCTCGAACAGTGCTTGTCAGTGCTTGGTTGAAGATAAATGAATTAATCCAATATTTAATTCTCTGAGAGTGATGAGTTACGTAGAGTAACTAAATTATGGGCTTTTAATTGTTACTTTCTTTAGTCTATTATATGAACATTTCATATAATTACGTTTATTAGATAGTATAGATTTAGCTTAATCTAGGAAGTATATAATAGAAATATAATTATAGACAAGAAAAATGAATATTAAACTTATGTAATTTTCTTTTATTGTACTAAATGTTTCTGCAATTAAACTCTACTGAAATTATTTGAGTTTAGAATTTCATCAGTTTTAATGGGTCTGAGTTATTAAACATCTGCCGGATTAGGACCATCATATATAATTTTAGAATCAGAGCCATAAACGTCAGAGGAACTACTCATTTGAATACAGTTTTTCATATGCTAACGTGTTTGGATGAACAGGCGTTATAGAAAGCCTGTAAGTTTGGATACCTGAGTTTCAGAAGTGTTGAGTACTACGATCATGTAATGGTAGATATGCACTGTATTTTACAGCTCTCATTAAATTGTTACTGGGAAGTAATTGGAAAAAGGTGGCATGTAGAAATGACTTTTCTTCACAAGATGTCTTTTTCTTTTCATGTGATTCGGTCCGAATTAGTTTGGGATTGTATGGCTTGGACAGTTTCTGAAATATTTCTGTTGTTGATTTGCCAAACACATCTCCCTCTTGGTTTTTTTCTTTCTTTTTCTTTTTTTTTTAAAGGGGAAAAAAAGGAGGAGGGAAAAAAAACGGGAGGGTGGGAAGACATGAATGAGAGATTGAATTTGGGAGTGATCTTTCTCTTGTTACATGATGTGAAGCATGTGTGGGAAATGTTTTCATCTTCAGAAGTCATTTGCCCCATGCAGAGAATGCTTGAAATGAAAATAACTTTCCAAATTAAAATAGAATGTGTAGTTTTTTATTTACAGACACACAGAGACATAGTCACTCATACACACAGAGTGCCACTTACCAGGGAATGCATTTTATTAGATCTTCTATTCTTGATAAATGTCACATTTGTAAGATACTATTTGATAAACTCTAATGCTGAATTATTTAATGTCATCAAAAACATTTGTGTTTTCATTCCACTTTATGAATTCATACTTGTTCACTATATGTGGATTGTGTATTTTATAAAATCTCACCGCCTGCACTTCCATTATGTTAAAATGGAACAAGGAACCAACTGGATGACCCTCCTCCTCCATGTAGCCACAAATATTGTCATTTTCAATCAATGTTAATAATTGCGTCTTGAATTTTTCTTTTACTCTCGTTTTAACTAGTATTTCTTACATCTGGTTGAATATTTGCTTCTGTGACTATTATTTGTAAAACTGGGGAACCAAGTAGTTTCAGCCAAAGCTTTTAGCATCTTGTTAATGGGACTGGGAGCTTGGACGCCTCGTGTCCCACATCTCCAGGCTGGGCTAGATATTTCCTTCCAGAATCATTGAGATGCGTCATGGGACCAGTAGTCCCGCTATTTTTGGAAGCCACTTAATGCCTGATGTAATCCACTGACAAATGGCCGCCTTGGCTATTTTCAGCTGGCCCTGTTTCTTTAATTAATCTTGCTGTAAAGTCACACCTCAACTTCTTCAATTGTTCTCTGGCTTTCCACGCTGCAGAGAAGCTTCTTTGTGTGACACTCTGGCTGCTGACATTCACTGTGTGCCACTTCCACTACTTTACATCCACAGGCTTCCTATCTCTGTCTGTCCAGGCTCCTTCTTGACTTTGGGGGGGTGAGGGTAGGGGAAGAGAAAAAAATATATGTTACTTTGATAAATACTACGTGTAAAAGATAGTGTTAAGTGAAAAAAAAAGATCCTAAATTTACTTATAAACTTAAGTAACTAATAGTATGTAGACAATTGTCTCTGTGTTTTATAGTTATTGTATTTAAGCTTTTTTAGGCAAAGCTGTAGATTTTTTCCCAAAGCAAAGCTTAGTATGTAAAAAGTAAATACAATGGTATATGGTTATTATCTTGTAACCCTATCAAATCTGGCTGAAGGTTCAGGTTTTCTCTACAGAGCAAGGAGATAACTTCAAAAGCTCAAATAGTTTGTAGTTTGGAGAAGCAGTCAACTGAGAGAACTTAAAGATCAAAGCCAGAATATCTGATTTTAATGATGCAGAACATATGCTTCACCAAAAACCTTTTGGATTAAAAAAGTTAATGTAATCAAAGAGAACTGAACTCTTTGTTTGGATCTAAGAGCTGCGTCTTGAAGCATTCGGCACAGTATCTTATAGTGTGGTGTCACTGTAGTTGTGTATAAGAAGTGAGTTAAAGCAAAGTTAAGAGACTAGTGAACCTGGCGCTAGGAAACTTTTGTTTTGAAGATTGAAAATATTTTTGTTGAAGAGCCCTTAAGAATCTTGAATAGAACTGTTTTGATGAAGAGACTGCGGATGCGGATAGACATAAAAAGCAAGATTGTTCTCTGGGAACTTGATTAGCCTTATTCAATAACTGAAAATCCAGGAAGTTCCTCTGGAGAGTTTTTGATTTACAGTGAATGCAAAAAAGGACCAGATAAAGGAACACAGACATATCTGCAAGAGGGAAAAAATGCCCAAGGGTGGAAAAGTTTCCTTTCATTGCAGTTTGATAAAGGGAGATAATGTAGTCCCCGTGCCTGGACAGAAGAGTGTTGATAAGATCAAAATCATGGGTGAAAAAAGATATTAACTGAATTATGAGGTTAAAGAGAAAAAAATTACTGGACAAGGAAGACAGCTGAGAATTCTGTTTTGCAATAGCTTCTCAGGGTCTCTTCTGAAGTCCCTTGAAATCAATGGAAGCTATTCCACTGATTGCAGTGAGTATGGATGAGGCCCTGTAGGAAAATACAAAATGCATTTGAAAATAAAGAGCTATCAACAGTAACATACAGTGTTTGTTTTATACGTGTATCAAGCTATATATATTTATATATCTAAACTATTGTATGCATATCTTCAGCGTTATTTGGTTGCTGCTTTTAGACACGCACTGGAAGCACCAAGTTGGTCACATTAGTCACTTGCCAGAAACAACCATCTCTTCCCAATGTAAGAGTTTTAATTTTTTTTCTTGCCATGAAAGGCATCTGTTTTTCTGATAGCTCTTGTTTCTTATTTCTTGTGACATTGCCTTTTTATTCTTTTTGTCTCTGTTTTTCACTCTTTCTGACATGCTTCTTGGAAGGCCTGAGGAGAAGAAAGGACTGCTCCCCCTGCTTCTCCTCCTTTCCTAAAGCTAATGAAGATAACTCTTTAGGTTGATCTCCCCCCCACGTTAAATTTTGATCAAGACCAGTCCCAGAGTAGTGTAAAAGGCTGGAGCTCCATTTGCCTTGAAGAAACTAGGCAGAAGCATAGGATCCAACTCTGAACCTCTTTACTCATGTGAATGGAAGCTGTGGTGGTTATGTTACCGCTGGTTTCTTTGTATGTGACGTTAGATTCATTGTGTAGCTACAGAAGCTTCACCAAGGCCAGTCAGATAGAAAGCTAGTCAAAGTAATTAGAAATATTCAGCACGTTTTTATTAGAAGCATTTTGTGGATGCAAGTTGACTTCTGGATAGACTGCAGGAGAAGTGTTTTCGCCTCTGGGATGTAAGGAGTGGCAAAACCACCATGAGCCTCTTTTTACATTCACTGGGTCATTCTGCATCTGATCTTTTGCTTTAAACTAACCTGGTTTGTGAACAAGCTGAAGTGAGGCAAAAAGATCCCTTTGATCTTTAATAGCTGAGCATCCCTACATCTGTGACTGTGCTCGTGATGAGATCGAGGTGAGCTCCTGGATTCAGGCACCAGGCACGTTTCAGAGGCAGGCCCGGTTTGCAGGGATACCCTCGGTGTTACTTCTCTCCCTTTGCTCTTCATTGCTGGTGTTGCTGCAACTGGGTGAGATTAACTGGCAGCTGAGAGCAGAGTACCGCTCCACTATGGCTGCCACCTTCTTCTACCTGCCCTTCTCCAGGACTGTACCTGAGAAGTGGTCAGAAAAGCAGTGTGTTACACTTTCTGGAATGCTGTCGGCTTTGGAAGATATACTATATACATGTATAACTCCTGGCAGCCCTCATTTGAGAGCAGAACTGTGCTGTGAGGACATGGTCAACTCTGTTCTAACCCTGGAAGAATTTTTAAGTTTCGAATCAGTGGGACTCTTATCATAACAGAGCAGGTCAGGGCTTTTGATGTTACTTGTGTTGAGAGATTGTTTCGACTTGTGTTCTGGACCCCTGAAAAAAGTTCAGTTGCAAGCATCACATCGATCAATACTTCAAGATATTTCCTAACCATCATAGTGACAGGTTTGCAGTCGTGCTGCCATGGTAAGTTCTTGTCACACAGGGGAGCTAAAGTCATCGGGATGTGTATCTTTGCCTCTTAAGGCCTTCTGGAGTCACAGTGGAGTCACTTCTAGAGTCCCAGTGACATTTACCATATCTTTGTAGGCATTTTTTGGTGATGCATAAAAGTGCCTTGGTTGCAGGAGGCTGGATGCTCAGATTGCTATGTGTTTTCTGGCTTCCATCTCCCTTGAGGTTAGAAGTCAGGGTCTCCCTTTCCAAGATGCCCAACAGCTGTTTCTTCAGTTGCTCGTTAATTGCTGTCCAGTGAGTATATCTAATACAGCTTTCTTAATTGAAAGCAAATGTCAAGTTTTTGTCAGATATTTAAAGGGTAGATTTTTCCAAAGCACAAAGGAGAGCTGCATGGCTATGACACTGAAGTAACACATTTTCTAAATTGTGAGTTTATTCAGCAACCGTAAGGGTCTGGTTGCATCTCCAGTGTCCCTGTGCAAAAGTAGCTGTGCACCCATTAGCAACGTCGCTCTCCTTCCCTGCAGCCCGGGATGTGCCGGGGTAGCATCCCCACCTGCGGGCAGGCTCGCTCCTCCTCGGTGAAGACTGTCATGCTGCAGCCACCTTTCTCGGGTCTTGATTCTCCAGCCTCTTGATTCTCCAGCCTGCAGATTTAAAGGGTACCCAGGTATGTCAACATGGGCCATACTGACACTACCCACACTTTGGATTGGAGCATAGACCTAAAATATACTTCTGAGTGTATATCTGATTGCTTTACTCCAGTGGAGCCTACTGAGTATTCAGTATCCCCTTATTTAGCCACCTGCCTGTATTAAAAATGTGATTTAGGTACAGTGGAAGAAAAATAGCAAGATCTTACTCAAGGAAAAGTAAGGAGGAAATCATGAATGTTAATGAAATTTAACATTGAATTTGTGAGACTCCTGTGTTTAAAAGGATGTTGGGTAGTACAACAGATAAGACAGTGAATCCAAAATATGATTGTCAGTGGGAATCAGTGCATTGTTTCACTGCTGAAGCCGTATTTTTCCAGTTCATTAGTTACTTTGTTTAATTTAAAAAAATATATAGACATAGGGGTAAATTTACTGCAATTGCCAGTGAAACCACACAAGGAGTCCCATAAGAATGTGAAAAGAGTGCAGTTCCTTATAGCAGTGAAATAGCAAAAGCCCAATTAATCAGTGGTTCTTTGCAGATTTTAGACCAGAACTGGCACGCTACCAAACTGCCCTCAGAAGAGGTCTAAAACAGCTCAGGAAATGATTTAATGGGCACCTGGTCACAGATGTGTTCCTGCCAGACATACTGTCTGCAATGGTACATCCCAAAATGGCCCTACAGGGTCTGAAATGCAAGGAACGTACGCGAAAGTTCTTCTTTTTAGATTTGGAGAGGTAATAAAAGAAACAACGAAAACTCCAAACACAGAAAAAAAACCTGCTGTGTAGTCTTCCTAATCTCTAACTTTCCTGTTAGTCATGCTGGCAAGTACCTACGTTCTTTGCTGACATTTCGGTCAGTATTTCATCATTTCTCTGATCTTTTTTGTCAAATCAGGCTATACTTTGTTTATCTTGATGTCCACTTAATTCTCTTAGGGACTTCAGATGTTGCAAAAGAGCAGGAAACGAAGCTCTTTCTACTGGCTGGGGGTGGTCACAAATGTTCAGCTAAAGCCGTCCAAAATGGTGGTGGTGTTTGATCCCTGCGATATAAACTGCTAACAAGTCGCCTGATTTTGCTCTGCCGTTTCTGGAGCGTTCATGGTTCGGCTGAACAATGATTTCATTCTCTGCTTCGTGCTGTTTAATGTAAAGTTGCATGCTAATAAATTTAGCACCAAGTTACTGACTTTGCCCAGATGATGGAAACCTGCCTGGACTGACCAGTCAGGAATGTTACTGGTATTGTTGTTTCTGGCCAGGTTTCAATTGGAAGGGGGTGTGATAAAGTAGTTCTGATTTTCTTGCATAATTTCTTTCTGCCGTAATTAGATCCGATTGTTCTGATTTTTGCACGTAAGTTTAGGAGCATATATAAGGTCATTGGCATTTCAGAAGCACTGGCTAATTTGAGTTTTAAAGAAAATGTTTAGAAACCTGAATTTTGTATAATTATCTAAGTTAAGAATGTTTCCATTTGGCTCACTATGGAGTTTCTGCTGTGATGAGACTTCAGTGAGGTCAGTTTTTCATTTCTGGTAGGAACTTTTAGATAATAAACTAGAGAAAACCATTAAGAAATATGAGAAATATTTTTAGATAAGAGACTGAAAGAAGTGTTCTTGTATTTCTTAATCCATATGAATTTAAACAATCCTTATTTAAATTTACTAGAATTGCCATAATTCTGCCTTTACTAGTTTTTTTTTTAATGCCTAAATAAGAATTAATTTGCAGGTCTGATTATGACTGTTTATTTCTGATACCTCAGCACATTTCAGGTGTGATACTTACTATCTGACTTTCTTATCAATGTATTTTTCCCTTTGCTAACCCATCTTCTTCATGAAAATAATACATGCATGTGTGTCCTGCTTTTTCCCACCTCCACATCGGTGGTGCTTTTACGAGAAAGACTGCAGCTCGGTGCAGTGAGGAGCTGCCTTGCATGATGGTTGTCATTCAAACAGCGGGCACCCAGCATTACAAATGACAAAGATTTAAAGAGGACTGTTAAGGTTGGTGTACACTATTGCAGTTAAATTTTTTTTGTGACACTTGTGGAACACTTCAGGATGGAATTTATCTTGCCTGATAATAGTGTTCTGATATTAGTAGCAGAATTCTAATTTGAGTGAGTTAAATAGGTCCACTTGATGATAAAGAGAGGCATCTCTAGAAGCTGATCCCACTCTGGGATAGGTGGTGTGTCTGATTCTCTCCACTGACTGCAGAGGAAAGCACAGGTTCCCAGCCTATGTCAGACAACTGTGATCTACGAAAGGTGGAGGTGTAAGAAGAAGCAATACATGCAAATTAAAAAGCAGAAGCATGCAGTGTATTATAGGTATTTGTGATTTGTCCTGTATTTATGCATTCTATTTCCACTCATCCATTTCCTTGAGACTCACACTAACGTATTTGTCCATCAGCTGTTTCTTGGCGCTTAGAGAGAGGGTTCTCTATGCGTTCTGTTCTGCCTCCAAATTACAAGGCACAGAGAAATTGTTGCATTGCATTTCCATGATTTAGGTTTAGAGCATGAAATAGAAAGTTTTTCATCTGTTATGGCAAGCTATAGGACGCATAGAACTGACTACTGCATCATTCAGATGGAAAAAAACTAATTTTGGTTTAGTAGTATCTAGCATTTCCTCTAACTCTGCACAATACTTCACGTAAAACCCGTGGTAAGCTGGCTGCATGGAAAAGCTCACATAACTATTTTTTGTGAAAGGCAGGTTGAGAAGTGTGAGAAAGAGAGGAAAGGGATATTATAATTTCTTTCTCCCTCTGAACCCTTTACAAATGGTTTCCTGGTAACACAAGCCCTTGGTGTGGCAGATGGATTTTATGAGAATTAATTGCAATAATATTCTATAAAACTGTACCAAACGTTTTCAGAACCCATTTCCTCCTCTTTATTTTTCTGATGTCTACTACAAGGGCATGTCATAAATAAATATAGCAGGAATATTTCTACACATAAGTAACAGAACTGATTTTACTTTTCACTTTCACAGAGGAATAAGTAAAGGTATTTAAATGTGGTCTTGACTGCAAATACCATCAAGAGGTTACTGTAAAGGAAAACGCTGCATCGCTGCAACGGGATGGGCTACATGACCAGACTGCACTTTCTGGTCTGCCATCTGTGATTCCTTGGGACACTGAGGAATGACGCTGGGGATAGGGGTGGAAGAAATCACTCAACACATTTTGATATGATCACATTAAGATGGTGAACACGGAGTTCCTTTGCTGTTTCCCAGCTGCTGCTCACACGATGCTGGGAGCTGAACCGGGAGGAGGAGTAAACAGAGCACAGTCGATTTTGATGGTCCATGTTTATATTCTATCTTGGTAGGGAATATCTCAGCCAGGAGCCTCAGTAACCTAGAAGAACTGAGGAGGTGTGATCTCCACTTCAGAATAAAGCAATAACCTGTGGCTGATATTTTTTTCTAACCTTTGGCTTTTGTTTTTGGGAGCACTCTTCCTTTTACTTTTGGTTTGGATTGATTTTTCTGGAGAGGTGAGGATTTAGAGCTTCTAGTAGCTTCAGGTGAAGTTGAGGACATTTATCCTCTTTGAAGAACTGGCCTTAAAGCTGTAAATGTTGTGACCAAACAGAAGAATCCAAAAGCCAACCCAGCTTTTAAAACACAGTCATCCATGGAGAGACAGATAGCAGGTCCATGGCACAACTAACAACTAAAAGAACTTTTTTTCCCCCTCTCTTTTTGTAGCTTGTGCACCTTATTGTCTTCCTTTGAGGCATATGAAACTGTCTGTGTAGCAACTCCTGTTTCTGAAATAATAAACTGACACAAACAAATAGAGCTCTTGGCTTTTCAAAAACATTCAGCACTAGCTTGTTTATTATATTATTAATAGAAACAATGAGACATCCCTCTGGTAAATAGGCAGTGCAGTCACTTGGCACCTTTTACGATAACACAGTCTTGGAAAGTACAAGAGATACCGGGGGATATGCACTTGAAAGTAGGTTATTAGGAATTTGAGTATAATCACAATTTCAGTAGCAGCTACGATGGAAGCGACACAGGTAAGCGTGCTTATTTTGTGCCATGCTTTTCTGGATGGGTTAGGGCGGGTAGAGGACACACCTTCTGGGATCCACATGCACTCCAGAGCTGGAGAAGCACCTTTAAGAACCTGAAACCGAGAGAAATTCCATCAAGGTGGTCCATGAGCGGAGCACGTTGTCTGGCTGTGAAAGCAGCACTCCTGCAGCAATGCTGCAAGGCAGTGAGCACAAACACGCAGGAGGGAGCAGGCCCATCAGGGGATATTGCAGAAATGCTGCTTGTAGTGCAGGAAGAGGCTGCTACCAAAACCTTACTGTCCTGGAGACCACCTCTATATCCGGAACAAGGAATGTGGAAAATTGGTAGCGTCATGGAGATACCACCAGAAGGCTAGTAGTGCAGAAAGAAATGCTTCTGTGAAATCTGGTTTTGCTTAAATTTCATAGAACCATTTGTAGAAGAGATGTTCAGAACACCATTTCTTTTCTCCTCCTGCTTCCAAACTTGACTCTGAGAGAGATTATTAAACATCCTTTGTGAATTTGCTTCAGGAAATATGAAGTTAATGGTGTGATAATGTGTGTCCTTTATTGGCTTCTATAAGCAATTTAAAAAAATCTAGATTTAGGCATTTTGTTTGTTATTATTTATTAATATGGTTAATTATAGCTGTGAGACATGGAGATTAGTATGTGACTCTAGGATTACATTGATGGATTATGGTAGTATATCTAAGAACTACTGCTTAACTGAATCTATTGATATTCAGTGATTTTCATGCCTTGAATTTATGATCTATTTCATTTTATACCAGCAAGAATTTGAACTTCCAGTTACTGCTGATATTTCTTGTTCTAACTGGTATAAAGTTTCCTGTTTTGTCTGCATCTACAAGTTTTTTACCACTTTGGTAGTTTACACTTGAGTATAAACTTGAGTGAAGGACAACTGTTGGTTGTTGACTCCTGCCTGTATCCATAGAGTGAATAAAGGACTATGGGTTTTCTGTGTCTCAGCTTGCCCGGGCTGTGTTCATGCACCAGGGCCGACCTGGTAATCAGCAGCTTGTGGAAGTGCTTGAATATTGAAACAATACTGTTGTAAAGAAGAGTAAAAGGCAGATACATTCAGTCTCTTGACTTGCTACTGAGACTCTTCCACCAGGCTCAAGCGCGATGAGGATTTTGTGTGATTTTGGACACACTGGCTGTGAGGTGAGAATGCTATCTTATTCCGTAGGAAAGAGCAAAGCAAACAAGCTGGCCTTCCCTCATTGCCCTCCCATCATCTGCTGCTCTGTGGAGAAGTGTGGTTGGGTTATGTAGCAAAGTTACCGCAGTCTCTTTCTGTGCGTCGTTACAGCTGCATTAGCTTTGCTGTGGGCAGCGGCCTTTGCACTGGCAGTGGGAAGAGGTGGATTTGCCCTAATGATGTTCAATTTTTTTGTTTTTTAAAAAGGAAGAAAGAAGGCAGTTTTCATTTAACAATAGTGCAGCTTCTACCTTATTAATCTGCTTCCCGAAAAAAACAATTTTCTCAGAGAGACGCTATGCATAGGATCAACATGTAAGCATTGTTGCATATTTACATGTGCAGGATCCAAATGTGCAAATGCTGCATCTGTAACTGTCTCTAATTGTTGAGGCCATTTTGACTCTTGAGTTATGCAGATATACCTGCCTCTGCCATTAACTTGTCTTCCAGAGTATGCTGTCCATCTGCTTCAAACTGTCTAAATGCACGCTTGGCTTCATTACTTGTTACTACAAATTAAATAATAAGGGATAAGTGCCTACATGATACAGCCTGACTCACATCCCTGGTACGTGTATTTGCTTCTAGCACTTAGATGATGCTTTCTAGGTTGGCGTGGTTGTTAATTTGGATTTACATAGTTTCTACGTGATTATTTTGCAGATGTCCTGTTGCCTTTCTTTCTGTCTTCTGTCTTTTTTTCTTTCTGTCTGTGTTTCTCTCTCTTGCATTCTTTTCTCAGATTTTTGGGGTGGGAATTATTTTCGTATTTAATTTTACCTAAAAAAGAAGGCAAATATATATAGTTCAGAGGTTGCACAGATTAGAAATGGTACATAAGGCAGAAAATTAGTGCTGTTCAAATGAGTTAATGGTATTCCTCTGTGCTTCCTATGTGTACTATATATGATTTAGAAGTATTTCCCCATCCAACTTTTAAATACAAGAAACATTAGCATGTTTTTTTATCACTGACTAAATACCACCCAAACCTTCCAGGGCTTCGTCTTTGTTTCAGGGCTTTTGTGTTGACATTGCGTCTCGAACACTACCTAGACTGGGCTTTCACTTACGGGATCAACTTACTTTTTCACTCTTTTCTGAAAACTGGAACAGAGGGCAATTGGTTGGCATAAACGATATTCTGGAACCTGAAAAATGCGAACAGATACACATGTAGGGCCGATGGGATAAAAGGAGAAACCTGTTTATTTTTTAGCAAGACAAGAGGAGGTTCATTAGAGAACACTAATATCTTTGACCATGATTTGTTAGGGGATAATGGCAAAAGGTATCTTGCTGTTCCTGCTTTGCAAGCACTGTGACTGACACACGTTTTTAATTCCAGTTTCTGCATTGAAATGGGATTAGTGTATTCTTTGTATTAAATGTCTTGTTGTTGTGTAGCCTTTAGAGCTTAAGTTGTTTGTTCAACACTATTGTCACATTTAGTACTAAGCGAAAAGTTTTCTCCTACTACAAACACTTTATAGTTTATATATAAATGTATTTTATATTCTTAATATTTTATATTTATACACAATTATATATTTTTACATATTATGTATTAAAAAAGTCATATATTTACTTTCTGCAGATGTGGGTTAAAGGCTTCAGTTATGATTGGTCTGAAAATACTGTGCAGAGGCATTCATAAGGTTCCTTGCAACCAAAGTCATCTAAATAGGTTGCTGTCCTAAAAGGGCTATTGTTAGTTTGAAGGAGGGATTATGGCACATGCCTTCCATCAAAGCATTCCTTCCCCAACTGCATTTACTCCTGATTTTGACTCGTCAGTATGGCCTTATCCATCTCTCACTGTAATCCTTGGAAGATCCTTCTTGGCATCTTTAGCAGTTGAATCAAGTTTTGTGGTCATCTTCCTTATTCACATTCAATCAAAGTAAGTGCAGTATTTCTTAATTCTGGCTACTAACAATAGCTGCTAAATTATCACAAAACAATTTTTGCTTTTTGACACAGTTGCCTGCAAGGCATTCTTTGGAACAAAGCAGATATGCTTTTTAGTGTGTTATGAAGATAACACAGCAGCTGTATTTGGCAAGGGTGCCCTGGTTTAAATATCAGTGTGTACCAGACTAGAGGATGTCAAAAAATGGGAAATAAGCATGACCATAATAGATGACTATGTAAACCATGGCTTATCATGAAACACCCAAGGAGAATACTCTGGATGAACAGAGGTTTGGTTTGATTATGTCAGAGAACTGATGTATTTAAGTTTCTATGTTGCTTTGTCCTTGGTTTGCATACAGTGCTATTGCTGGGTGTGACAGCATCCGTCACTTTTTCAAACACGTATTTTATATATTTTAAATTCCTCCTCTAACTCAGTACCAGAAATTTAAAGTGGATTCCACCAAAACTTTGTACATCAGGTATATAAAAATTTGTACTTTTATTTTGAAATCAGGTAGTGACTTCAGCAGTGGGTTAAGTACTGTATTAAGAATATATAATATGACATAAGCTTGGGGCAAATGTATCCGTGAAGTTTTTAGTTTCAGTCCTAAAACTGATCTCTCTTACATCTGCTCGACTTAAAAATTCCATGTATTTAGTAGCATGGTTTTTTATGTTTCCCTGCAATGAAGTAAAATACACAAGTGCCTGATTATATTTTGCTGTTGCTTTTCATCCATTTACGTCACCGAGCTCTGAAGCATTGATCTTCTGCAGGTCCGAAGTACTGTGTCTTCTCGTGCCTGCTAGGCATTTCCGTTTAGCAGGGTTCAAATGATGGTGAGGCTGTATTTAGGAGAAATCATATATTAATAATAATAACAATACTAAACCACTGTTGGACTGTGTGAAGATCTAGCTGTACCGTGCAGAGTGGTCCACTTCTCTCCTCTGCAGCCAGAGGAAGACGTCATTTCTTGATGTCAACATACCAAGAACAGTGCAGTATCTGCCCCTTCGGGAGAGAGGATGGGATAAATGGAGTGAATTAGAGAGGTCAGTGCCGAGCTGATGTACTCACAGATGAATTGAAGCCGTTGTAAAGATCTTTGATAGCAAAGCTTGTCCTCTGATTACAGTATTAGTGCTACCAGTGGATGGCACTAACTGGGACCCGTGGTTTACTTCTGAAAAAATACAAAAACAAAAGAAAAAAAGAAAAAAAAAAACAAAAAACTTGGGAAAAATCTTTTTAAAAGCACCCCTTTCATTTACATTTACATCACGGTAATGAAAACTTGACAGTCCAAGAGAAATAATGATGAAAAGGAGTACAAAACGTGAGGAGAGATTTAAGCAGCTTGTAGCCTTTTCCACAGAAGAAAACACTCCCTTGCCGTTAAGGTGCAGTGGATGTTTTAATCTTTTTTTTTTTTTTTTTTTTTTCCAGAGAATACATACATTTCTGCTGCATCTGTCTGCAGTGTGTGTAACACAAAGCTGTTCCAGTGATTTGAATACTTGCTGACCTAAGACAGCAGCTAGGAATATCTATCTAAATGGTAATAAGAACCTTGAAGGTTAATCCATGTTAGTGTGCAAAATACTCAAAATCTTTGGCAGTTTCATTTTGTCTCATTCTGGTTATTAAAAGTAAGTAAATCCACGAGTTTCCAATAGAATTGTTCTAGAGATAAATGACAGCATTTGCCACTAGTTTCTGGCGAACAGATTTGTAACATTACTATTACCATAATCTCTGGTCGGTTTGACAGTTATATACAAATGTATATATTTAACCAGGGCTGTTGAACAATCAAACCCTGATAACAAAGTGGACTCAGGCCGGGAAGTTAATGAGAGCTTTCTGCAGGCACTGGGGCCTGCTTTATTGCCCTCATTGTAGTGGAAGTGAGAAAATTTTACCTGGAGACAGTATTAGAGCTTGTAGAATAAGTTTTTGATAAAGAAGCTAAAAGACAAAGATTTTTTTTTTTCTGAATTGATTCCTAAATAATTTTCTGAAACTTTAAAAAAATATGTTACCAGAAAACTAAATTATAAAAGTGCTAACGCTTGAGGCTGTGAAGTTATGCAGTTAATTCATCCCTGCCCATGGGTCATGTTTTGGATTGTAAAGTGCAAAGTGAGCTTAAACAGAGCAAATTATTGTCACTCTTATTCTTGAAGAAGAAATGGGAAACACAGTGCTACTGCAGCAGTATCAAAAGTGGAGTGCTTGTTTCAATGCAGTTGGAGAGTATTAAATTGACAGTTTCTAGGGTTAAAGAGGTATCAAGAGTAGAAGAAAAAATACTTCTTTTTATCATATTGCTTGCTGCAGACTGACTTTCAAAGACCTCCAAGATCTAAGGATTTTGAATACTTTCTTCACTAAAATTAACCATTTGATCCCTCCATTCCTGGGACAGGCTCTTAGAATGGGACCTGCAGCTTTGACCCAACTTTAATTACACTGCTGCTTTGTTTTGCGTGATACGTGCAAATCAGCCTCTATTTAAAAAATATGCCATTTTGTTTGCCTTTCAAAGAGTGATGTGTGGCCAAGTAACTGGTCTCATAAGATGGATACTTCCTTTACTTGCCAGATTTTAAAATACTTCTAAAAGAATATTTCACAAATATTGGATGGTTCTGTATAATTATTTTTTGCATAAGGTGGGTTCTGTAGTAATGAGAGCCCTGTTATGGGATCATTATATGGTCTCATAAAAGGCTAATACAGTGTAACTAGAGATATAAGCAGTGTCAGTGCCATAGGCAGTATAGCAGAATGTGCTATTTATGATAATAAGCAACTGCTTGACTTATTAGATCCTATAACACCCCCTTAGCCATTTGTTATATCATCTGTTAATCATAATTAATGTACCTTTCATGTAAAGTCTGACCTCATAGGTAAATAGCAGAAGGCTGCAGAAAAATGAGTAAGAATGCAGATGTTCAATGGGACATTAGTCCGTACTCATTAAAATGTCATTTATATAATATAAAAGCTTTGGAAATGCATTTTACTGAACGTGTTCCTTTTTCTCTTAATATTTTTTAGTTTATGCAAATTGTATTTACCTTATCAGTGTTAGTTTTTAAGGTACCTATAAGCTTAGTAATGAATTATGACATTAGGATTAACAGGTAAAGTTTGCTGACAGAACAGTTGTCCCACTAGGGCAGTTGCATCCAGTAAACGATGTTCTCATTTATGCCAGGAGAGCTGTTACAAGTGTCCCTGTGATTTTTCCATTACTTTGCGGGTTTTTTTCTGTTGAGAAGTTCTGCTTTGAAGAGCCTTGAATTCAATATATCAATGCAGGGGGAAAGACAGTGCTTCAGTTATTATGAAAAAGAAACAGGCTCAGTAAGAATATTCAGTTTGATTTTAAAACAGAAAAATAATACGTCTGTTACTAAAGTGTGTGTAGAGATCCAATTCTATCTTTCTATTGCACTTGTAGAAATGCCTAGAGGAAACAGAATCAGAATTCATTGTGAATATTTCTATTGCAGAAAATACAAAGACACAGACTTTACAATCACATTCTTACCATCTAAGAGGATGAGTGAACTTAGAATAATGGATGATAAAACTGAGTGTATGTGAGTTTTATATACATGAGAGCAGTAATGTTTCTAGGTCATTCTATGCTTTAGAAAAGCTGCAATGAAACTAAAATGTCTGTGGGCCAAATTTTAATCTTAGTTCATAAACTAGCTGGGTACATCCAGAGCAGTTCTGTTCGTGCAAAAATGTACTTACGCCGTTGAAACTGCAATATGACTTTTGTGTTTTATATGTACTTTTCCAAAAGAAACCAGTTATATGTGCTGTGATAAATGCAGGGTTAGGGGATCATACGTGTTACAAAGTCATCCAATTTTCTATTCTCAGAGAACTCATTACATCCCATTTCCGTTTTGTCACTGTCATTTCCCATATTAAATAGAAAATAGGGAAAAACATCCTTTTTTGGATTGATGTACGCTTCTTCCACGCATTTCCTATTGGCTGCATATGGCAATTACATGAATTAAATCGTTATTTCTTAACATAGAAAATGATTAAGTAACGTACTCTGAGAAAAGCACATTCAAAGCCTTCTGTTATTACTATAACCTATTCCTTCAGAGATGGCCTATCATCTGCCATGTGCGAGAGGCCATAAGCTGGTGGCAGATGTGTTCCAATGAATGTTGGCTCTCACACGAGAAATTTGCTTTAGAAATTATATATAAATTTTTCTTTTCATTAACATTGAATATGGGACTTTGAATTGTAATGAGGTCAAAGCATGAGAAGTGATTTACAGTGTGCATAAGGAGTTAAAAGACTTTTGTATGAAGTAAATGAGAAAAAAAATCCCATATTAAAAAATTAGTGGCTTCACCTTTGGAAAAATAATGATCGTGCACTATATGGCTTTCTAAGCAAATTATAAGTTAATATGTCTTTTATTTGCAGTGAAAGCTAATTAAACTTTGACTTTGTAACAGACACTTTTTAAATCTGCCAGCATAGGTGTCACTTACAGAAATACATTAAGTGCTTCTACATAACAATCTAATTAAAAATTAAGAAGCTAGTTGCAAATTTATCAAAGCTAAGAATGTCATATTCATTGAGATATGTGGTAATATTACACTTAATTTACCACAGAGAGGGAGAAATACTGGGCCAGAGGGGCTATTCCCCAAATGTTGTGGCTCTGCATTAAATCTAGGGAAAGCCAGTTTAGTGCTCAAGACAGGTTCGCTTCTGCTTGGATGTTGCGTAGTTGCAGAATCAGGAGCGGAGAGTTTAACTCTGCCGTATAACAAAGCCTCATAACCTCCAGGTCTGAAACTGCGTTTCTGATAACCTTGACATTCAAAAAAAAGAGACAGGATAGAAAGTTTCATTAAAAATCTTCGGCTCTGGAGAAAAAGAAGATCTAATACTGAGAAGCTGAACAAATGACGGCACTAGAGCAAGTTCGGTTGAGCGAATGAGTGGCAGAGGAAGCCCTAAGCAACGCATGTGGAATTAACTGAGTAGAGCCAAGGTCAGACTTCGGAGTATGACTTAATGGAAGGGAATTTCCAGCCTAATAAAAGCCCTTCTTCACAGTAAGAAGTTGACAGGTGGGGATGCTGTCATCTGAAGAAGGTGGAAGTACTTTGTTGAACCCAAGAGACTAACTCCCAGGAAACTGTTTCATGACAATTCGTGGGTTAGAAGCAGCAGATTATTCAGTGCTAGAGAAAAACCTGAGGTAAAGAATGACTGAAGAAGGTGACTGCTCAGATGGCATTCTGGAAAAGCTGTTTTTTCAGCTAAAAGGAGGGCAAAATGTAATGACCAGATAAAAAAGCCGAGGT
>VZSZ01002758.1:133050-180550 GCA_013398815.1 Ibidorhyncha struthersii
CAGTTTTAAACCCGCTTCAGTTAACATGACCAAGCTCCATCTTCACTTAGTACAAAATCCAGCAGAGGTGGAAGGAAAATGTGATATAATTTACATCAAATATTTGACTGTCTTTTTAGTTAAATCAGTTTCACCCACCAGCTTCGGTCTCTATTCTTTGTAACTCTGTCAGTAGTCATGGCCACAAAAGCACCCTAAAACCCAAGGAAGGATTTATTCAATAGGTTTGTTGATACAGTGACAGTGTCCTGGGCACTTTATTAGGAAGATTGTTGCCCTTTTTCTTGCAGTAAAACCCTTTCTCTTCCTGGAACAGTTGGGCCCCAATTCAGGCTTTGCTTATCATCCATCCGTGGTTGTCAATGCAAGTAGAGACCTCAGGAAATTATATTTGCTTAACTATTTAGTCTCACATTTCAAGATAAGAACCTGCAGAGTGACATTAAGGCATTGAAGTGGAAAAAGAAGGGAGGAGGGGGTACGATGTGCACAGATATAAATCTTCATTCCTTTTGCTCAGTTTGCCTGAGAAGGCATTCATTTTTCCATATTTGTGTACATTCTTAAAAAATAGATGTAGATGTTTATTGTCCACCTCAGAAGATTAAAAATAATGGAAGCTTATGTGTTCAGTAATACAGTAGTTAAGTCTAATCGCACAGTGCCGATGCAAGAACATAGATTTTGGAGATACTCAACTGTATTTTTTCAGTAACAGGAACGGCGCAAATTGTAGGGGAAAATGTCTGTAAACTTGAAGATCATTGTATTTGTTGGAAAAAGTCAAGACGTTGTCTTGGGTTCTTGGTGTGTACAGATCATTCATGAACAAGTCCAAGTTAACCAACTGAAATTGCCTTGGCGATACTGTTGTGTCATTTTGAGATACTGAGTGCTTATCAAAATCAGGAACACACAAAGAGGAGTTATCTCTGCGGTAGGATGCAAGGAGACATTTCTGAATTACAGCAACACTTAGGGGCAGATAGAAACCGCTGCTTGCTTTCTCCTTGTGGTAGAAAAACTGGTGGGAGAGCGGAGGTCAGAAGGGAGACCAGCCTCTGCCCCAGCGGTGTCAGCGCCGTGCTCCCTCTGGCAGCCCAAAACTTCTCCTGCCCCGAGGAAGCCGTGCAGCCCTGCGGGAGGGTTTGAAGAGTGGAGCTTAAGTAAAATATTGGTTAGAGGAATTTAAAATTGATTGGTAACCATGGCAAAGTAATATAACTGCAGTGACACTGGGAAATTGTGCCAAATGTACAGAATTCACCCGCTTTAATTTTCTGTGTGGACCAAACCCATTATTATGATCTGTACTTCCCAAAGCTTTTAATCCATTGTCCAACTATAACATAAAATAAGTTATTGTCATTCTTTGCGTGGTGAAAGTTGGGGTTTGTGTTTTGTCCTTCTGCAAATCAGCTGCAGATGAAGCACTTAGTAGAACTACAATATTAACTTTTTTTTAAACTTAGATGACCAATTTTAGGATTTTTTCTCTATATATCATTATAGCATTATTTAACAAAAGCAATCATATTATTTAAGACATTAAAATCACTTTTGTTTACATCTGAAAATAAAGTGTTCTTCAACATACGCATGTACATACGCACAGGTAAGTTATAGACAGCGAGGTTGCATTTACTGAGATGTGTTCTGCTATTATATTTCCTTTATTAACTGTTACCAGATCACATAAAAATAAAACTCACCATAGCAAGGCTTTAGCCCTGGCTACAGTACTGGAAGCCTATAAATGTTACTTAAGTTACAGAGTCTTTTGAGGTTGGGTTTGTAGGGCCCATAGGAGGACGTGTGGCGGTACCATGAGCTGTGCTCTCCTATGTTCCTGTAAGCGATGCAGGGAGCTGCTACAGACACAGATGCAAATACTGGGGAATGATCTGGAGCTGTGTGAATGGAACGCGCATGGCAATAGCAGAGGCAAGTTCAATAGTTACTAACAACAGAGTATGGGGAGGGGGAGGAAGGATTGTCTGGTCTGAGGGCCATCTCTGTGCCTCTAGATGAACCAACCTTCAATCCAAGCCCAGAGGAAACCGTGTTTTCCAAAACAATAGGGCATACAAGAAAAGACATAGCGCTTCTGTTTCTTATGCCATTCAACAAGATTTAGAAGGAAATGCAGCCAGAATTAATGGTCATTACCTGATGAAAACCAGACATCCTTGGGAATAGGCTCATACAATCCAGGATAAGGCTAAATGCAATTAAAAGGACTCCACTGAGGCCAAAATGGCAGAGGAGCCAGAGGAAACAGATGGATCTTGAAGTATGGAATCATCATCCTGAGGAAAGACTTTTTTTTTAAGTAAAAAATAAAGAGAGAAAGAAAAATCTAGGTTAGGTAGTTAAAACATAAATCTATTTCCGTAGAAAGCATAAACAACTATAAAGAAGAGACAGTGACAATCACTTTATTGATTACTTGTAAAGAGGGAATTGGTGTTACTTTCCAAGTTCTTTTTCTTGAATTTGGCTTGTAGGTTGGTTGAAGAATGGTTGAGCAATTTTAAAGAATGATTCACTATTTACAGTAGTTTTTCATCTGCAGTTCATTTGTAAGGGGAGAATTTAAAACTACCCCACCTTAGATTTCACTAACAAAAGTATTTTAATGTTACTGCTTTGTACGCTAATCCCATAATCATTGTAAAAATCAAGCACCAGATTCTCCTTTACCAATTTCATTTACACACTTGAAGGACCTTTCGCAATATATCTAATGGTGTAACAGGGCCTTTGTCTGCCTGAAAATCCAATTCAGGGGTTCCCTCTTAAGTTCCCGTCTCTGGTATTGCTGCAGCATGTGTGTTCATAAGTCCTTTCTACACAAGCTTATGTTAGAAGCAAGAACAGTTGTGTAGATTAGGGCAGTAGGTTTACTTCAGTAAATATTGGTGGAGTGCAATACTATTAGCTTAACATCTATGCTGAATTAAGGGGTGATTTCACTTAAGCTTAACGCAGGAGAAAATGCTTTAAAATTATCATTACAAACTGTGCTGCTCAGACTAAAAATGAAGTGAAACTTTTTTCTTGGTAAAATGGTTGCTGGTACGTATTTCTAAAGGCTGCACATGGGAGAAAAAAGGTTGTCAGAATTACTTTTGAAAAGCTTTATGAATTTGCTTGTGATAAGCAAATGGCAGAGTGACAATACAATTTAGTAACTTATCCAGTGTATTAGGATTCATGGGCTACTCAGAAGTTTCGCCCTCAGGCAAGGCCTGTAGTAGTCGCAGGGAAATGATTTATGCATTGTAATAAATGTTACTGCTCAATCTGTTTGCTTGTTCAATGGTTAAAGTCCCAAAAGAAAAGTCTATCTCAAATTAGGACTGGCATGCATTATCTGTCAGCTTTATATAGTACTGTAAAAGTCATTCAGCTGACAGAAATATTAGCAGAATGTTTTACAGATTTTTGTACGGGATGAATCCTTGCGTTGGTGAGGAGAAGCTACGGGGCTGCGGTGCTGTGCTGCAGGATTAAAGTTGCGTGTAGATGAGTAGTTTCACTCAGTGGTTCACTGCAAATGAACATCTGGACTGCATATTGATTCCATGTGTGCAAATGAGATCAGCCCAAATAATGACCAGAATCAATCAGGCTTCAGCCTAGAAGTAATGTACACTGGTACTGATTTGTTAGACAACCAGAATTGGCAGCACCTTGCATAATTTGGCACCAATTGACAAAGATTAGACTGTTTTGGGGCCTGACCGGTTATTAATTTGANCCCTGCCCCCTCCTTTTCATACCAGCCCTAATTGTTTTAGACAAACAAGTGAGCTTGCGGCCTGTTCACTTTACACAGGAAGACATGAATTCTTTGATCCATACAATATTCTCTAGTTCAACCTTGGAGCTATTTACTAAGGAGATTTATTTGCAGACAGACAGTAAAGCAGTTCTTTACAAATGGAAATGAGTTCAGCTTCTTTGATTTTTTGGCTCAAGTTTCTCCCCTCCTGTAGGAGTCATATCGCAAAAGCAATTAATAGGTACCTGCGCTGCGTTCTTGTTTATTGGACAGTAGCACAAACAACGGAGTAGAAATCGCCCAGATGTTGCAGAGTTTTTTTGAGTAGTGTAACACCTCTGGATCAGAGCTGGGAATCAAATAATACTGCCCTAGCTTTAGGTTTCAGACTAGACTTAACAATTCAGACAAGTCTTGCCACGGCTTACCAGCCTTTTGACCAAACCTGCCCTCAGGTTTCATCCAAATCACTTTGGATGAAAAAAAAAAAAAAAAGGGAGAAAAAAAGAGCATTATGTTAAAATAAAATGAATTTCCCCTTGAGTTTCTTTGAATTCCAGATTCACAGTAAAAAAATCAATTGGATCAAACCTTAAGAAGATATTTGCACAAAGTGCTACGGCATTTACTTTCAGTGAGTGTAATTTTTCTAGGAAGTGTTTTCTTTGAGCTTTGGCTTAAGAACAGGGAGACAGTCAGGCTAGCAAGACCTGAAAGTTTCTCTGTCTTGCCCTGTGTGAAAGGAATGTAAAGCGACTGAAAGGCAGTGAAACTGCAGTGATGCTGAATTGCTGCACGGGAAAGGAGAATTTGGCATTCCCTCACTGTTGATCTCCTGGCGTATCACATGGTGCTTCCTTTACCCATTATAAATTCAGGATTGGCTTTACAGACCCTGGGAAGAATCAGGATTTTAAAGTATGCGTTCCCAAGAATGATTTTTATATTTTGACATGAGTCACTTTTAATTGTTCAGTAATTCAGTGCAATCCACTCCCAAAGGGTCTTTTGCTCCCTTTAGGGTTCGCTTCCATAAATTGTGACTTATAGCGCCCTTTAGAAACACAAAGTAATTTGGACTAGAAAGTAAGGAAACTGAAACTCCAGGTGGAAATTAAATAGGCAAAAAGTAATTACCTGGTCAGGTCAGGAGGGTTAAACCTCCCCTGACAAAAGCGTGAGGGAATCTTTAATGATCACAGGTGGTGGAAAATTTTCCTGACTCAAACCAGGAGCGAGACGTCCAGCAGACGAGCGGCTCCCGATACCATGCTGGGGCACTGGTTTAGTGCTGACCCGGGACATCATCCATTTCTGCCGAATTGCCTGTGATTTCGGTCGCGTGAGATCAGAAAGCAGGCAGAGAAACTTAGCGTACCTCTAATGCCATACCCTGCTGGGCGTCTCAGCATCGCGTGGCGATCTTTCTATCCAGCTCTTGCCCCTGCCTGACCTTGCATCGCTTTTAAGTTCCAGTGAGATCAAACAGGGTGGCACAGGGTGACGGGGATGTTTGTTTTGCTTCTGTGAATGGGCATCGCTTGTGATTCATGTGGTTCACGGGCCCATGCTGTAGGAATAACTGTTTGGTATGGAGAAGGGCGGTAGGTGTTGATGATCTGACTTGCCTTGCTTATCTCTAGCGTCTATGATTCATCTGTTCTGGGGAAAAATGATAACATTATCAGGGATCTTTGAATACAAAACATATTTTATCGTAACTAAAAAGCAGGTTGTGCCAGCTGTACTCACCGCATTCCTATGGTGCCTTTCCTCAAATAAACCTCTGCTGTACGTGTGTAAAGATATGTGAATCTGCCTGCAAATGTTTTCTTATGTGCTGCCTAAATGAAAATCTAGATGGCATTTGTGATCCTACTGGAGAAATTCATGGGCAGAAGAAATCCTGCCATTTTTCCTTCAACTACTATTATCTGGTTTGTGAGTATTTTTAATGACATCCAAATGGCATAAATTTCAATTAGTGGGGGAGTACAACATTTGTGTGAATGCCTGTGCTGTGTGCCTAACATAAACCTGCCCAGAAAAGGACAAACCAAGGTACCATATTGTACTGTCCGTATCCGAAGAATAAAATTAACCCTTAAAAACTCCTGCTACCCTGAAGTAATGTAAGAAGCAGGCTTTCTGGGCTGTGATGGTATTTGACAATGAATCACTACACCCTCTTTTCTTCTGTCATCTCAGTATTCAGTTCATTATGCTTTGTGACAAAGAATAAAAGACAGGCTTTATTCTTCGTAATGTTTATGTTGCTAATGTGTTGTTTGTAATGAGCAATTTGTTTCTTTGAAGGGGTGTATTTCAATATATGGACGTGCCTTGCTGTGGTTGATATTTTCTTTGGCTTGTTTGTTTTTCATAATGAAAATGTCTTTTCATGTGGGATTTTCTTGCCTTTATCTCTTTTTTTTATTTACTGAACGCCTCACTAATGCTGGCAAATGGCAGTATATAAATGAGATTTAAAAAAACCCCAATGCTAACAAGGATTAAAAGAGGTATCCCATTTTAGAATATTTAGAAGTGTTTTTATAGTTGTTACTTTAACATCTTAAGGATAGAAAAATTGATTCCTGGGTGTCTAAATCTGGAAGATACTGCTGTGATCACTTAGACTAGTTTGATGGCTACAGGATTTTCATATAGTAAATCCTGAATCAAACCGCTACAGTCTGATTGTACTGGAACATATCTTTTTAAAGATAGCTGGTTCAGATATCAAAGGCAGGAGATTATATGAATCCCCAATGGTTTAGGTGTGTAGATGTAAACCTGGATTTGGTTACAGGAGAGTTTAAGTGTGCTTTGGAGTGGACTCAGTTGCACAATCAGAGCCATTAACACTATAATGATGCTTCCCTGTGGCAGGGGGGATATTTGTTTCCATCATATTCCCCAGGGGTTCTCCCAAGATCGTGGCTGCTATGACACTGTAAACTCTTTATAGCTGCTTCCTGCGATAAAGTTCACCAGAAACAGTATGACAGCAATACCATCATCAGCAGTATCACAGTGCAGCGCATCCCATTGCAGCTCCTCCCAGGGAGCATTTGCTGTCCAACTCCGGGTTCATGTGTGCTGTTCAAAACAGTAGGAATTGCTTCATCCTCTGAGATTCTTGAATGCTCTCCCTTGGTTGTCATCTTCTGTCTTGCCTCTGCCAGAATTTGTGTAGTTGTTTTCTTCAAAAGCACCCATAAAGAAATTTTTCTTTGGCTTTGCTTTTCTTTCCTTAAAACAATCTTTCAGCAAATAAAGATCTGAAGGAATGAGATTGACTTAATTGATACATGATGGGAAAGGGCATGCGTATAGATGCATCGAGAGCGAGAAAATAGAAAAAACAGAAAGCTGCAGTTGTGTTTCTAAATGCAGAGTATCCAAAACTTGTGGGGTGTGGAGAGGAAGGGGGAGCAGTAACTTTCTGCAAAGTAACTTTCTAAACAGTTTCCCTTCTGGAGTCTGACACTGCTTGGACCCATGTCCTTGGAAGAGTCACTTAGCCCTCTATTTTAATTTTCCATTCAGAAAATGGCATTAAAATAACTCCTTCTTCAGTCGCATGGAGAAGCCGGGTGTCTGCAAAGTTCTTTGCTGCTGTTCAAGGGGACAGGAATGAACTGAATTTTTAACTCCACTTTTTGATCAGTTTTTGTAACAACAATTTAATGGATCTTTTGCAAAATATTACTGCTGTGAGGACGTGTGTGGGAGCTCTTCACCTCCAAAACAAGTCCTGACAGGAAGGCACCTGCCAGCTGCTTCTGATGAGATGGCGGGTGGTTATTTTACAGTATTACTAGTAGCACCACACTGACTGCTGTGCAGGGGTCGTGTGTCCATGTGAACGTTATCCACAGGGGATGATAATGGCATCTCTTTTAGTAGCCTTCTACCAGATATCTGTTGTCTCCTTCTCAGAGCTCAGCTTAAGCCTGTTTTTTTTCACCCTCCATGTGTGTGACCAGAGCTGTTACTGGATACAAGTAAAACTTAGGATACTAAGGAGATTTTTAAAAGTGCCCCAAGTATGGTGATCAGATGCTAAGGGCTGCCATCAGGAGGTGGGATCATCGCTCTGCCAGGGTGTGAGCTGGACCCTGGGAGACATTTCACTCCTGGCACCACTCTCACCAGGAGTTTCCAAATGAGCTGATGTTAGAAGCCATCATCAGCTGCCGCGACAGCCCCAGCTCCCAGCTGCTAGCATGTGCAGGAGGAAGCAGTTTGGACATATTTGTTTACCAGTCCCCACAGTTTACATGTCCCACGTGGAAAAACCTCGGGCTCTGGTGCAGCAATTAGGGATGTCTCTAGGAGGTGTGGCTGAAAGTTTTTTGGGGGAAAGAAAACACTTTGTCCTTTTACTTTCTGTTTTAGAGGTTTTCCCACTAAATGGTTGCTCTTCCCAAAACATTACTACTTCTTATGCTGTATCTTAGAAATTTGGAATCCAAATTGAGAAGAGCGAGAGCTGTTGTGGTGCTCTAGAGAGAGGCTGCTGCTGCTGCAGTGCATGGGCAGGACAGACAGCTCATGGGCTTGCAGACAAGAAGAGCGGTACAGAGCAGCTCAAAGCGGCCAAACCTCAGAGATTCCTGCGCTTGTTCAGAGCTGAATATTTCTGATACAATTTCTGAGCTTTAAGTTCACCAGTCCTGGGACCTGTGGTGTTAGGCTACCTCTGAACACAGCTTTTAGGAAGGCAGTTTCGTACTGACGTTCCTAAAATCTGCCTTACTCCCCTTATTTTTAGCAGCCACGTGCTTTCCTCAATGCAGCTGTAGAGCTGCCCTACAACTCTATCCTCTATACTGGAAAAAATAGCATAGCCCTTCCTTTCTTCTCTGCAGCCTCTGGGAAGCACTGTGGGTAAGAGTCCGTTGCAAATCTGACTTTCAGTATTCTAGTGAAGGGAGCATTTCTCCTCCTTCCACCATAAAATAGCTACCCATGCAAACTGACCATTTATTTTGGTACATTATAGCCTGCTTAAAGAACTGGAAAACTGGGCACTGGCCCATAGGGAAGGCAGCAGAAAAGCCAGCAGCTGAACCCTGAGCTCTCTGCTGAATGCTGCGTGCAAGTCCCTCCATCCTCTCTTCCACCGTTTTCTCTATATACTTGAAGAGTTTCAGATTCTCTGCAGCCGTAGGCGCGTCAGCAGCTTTGCTTTATATCCTGCTCAAACTAGGTGGCGTGCCAGCTTTTGTAGGCAGGTCTATTGTGATAGTTGCTCACAGTTGGTACTGTGAAGTATGTCCCTTTTCCTTTCCAGATGCTCTGTGCTACCAAATAAGGGGAAAACATGTGTTTCCCAATGCTGTGATAAGTCAGAGGTATAAGTTACAGCTTTACCATATTGAGAAAGGAATGCAAAGTGCACCCTTCTCTATCAGCACAGAAAATGTTTACAGGATTGAGCTATAAGACATGACAATATTCACTGAAGCAGGCTACATCACTGTGCTGAGAAGGATTGATGGCTTTTTTTTTTCCTTTTTAGCCTTTTTGCATTAAAAACTATTTTTGCTAGTTAGATTTCTCATTAGATACAATTCTGCATTTTGTTTGTGTTCTCCTTGGCTAAAGTCCCTCACAAATGAATTTGAAAAAAAGAAAACAGTTTTATCAGCTCATTTTAGTTAACTGCTGCTTTTTTATGTCATTTTCTAATTTCTGTGAACAGCTGAATTTACTTTAGTTAATAATAAACCATCAAAAAAGGAGAACACAGGAAAATAAAACTGAAAAGTTAACTAGTAATCTGTCAGCTTGCTGTTAGTTTCATTTTTTTCCCTTTTCTTAATTTTTTCTTGCTTTGGTTTAATGCAGCATCGTGTCTTAATGGAGTGAACCCACCTAGTTTTGTTACCATGCTGTCGTAAAGCGGGAAATGAGCTTAAAAAAAGGCATTATCAGCCAAATCAGCTACACGCTATGTTGCTAGGTTTCTCATTTTCAGATAGCAATTAAATAAATAAAAACAGAAACAGTGACTGGCACTCAGAAACCCAAATCACCGTGAAATCTGAAGCATTTCCTCCTGCCAGGACATGGTGGATGTCGGGAGACTCTGTTAGCCTGCTTTTTATCTTTACAGAAAAAAAAAAAAAAAAGCTCAAAAAGCCAGGAGAAAGTTTGGAGATTTAACATCAGCCCACGGTGCCACGTGTTTTCTTCAGAAGCAATGGCGCCATGTCAGGGCTCTCAGAAACGCCCTGTGGGCGAATGCCAGTCACCCATGTAGCTTGTAGGTACCTTTGATGGTGGCCAGCTCTGTGTCCCAGGTCTGGGGGGAGCCTTACACAGTTCACACAATGGATGTGTGGAGGGCAGGAGTAACTTTCTTAACCTGCTTTGTAGCTGTCCTGGTTACAGCTCACAGAGGAGGGATCGGATGCTCCTTGCCAGGCTGGAGCCACAGGCTGCACGGGGCGGACATCCCCAGACTGTCACACGTAGCGGAGAAAGCACCTTGGCATCTCCTCCTGTTTTCTTCCAGCCAGTTTGTTTCTATAATCCCCAAGTTAGCACAAGGAGGGTGTAAATTATACCCCTGTGTGCTGAAGGGGCTCTCGTTCCCTTGGAGGCGGTGCTCTGAGGAG
This sequence comes from Ibidorhyncha struthersii, assembly GCA_013398815.1. Taxonomy (NCBI): domain Eukaryota; kingdom Metazoa; phylum Chordata; class Aves; order Charadriiformes; family Charadriidae; genus Ibidorhyncha; species Ibidorhyncha struthersii. The sequence continues at coordinate 143,470 of VZSZ01002758.1, forward strand.
GACACCATCTTTGGAAAGCCGCGGCGTTGCTCTTGGCGCTGGCCCAGCCAGGGTGATGAGCTCCGGGCTCTCACTGGGGTTCTCCAGAAAGCCGCCGGTGGGGACCGCAGTGGCCACCACCACATCGCCTCTCTGGGCAAGGCCGCTGCTTTCCCACCTCTGGCAGGACCTCCAGCAGCAGATGTTGCCATTGGCGTGACTCTTTGGTCTGTCCGTCTGCTGAAAGGCTTGGTTTGGAGAGGTGGGAGAGGAAGACGGGGAATCCCGAGTAATCCAGAGATGTAACACAGCGTACGGTCACAGATGTGCTGATGGATGCTGCAAAGAAAGCATTTTCTTTTTGAACTGTCAGCACTGTCTGTGGCTTGACACAATATTTTATCTTCATTTTAAACTTTTTACTCATTATTAAAATATTTAAATTGGCTGATATGAAATCCTGTAGGAATAGTAGGAGTTTATTTCAGGGCAGCGGTGCTTAAAAGAGCCCATAAGCATAACCATGTACGGAGGCGGCAGGGTATCAGTCCAGAGGAAAACTCACTGTCGGTTCAAATGTAATCCATATGTTAAAACTATAGAAAGTGTTTGTTAGTCTGATGGTTTGGCTAACATTAAGGAATGTTCCCTCATGGGAGACCTAACTTTCAAGCTCACGTAATGATAAGTGCTTTACTGAAGTAATCTTTGGGGTGACGTGGGGCTTGGAGTATTGGCTTTGAAATTATGCGATATTTCACCAGGTAATGGCATCAGTTAATTTGGGGGGCAGCAGGGAGTGGTAATGGTGCCTTCTCACACGCACACACAAACACACACACATTAAATACGAGCTGTTCCAATACTGGTCCAGGGAACAGGGACATGTATTTACTGCACGACTGGGTGTGCCACATGATTGCACCTCAGGAAAACAGGGGCTGACAAGCTGTAAATGCAATGCTGTCTTTCCTAGGAAAGCAGGCAGGGAGGCAGTTCGGCCCTTCCTTGCCTTTGCTGCAGGAATATCAGAATACGGAGAGCACTGAAGTGCTAGAATCACAGTTGGATGAAAAAAAAGGGTGTTTAGAAACAAAGGGCTGAAAAAAACTTTTTTTTTTTTTTTTTGCTTCTGCTTTTTCAGATAAAATTTTGCTCCCAATCTGTGTTCAATTTTGCTTAGTTCTAGGCCAGCCTTAAATGAGGTGCAAATTTGCAAAAGGAGCAGCAAATGACTGCTGTTGAGACAAGCGCAAGAGGGGAGGGAGTTGTACAAGCGGCAGGCAGGTTTGGGGCACATGAATGCCTGTTCGTGGTACAGTTTCTTTCTCTGAAAATCTGAGTAGAGTTAGACAGGCTGGAATCAAGGCCAGATTTTCAGAATAGCTCAGGGGCACCTAGGTAAGCTGCTGGATTTTGGTTTGTGTTCTGTTCTCAGGCACAAGGCAGGAAGATAGTGGGGGCACTGGTGGGAGCAAAGCTCCATCGCAAATCCAAGTCCATACCAAGATCTTCATCTACGCACTTGTCAGTGATCAGTGGAAGCCTTCTCTGCTAAAAGTGAGCGCAAATATGCAGGGATAAATCTTTTTATTCTTGAAACAAGGAAGTATTATACTGCATGAGACCGTCCAGTCTGGCAGAACAATGATTACAGCATTCAGGATGCAGTACTTGGGGGTTTTGTCCATCCTGGCTAGATACAAATGTTCTCCAAGGATGGAAGATTTTATACATTGCTTCTTGGACATGGAAATAACTTCAAACACAGATCAGGCAACATGCAAAGTTTTTGATGGGAGGTGGTGATTGCCCTTAAATCTCAGTAGTGATGAAGCTTGGCACTCATGGTTTGGGATAACAGAAAGAAATTACTCAGGCAACTTCAGCCAAACTTTTTTTTTTTTTTTTGGTTATGTCATGTATCCTACATACTTGCTTCTGCTGCAAATTCCAGCGATAGAAAAACATGCTAATATTTACCAATCAACTTGATTACAATTGACATAGTAGGTTTATACAACGCTTTCTTTAAGTGACTTTCAGTTTAAAAAGAAGGAAATCCTTAAACAGGTCAGCAGCAGGCTGTCTTTACCTCTTCAACAAATTCTGTGAGAAACTGATGGAAGACTGATGATGATGATGATGGTTAATATTTATTTATTTATATTACTATAGTTCCCTTTAAGCACATCTTCCTCTTTTTGCTACGAGTTGCATGTTAGAAAAAAGCATTTGCGCTCCCAAGTGTTTACAGTCTATGCAATATTGCCTCAGAAATCTGCCAGTCTCAGTAAATACTGTCAGATACAAGTTGGCTACAAGTTCTAGCTGCTTCAAACTTTTTGCCTTAAAAACAAGGAAAGCAGAGTCAAAATACTCCACTGGTATGTTAGTGCTAATATTGTACCTTCTTTCTTAGCTCCCATCCCAAACTTCATTTATAACAGCATGACTGTAATGCAGTCTTAAACAAATACAGAATACAGCCAAAGGGAAAGCTTCTGTACAGACATCATGGCAAACTTCTTACAAAATTGGCGTCATACTTTTAGTACCAAGCAGAGAGGAACTTTGGATGAGTTGTCTGTGTGCACATACTTAACAGTCTAAAGTTTATCTGGAGACCTTTAATATGCTGTATCTTTCACTTGTTTATTTATGTTGACATTTGACAGTGTTGCTCTTCTGCACACACAAAAAATAATCAAAAAGATTTTAACTTTCAGAGGACAGATATTAACTTTGGGTATTTTTACATATTGTTCTTATTACAACTGTAAAAGTGACATTCAACATCATTTTAGGTTTACAAGTATTGTGTCGCTGTGATATTAAGGGGACCATACAGAAGTATCAAGTACAATACCAGTGTTACAAGAAAAAAGAAATTGTTTTATCAAGTCTGCATTTTTCTTCAAAATGTGGGGAGACTGGTGCTTGTTTTGTGATGTTGCCATTCTCGCTATTCCTCTTCTTTCTTGAAGCATGAGTCATATTTATGTCACAGCACAGATATTTCAGAAAGACAACTGAAGTAAAGGGAAGTTGTGGATCCATTATTGCAAACAAAGCAAACAAACCAAACAAATGATAGGAAAGAAAATTAATGTATGCCTTTCTGAGGAACAGTAATTCATTGAATGGTAATTCATGGTAATGTTGTGTGACATTTTTAAATCCTTAATATTAAAATTGTAGTAGTGTCCAAATTATGCTAGGTGCTTCTCTAACATGGCTGCCCCAAAAAATATGCTGAATTTTTATCTACGTTTTGCTTCAAAAATGTGCAAAGGACAAGTATATTTGCACATTTAAATGGCATCTAAGCTTATTCATACAATTCATCTGAGTATAGATAAAGTTTGTTAACTTAAAGATTATTTTATGACATTTCCCTGAGATCTGTGTTTACTTGATTTTAAAGTAAATTTTTTGCCTAAGTGAGCTGAAGTAAGAATGAATCTGGGGATAGGATGGGCAAGTTATTTTCCAAACTGACAGGCTCTGAAAGGACGAGAGCTGAAGAGGTGGCTCACTTGCCCACATTCTTCTGGAGCATCCTTCTCCAGCCAGTACAAATTTTCCTGTGCTTAATCCATGTTTCAATGTTTCTTTTTCTACATCATCGTCACTCTGCCCACGAATTTCTCTGGTACATTGTGCAACTCCCTGTTATACCGTCAACAGGAAACAGATCCATCAGACAACTGAGGTTAAAATCACACGTGGATGACCCAATTCATTATGCATCACTGCTTAAGTTTCTCTGTTCTGGCTCATTTCTTGAGAGTTGAGTTTAAATAAAAATATCTCCCTATTCTTTCTCTAAGTGGCTAAAAACACTGCATGAGAAAGAGAAGTCAGTATGCACCACTGAAGCAGTCTGAGGTTGATAACAAACCGTTACTGAAACTGCATATTCGTATTCAAATGTCAGAAAATATACCCAGGTCATACCAATTAATCTGCTACTAATAAAGTGTCACCACACAACTTGTCCTCTCCAGTCTTCATCCTGGTTCCATAGGCCATGTTAAATGATGATTTATTGCCCGTACTTTGGCCAGCTAGTTCAAATTACCATCTGGATGGTGCCTATGAGTGTCTCCACTTTCTGCATGTCGGGGTCAAAATGCAAGTTCCCAGCATATAAGTTTCTGAGTCGAGTCGCTGCTGTGCCATGCAGAAACCTGATGATTTTCCGGAGTCCCCACTTTCCCTTCCTGCTCTGCAATGCGTTTTGCCTCCCCTCCCCATCCTGGCCATACCTAGACTTGTGATTTGGAACAACTCTTAACATATTATATGATGGTTTTTGGAGAGTGTAGAGCAGAAAGTGTCATGATTTTGATTAGGTGTCACCTGTCAGGAATAGAAAAGCAAGATAATCCTGACCGCAAGCCTATATGACAAAATGCGCGTGCACATTTTGACTGAAAAACATAAATAGAAGTCAGTTTATAGGCAACTTTTGTGAAACAACATCTCGAACCATTTTGGCTTTTGGCAGTCTTGTTTTGCTAATGAGGTACCAATGGAAACAAAGGCTATATCTGTTCCTGTCAACAGGAACTCATAATAAATAGAGACATATAAAGATGCGGAATGGGAACTCTGTGGGATTTTGGAGGTGGGGGTGGGTCTTGTTTTGTTTGTTTTTTTTTTTTTAATGAAGAGCTTATGTATAATTCACTTATTCTCTGGTTTAGGTTATACTGAAATCAGTGGAAAGATTCCCTTATAGAAAAGCAGGAGCTGGATGAGGTCTTCCAGGATGGGACTAATTTGAACTGTTCTGTGCGTTGTTTCTCCTAGTGAACTAATGTCTTCTAGGCAGGTGTAAAACTAAGTCTTGAGCTCTCATAGAGAAGAAGGCCAGGTTGGATGGGGCTTTGAGTAACCTGGTGTGGTGGAAGGTGTCCCTGCCCATGGCAGGGGGGGTGGAACTAGATGATCTTTAAGGTCCCTTCCAACTGTAATCATTCTATGATTCTAAGGCGAAGTACTGAAATCTCTGATTTAACTTACCTTTATGTGAGCCTGACATGGGTAAATAATAGGCACTAAACTACTGATTAGGGTAGCAAAAGTGCATGAAATCTTTTAAGTGACCTAAAATATCAATCGTGAGAGCGTGCTTATTTTGTTCCCTATAGAATGATTTGTTTCCTGTTATTAGATATTGATGTTGCAGAACAGATGTACCTCTACTGCCAAAAATATTGATTTTTATATATATATCTGTGAGGTATATACACACGCATATATATGTTTACCATTTTGTCCTAGAGGTGTTTTTGTACCCACATGGCAATTTCTCAACTGTAGTGTCCTAAAAGTACTATTGCTTCTTTGCTCCAGCACTGCCTTCTGTTTAAGAAAGCCATCATTGATATTCAAAACACATTGCCATGTTGTATCAAGCTGAAAGTCTCCCTGATTCCTCCCTGCCCCTCTGGCTGTGTCCAGAGCGGGATGCTTCTGCGGAGGATGGAGGGACTCGGCAGCAGGCAGGTGTGGGGGAACCCCACAGAGGCTGTGTCGGGGTGTTGACCCGGACACCAGCCTGAGCTAGCAGGTTTCCATGGTAGGACCGTGTAGTGAAGTGCTATGTAAACGCACTGCTGTGCTTTAACAGAGGCTCCATCACACCCACCCCTGTGTGAAGTGGGCCTTTAATATAATGTATTTCGGTGTCAAGTGTTTTGAGCTTTCTCATATTCCTCAAAAAAAAGGCTGAAAACAATCTATCTCAGTACGGAAAATGGTTCTAAGGGTCATCCCATGCCATGAGGCCAGCTGCCATATTTTAGTAGTATTAAACTGCCTCAGCTTCCAGAACAAGGTGGCTGCATCCATACTGCCTTTTTGGCGGTGGTCCTTGGTTCGTCCTAGCTCCTGAGAATTATTTTTGCTGGACAGAATAGGTATCATCCCAGTGATTTTTTCCCCACAGCTGAATAATGTAGATAACCAAGCTCCAGTGCCTGGAAACATTTCCTGGCTGTCTAGAAGAGAGTTAGCCAGTGGATTTATAGTCCCCGTAGAATTTAGACACAAGTCTCACATAAGTTGATGGGATTTACAAATACATCACTCCACTGGAGTTAACTCATGGTCACACAGAGATTTCGTTTATTTCAGTTTGTTGTGTAGTGTCCAAATACACACAACCGAGCACAAAAACATCAAATAAAATGGCTGCTAAGAAAAACAGGCCATTTTTGAGTCAACAATGATCTTGTGATTAATCGAGGACTGGTTCTGGTCAGGTTGAGGAGAAAGTTGGTGAATTCATAGGTGGAAATGAGCAGAGTTACGGTGGCAAATTGGGATAAGAGAGCGGAAAAAATGTGTACTTTTTATGGAGTAATTATGTACACAAAAGCACATTTTCCATCCCTGTTTCCCCCATTCTGTGCTTTAATTTTTCTTGACATTGGATCCAGTATGGTATCGTATGAGTTTCGTCACAGAAGTAAATAACAGCTTGTTTCCTTGGGAGCGATTGAAAAACAGAGTAAAAACAGCACTTACTGTTTTTGAAAGTTGTCAGATTGTCATGGCAGTGAAGTGTTGCATCATGTTGTCATGACAACTCAAATTATAAAACCTGATTTTAAAGAGAAATAAAAGCACTCCTCAATGATGAAAATCATTTAACTTTAAAGGTTTCAGCTTTTATTTTCTGTCTCTTATTCTGCCTTTCTCCTGTTTTTTAAGAAACGGGCAATATTCAGGACTCTCACCAAGTAAAGACTTGCAATACACAGTGACTCAGAGAGGTTTTTTTTCTTTCTCACTGAGACAGAGAGGATGCAGGAACTGAAGTGTGGAAGCAAGCACATTACCGGACCAAACTATCACCACCCAGAACTGGGGGAAAGTCAGAATGGGATAAAAAGGTGTTGGTTTGTTGTTTGTTTTTTTTTTCCTTTGTGCCCATTTGCACAATTTCCTTTCAAGCAACTTGTTCAAATATATATCAAGATAAACAGAGACCACATTCTAGGTTTGTCAGGGATAAACAGCAGCGAGACTGCAGCATGTTCGACCTGTTAGAGATTCTGGTGGAATTTCAAGAGCCCTCAGCAATGACCTGTTTGTGGTTCTCCATCAAAATCAAGGAGCATTTACTTACTGTGCCAATGGCTAGAGAGCAGAAGTAGGTTAGTGCTGACCACTATTGAAATCCCATTCTCTCTGCAGAGTGTGCTCAGAATGAGTCAGGCTGTTTTAACAGAGGATGGGACTGAACCTCAGTACCAGGATAAAATAAACAAACCAAAAAAAGGTGAATCGTGCAGTTCCTCAGTTTGTGTAAAACAGCTGTCACCAAACACAAAATGCTGACATATAAACTGCAGAACAGCAGCAAAACCACTTGTTCTGAGCAAGGTCAAGCAAAATTTGATTTATCACAGTGCATTGGGCTTGTATAGGTTGTAACATGGCTTTATGCAATCATGTTCTTGCATTTATGGAGAGAAGGGTGTTTGTGTGTGTCTGTACAGTCGTTTCTGCTCCTGCTCTTACCCAGCAACTTGTCAGCGTTTCAGCCTGTTTCAGCCAGGTTTTACAGATGTGCAGAGATAATGTTCCTGGGAGTTTCAGGGCAAACAGGCTGCCATGTGAAGAGATCCTGTCCTGCGAGCTCTCTGTCCCAGGGTGTGCAGCAGGAGCTCCTGGGTTGACTTCAGAGAGAACTCATGCAGGAAACAGCTCTTATAATGCCCCAAGTGCAAGAGGAGCTCACTGTCAATCATTAGACACATATCTATAAGTGACCAGTTTTCACTGGTTCTCATAAATCATCTAATCTACCTGGGGAATGACACACACAAAATGGATTGCATGGCACGAAATCTTGAGATAGTTAGAGACAAAAGCGATTCCCTGTAAAGGAGGTGACCGCAGAAGTGGAGAAGGTCTTTGCCCATTAGAGATGCTCTGAACGTTACTTAAGCTGTATCCCTCATATTTATGTGCTGGGACAACTGTCCTTTTTGAAGGCCTTTGACTTGGGTAGTTCCATAATTGTTCTTAATAATTTGAAAAGCGTTGTTGCTGCTAAAATTGTTCACGCATTACATTTAGTTGCCTTTCTATTCACATTTCAGTACTCAAGCAGCTTTCAGATCTCAACAGAGATGTATTTCTTGTTCTCTTCATTTAAAAGAAAACAGCTTTTATATTAAATATATACACGGATTTATGTGTTACAGCTTGAAATTACAGTGAAGAGTAGTCATCTTAGGAACAAGAGAAAATCTATGAAATGTCACCCTGATTAATGAAAGTTTCAGAAGTTAATAGAAGGGGCTAGAAATGAAACGTTTTGGTAGCCGAAAGGACAGATGTCTCTACAATCCTACCAGATAGTTGAAGACATTCAGTTGCACTGCACTGAACGATGTATTAGTCACTGCTGCTTTTCTCAGTCTTCTTCAGAATCTGCAGTCAGTCTTCTAATTCTGTTTGATGCCTGTGCAGTGGCCTGAAATGACCAGGTCTCCTTGGCTTCACCACTCTAGGGGAAGAAGAAAGGAAAGTGTAAATATACCTGAGCATCGAGAGATTTTTAGTTTCACGTGGACTATGTCGGTGGTGCAGATGTGGTGGTTTAGCTCTGGAGAGCAAAGGTGATTGTGAAGTTAGGAGAGTTATCTCCTGTAACAACCATGTCCATCGGCAGCATTCAGACTTGCTAGGGGGTGTTACTCTCTCCTTAATCAAACGGTAGTGCTCCGTCTCTGGGTTTGTTTTAATTACATATACAGGATGACAACTTGTACGTCCCAAGCAGGCTGGAGCTCACCTTGCCTTTGTGCCTGTGCCTGTACCACAAAGGACAGAGGCTAATACACTCAGGCTTTCAGGAGTGCAGTCCTACCCTTAGTAAATTCGAGCTAAGCCACGCTGTGAAGTATTCCTGACGTGACTGATGGAGACTCGGTGATTCACCGCTAGTTTTTCAGCACTCCTTTCTCACCCGCTGCCCATTTGCTGTTTACTCATGTGTTTAAGCCAGGCAGGAGAATGTATGTCTAAACTCGTATCACACAGATGAGTATGCTGTGAGTGTATATTTATTAATACCTGTTTTCTTATATCCATCTAGACTGTATATTACTGATGCACGTCCTTGTTAACTCTGTGCTTTTGTTAACAGATGCTTTAATTTAGGCCAAATGAAAAGAGAGAAATGTGGAAATCATTTCAAGTCTGATTTTTCACATGAACAAGCTGCTAACTAATACTGTATGTAACTTTTTTGATCTAATTGCATTGCATTCAGTCTATCTAGTGCCGTCGCTCCAAATCACTATTTAAGAGCCATGCAAGTTGCAGCACGTTTCAGGCATTAATAGTGGCCAGGTAGTATTATACTATTTTTAATGAATGTCTGTTTTCTATTCTTTGCTATGCTTTCTTTGGAAAGAGGCCCATGTAACAAAGTATTAAGAAAACACACTGCTGCCCTGGAATGTGTATATTAGCTGCAGATTATTTCCTATTAGCAGATTAGCTGCGAGGCTATTGGCTCTGAAAGGTCTTTGAGAGTATTTTGTTTTGTAACTGATTCAAGCCATGGGAGAGAATTGCCACCCTGATTGGGAAGAAGAATTAGCTACTGTTGCCATGGCCACTGGAGCTCACACTCGCATTGTTAACTCCAGTGCCCTCCGATGAGATGCCACAGCGTGAGCTCCTTGGCTTTGTTAATGAAATGACAGAATACCGGGGGTTTGGGGCAGGCGAGGAGTAGGCTGGGAAAAATCTCCTGTGAGAGATATGTGAAATGTCGGGATTTTTTTTCTTTTTTTTTTTTCTCAAATTCGGTGTTTAATTTTGGACGAGTTGCTGCTTTATGCTACCCTGGTGTCGTTACACTGTGAAATCACTCCCTTTTACCAAAATGCTGCTTTTTTCCTTTTGGTAGGGAAGGAGCTAATCCCGCTCCCCTCCGCAGCGGAGCGCCGACCTGCGGGAACCCGCTTCAGCGCAGGGAGGAGGGGTGGATGAAGGCAGCCACGCGGGGACCCCAGTCCTTCCTGCATTTTCGTGTGTAGGGTTATAAAACACAACAAGGCCTGGAGAAACTGCAGAAACTGCCAGTATTTGTTAGGGCTATTGTAAACTAGACTAGCCCTACCGCTGTCTGTCTAGCTGCAGGAAAGGAGATGCTTACTTTCCTGTATCTTCATCAGAAATTAATTTCTTGCTTGGGCTTAAGAGTTGGCACTTGAAGCTCATCTCTTAGAAATAATAGTTTGAATACAGGCCAAAAAAAAAAAAAAGGAGGAAAGTGTCAATAACAGAGTTAATAAGAGCATAAAAAATGTATGAAATTAATCTCGTGTATTTGAGAAATAAATTAATATATTTGACTAATCTTTGATAGACTGGGCTCACGTGTACTTCGTATATCTGACTCTGTTTAACTTCTAGGGAAGTTTTGAACAGTGAAAAATGTAGTATTGAAACTTATAACAATGTGAACAGTTAACAGAAAATTATTAGATTGATGCCTGCATTTGAAACGTAGCTCCTGAAACATATGTAAGTGATTTCAAGCAAAATGTTTATTTTCTTTTTAAATCTGTTCTTCCCCCTTCCTCATCTTCAATGTTAGCAGAATCAGTCACCTTTTTAAAATCACCCCGCTGTCCTGAACTCTTTATTTAAACCACTTTATGCGATGGCGTAACGTGATGGAAATGAGCCAAAGAAATGTATTTCCACTGGCATGGTAAAATGTTGGCATTGGGCATTTTTCAACTCAGCAGCAGGGTGTGGATGGTAGGCCAAGTACACGTATATAATGTGTGTCATGCTGAATGGTGGCGTGGAGCAGCCTACATCATGGGTGGTAATGAGGCTGTCTCACTGCGGCTCACTGATTTTTATAATGGATATTTTTAAACGATTGCAGACTTATCCTGGGAAAATCATGGTAGAGATTGTTATAGAGACTCTGAGAAGCATGCACATTGTTTTCATGGTTGCTCAGCATGTTCTAGTTTTCAGTCAAGATATTTGCAGGAAAGAGCACAGTATCTCCTGGTGCTGTAGACTTTTTTGGAGTCTCTCAAGCAGAGGACAAGGCTATCCTTGCTGCAGAGCCTCCTCCTGTCCAGCATTTTTCCTCTTCTCTTTTATCCTTGCTTAGGTGTGTTTTTCCTCTTCTCTTTCTAGATGTACGCTTGCAGGTTCTGCAGAGGCAAAAAAGGAGCATTTTTAGGGTGGATGAAGATGCACAAAAGCGCAAAGGGCATCAGGGGAAAGTGGGTTTGCTCAGCTTAGATCAGCACCTCATGTAAATGAATGGAGGAGGTGGTAAATAAACATCAGCTTTCAGGAGGGACTTGATTTAGATTGGCACATGGGCAAGGTGACAGGCAGTGAATTGAAGGTTGAGAATAGAAGAGCTTCAGAATTGCAGTGCAGTCTTGGCCTCTGTACTTTCTTACTCAGCTTTACTCACTAGATATCTGCCCGCTTGGCATTTGTTACTGCTAAGTAATCATCTGTCACATCAAAATAAATGGTTGATAAATCTGGGTATAATAATAAGCTACTCTAAAATATATACTGGTTGTGCAGCAGGGAAAAAGCTCAACAGTTTACACAACCGATCCTTTCCCTGTGACAAAAAAAAAAATAAATAAAAAGATAATCCTACCAGGTATTAGAAAGTAGGGAAAAAAGGGATCTAAGGTACAAAAAAAAAAAAAAAAGTATTTCTTCACTTCTTAATTTCTCAGTAAAAGTTTATAGGAGGGTTTTCTGGTTTGCTTGGATCCCATCTTTATCCTTCCAAACTTCTCAAAGACTTACAACTTTTTTGGGGAATGCATTTTGACCCAAGAGTCACTTCTAGATCACTTTCCATTACAACTGAAATCTTGATCAATGCAGAACAAGTTCTTTATCCTAAAACCAGGGATAATACCAGTTGGAATGTTCTGGAAGTGACAGCTGTCATTTAAGTCCAAGGAAAAGAATTGGATCTTTACTTTGATCTCAAGATACTGGCTAACAGCGCTTTTCAGATTACATATGGTGACTTTCAGTGGGTAGACAACCAATCTAGAAAACAAAGTAATAGAAATGTCAATGTCCTCTTTAATCAGTCTAATTTCAATGACTCTAGTTCCAATTAATGCAATTTTGCCTAATTTTTAAAAGCACTTTAAAAAAGAGCAGCCTCATCTGGCATTCCACTGGGAAAAATGGTATATAATCCAATAGTCATCCTTTGAAATATCAAATTTTAATTTTTCTTATTGCCAGAGGGAGATGAAGGTCTTCGTCTGAGGAAACTTCATGAATTCAGACAATATAAGGTCTTTGCAATGAATGCTTTGTAATCTCTGCTTTAATTTATGCATTTATTTTACAAGGAATGCTTTACACAATGCAATCTATAGCGTAGGTTTTCTCCCTGTGGCTACTCTGACTGAAATAGTAACATACCTTCCTATCTGTCTTGTCATCTTAATGGTGTATTTAACACAAAGACTACTTGTGATCGTGGAAATGACAGTCCGTTTTGCAGGAGAGCTACCTCTTCTGTTTGTCTCTCTCGTTCTGGAACCAAAGTGCCAAAAGCGGAACGGGATGTTCCAGAAGTAATGCTTTTGTTCTCATTTCTTGGACTTCCAAAGTACAGTTGGGACATCTAATGGGAGTAGTGATATCTGAGAGGTGTCTTTTGTCACACGAACAGTTTAGGAGGATAGCGTGATGCTCAGCACCCAGTTTCTTGACAAGTGACTCTTAAGGAAACTCTCTGTGCACAAGTGTGGTAGGTGAATGTGTTTCATCGTGGGATTCTTGCATTTGGAGGGATGGTTGTGTATTTGAATTCAATGTTTTACTCCTTTTGATTTTATTCTGAGATATAAAATGGGTGAAAGATTGGGGATTTTTAGTCAATAAAATATTGTGTGTGGGCCTTAGCTCTTGCTAAAGCTTCAACTCCTTTCTGAAACTAAGGAAATTGCAGCAAGCCCTATTTTCTAGTTTTTTTTCTTGTTTTTCAGAACATAAGCAAATCCTTCCTTCCTCCTCTCTATCCATCCCATCCTTTCAAGAGGAGATACTAAGTTATATAACTTGTCCCTTCATTTGGAAACGTGTCTCGTTTAATATACCATCCAGACCCCTTCATGGTTTGTTTTTCAGCTTCTGTGCAGATGCGAGCACACATGCTCTTTTAAATAAAATTATCCACACTAAAAAGAAAAGGGATGGAGAAGAACTTCCAGCCTTCTGTAATGAAAGGGGGCTCACTTTTCTGTAACGTTTTCCACGCAACACTTTTGTTTGCACATAGATATTGATTTACTGTCTTCAGAAGATGGTTGTTTACAATAAATACTGTGGTGACCTGGTTTTGCTCTATTAACTTTGTACATTTGAGAACTCTGGCTTTACTTCGTAGGGGGTTTCAGAGATCTTTTGTGATAGAACAGACATACTGCAGTCCTGGATTAACATTTCAGAGATGTGAATGTGATTACCAGTTCAACTATTTTTTTTTTACTTCAGGGATAGAAATGAGCCATTCTGTAACATGGATAAATATGTGTTCTTGTATAGCATGAAATTGGAGAAATGCTTATGAAAGGAAACTAAAGAAGTACATGGAGGCATTATATTGCATAGCACATACTGCAAATGCTTTGTAGCTATCATTGTTTACAACAAATAATGTAAATAGACATATACAGGAAAGTTTTAGCTGCTGTTTATCTTCCGTAAATAATATTAGAAGGAAAATACAACTGGAGGCTTGCTTCCAGTTAACTTTTAGGACAGACTGGTGGGTTCGTTCTAGAGCTTTCCAACATAGAGGGGAATATTTACACCGATTAAGGACATAAGGTCCCCTAAACTTCATTCATACTTGCCCCTGGAGGGAAAAAGTCCCGGAATGTGGTTTAGCACAGTGAATCATTAGTAGGAGAGCCAAGCTGTTAGAAAAGCTAATGCAGAAGGTTTCTTGTGGTTATTCAGGTATCAGGTAGGTAAAGAGCATTTCAAAAGCTCAAATGACTTTGTTCAGTCTGTCTTAGCGTTACATAGCCTCACTTTGGCTGACTGGCGTGTATATTTGCCGAAGTTGAGTAAGGGGTTAATAACATTTGTGCTGCAGTTGGAAATAATCAAAAGTGCAACAACATTTATATTTTATATTCGTCTAATCGAAAAATGTGCACAGTTGTGAGAAGGTGAGTGCACTAAATAATTGAGGAGGACATTAGAAGAAGAAATCAAAGCCACTTATATGCTTATGATCTTTTAATTAAAGATGCTTGAGTGCAGATCAGTGGAATTAATTCTCGTTTCCTTAATGGGCAGTGGAAGTGATTTTGTTCTCTTTGTAGTATACCCTTGTTATTTGACTGCAAATACAGATGGTAGTAAATGTAAGTGATGGATAAGGCTGGTGGTTTATTCTGGACTGAAATATTAAATGGGAAAAGTTTCGAAATAGGCTGCTTAAGAGTAGGTACAGTTAGACACATAAATGGCATCATATTAAAAAAAAAAAAAGCCAAACGTGCCTAATAGCAGTCTTAAATGAATAGGAATAGTTGCAAACTTATGGAACTGGAACGTGACTTCAGGTATCTGCTTTTGACCACCTCGACTGTGATGCAATCTCACCTGCCTAAATACTTAGTCATAAAAAATTCGTTGCTATTCACTGACTTGAGAAAGACAGCTTTGTCTCTGCATTGGCTTCTAGTCCTGTACCTGTGGTAAGTGATAGCAATGTTACGGCTGGCTGTACTGGTGTCCTGGTTTGAGGTAAAACAGGACCAATTTTGTTCAGTAACTTTGCTTCTTAGCTGGGCCTCTTCTAACTCCTGAAATTAACAGCATATTGTGCAGACAATGTTCGCTCTCTCAGAGTGANCGGACAGGCCAGGTGACCCAAAACTGACCAACAGGGTATTCCATCCCATCCGCACCATGCTCAGTATAAAAGCTGAGGGATCAAAGGGTCAGCAGGCTAGCGTTGGCTCTGGCTCTCTTTCTTCCTTCAATGGCCGACATCTGAGGAGGACTCTGTTCGTCTGCCTTTAGTCCCGATCCTGCATGCAGATCCGGAATCCAGTTCCCGTCCGTCACTGAGTCCAGCCTGGGACTGCCCCAGTGCCAGCCGGTGTCGTGATTGTCATCCTGGGAGCTTGATATGGTTTTGTATATATTTCATTATTTTCTTTTTATTTTATTGTTAATATCTCAATAAAGTAGTTCCTTCTAAACTCATAAGTCTCTTTTTCCTCCTCTGCCTCTCTCTTTGAAGAGGGGTAGAGGGAAGCATCTGTCGGTCCCATCTGGGGTCCCTCACGTCCCCAGTGGGATTTGGCCTAAACCTTGACAACTGGGGCCAGAGAAGATGCTCCATCTCAAAATAACAATTATCTTTTCAAATAGGTCGAGTTTTAATTGCAACTGTCCTGCTTTTTTAGTTTCCTTTCTTCATCAAATGAAAATGAAAAGTTGTGATGAATTGTTCACTGCCCAATAGAGTGGAGTGGAGCATGGTGTGAGCAGCTTCTCTGAGGCTGGCAGTGCTCATCTCTGGCAGCTCGTGAAACTCCTGCTGTTCCTCTCCATTGGTCACTGAAACAGTTACAGAACAGTTTTGTCATGTAGGCAATGACTTTCTGGGACCAGAAGGAGGGAGGCAATGAAATTAGGCTGTGTCTGTGAGAAGCTGGGTGAGTGTTTTGCACGGTCACAGAAATGGACGTAACTAAAAGACTAAAGGCCATGCACACAAGCAGTGGAAGAGCTAGAAAGAAATCTCTGACTGATTCGTGGGCTCGAATACCTTATGAGAAGACTTCATTTTTAATTCGCATGAGCACTGCCATCATGAAAGTGCCAGGAAGTATCACAAAAACTAACAGAAAGTAAAAGCCACCCTGTACCGTAAGGACTCACCATCCTGTTTGGGGGGATGCTGATGGCACAGTCTGAGATGGCCGGCACTGCGGTGGTACAAAAAATGGGGGCTCTTTATAATCATCTTCTGGTGCTTGTTCAAGCTGTACTAAAGAAATCATAGTGCTATGGGGAGCTTCTCACCACTTTTACCTGTGTTGTCTTTTTATGATCTTTACAATGATCTACATGTCTTAATATCCACTAGAAACCACCAGAGATGTTCTGTAAATTGCAAAACTAAATTCTTAAACAGGCCTCAGTGTCTTACATGCACACTAGAGATTCATACCAGTTCTTCACTTTGCCTGCGGACAAGAAGTAATTCATTACTTGGAAAGTGTGCTAGTGTACCTTGAATATGAAAGGCAGAAACAATTCCTGTGGCACTGTGCTTAGCAGCTCTCTTATTGTGGCACAGATTGTCAGTATTCCTCTTCTTCCTCTTCCCCTTCCACATTAGAAACTAGACAGTAAAAGAGGAGTCATCAGCTTTGGAGATGATGATTGAAAGTCATCTGTAGTATCCGGGGGCATGGGTTTACTTCTTTCAGGTTGTCACCTTAGAAGCCACAGTCCACTTACAAAAATTTCAATACTCATTGGAAAACAGTGGAGTATGAAGAAGCGTCTGTGCTAAAGCTGTTACTTAACAAGATGAAAATGATTAAACTTTTTATGAAAATGATTAAACTTTTTTCCTAGCTCTTCTCAGTATTTGCTATTAGAGAGATAGCAAACTCTCTTGAAAAGTGTGCTTCCTTTTTCTTAACAGTCACATCTTTTTCTTAAATTCCTGCTCTTATCTTTGAATTCAGCATAGTGGATAATGAGTGGATAATGAATGTTACAGTAAATGGAAATTATTTCAGGTTCAATATCTAACAGTGATGCTCCATGCCAGCAGTAATACATAGCTAAACAGTGTAATTAATGGATTTAAAAACAGGAGGAGTGCTTGCATTTTCAAATTAAAATCTAAAGGTAGTTCTTAAAAACTGGGAAACAGTTGCATTGGTTTGTAGTGATGAAAAATAATCTTCTTACTGCCCTGAGGATTTTCAGATTAAGTTAATTTTACTTTATTAAAAAAGAAAAGTAGCTCTTTCTTATATTGCTTTGGAATTCTGAAAGCACTCAGTGATAACAGAACCATATTTTTCTTTTAAAGTTACGAAATTTGTTATAAATAGAAAAAGAAAGGGAGTGAGAGAGATGATGCATCAGTTTGTGATAATTTGTATATATTTTCAGATAAATCCAAAATGTTTCACAATATTTATGGAAAAATCCACTTTTTATAATGTTTCTTCTTTACTTGACTTGCACTAAGAATGTATCCTTTCATGGTCACTTAGACTTTGTTACATGTTTATTTATGGAGTGAAAAACTCTTAGATTTAAGTAATGAAAATCTCTAAACTAGGTCTCCTTGCTATGGCATGACTCTTTTTCATGTAAATGGGAATCTAAGAATTTTATGCTGGGTTACAGATGATATTTCTTATTCATAAAGAAGTGTATGTATTTTTCGCAAAGTCAGAAAAGAAACCAAAACAGCATGATGTAAGCTTCCTTTCACACAACTTCCATGCCTTTTTTTTTTTTAATTCTAGCTAGTTCTATGTAAAATTTCTGGTTATCGTGGTAGAAGGTGAGAAGCTTGATGATGGTTAACATCAAGATGACTGCAGTTTGCAACTTTGCAGAGTAGGAGGGCTTGAGCCTTTATGAATTATGTTGGAAAGAAATAAATCATGAAAAGCTACCTTATGAGGAATAATTCACTGTATGGAACTCATTTTTACAGGGTTTACTGTGTTTCTGAAAGCAGTAAGACCTCTTTCATCTGACAAAAGCTAACTTCTGTACTACAAAGGCTTGTAGAGCATGTCTGATCTTAGCTCTGCACCTAGCAAGCCTGTCATGTTCTCCATGAAATATAAGCAAGGCAAAAGCTAAACATCTGTGGCTTGAAATAAACTGGTTTCTGTCTCTTTAATTTTTCCAAATGACTTCTGATATCCAGAAAGTGCTTCATGGTAAAAAAGAATACAATTTTGAAATTAATACAATCATGTAAGTGCTGCTGATTCCCTACTTGGCAATGGGGTTTGTGTTAATGGTTTGAAGCAAGTCTAGAACATTCTATATTTGCGGGAGGTTGGAGGTCCAGTCATTAGCAAAGTCATTAGAAGCATAAGTTGAAGTGAGTAAATCAGTTATGGAGTTCTGCAGAGCAAATGCCACAAAACATCAAATGTGAATCATGCTGTAAAATTATGAGAAAGCAATGTAGTTTTCTGGCCCACTACTGAAGGAATCAACAAGTTACTCTGTGTGTAACTCCACCGTGAGATTTATCTCCCATTATGCAGAATGCCGTAGCTCCGCCGAAGCCAGTGAAGCTACTGTGACGTGTTCTGGCTGGGAGACTGACCTGACCTGACGGCTTGCCTCTTCCATGCACAGATGGCAGTCATTCCTTTTAAAGAGCTTTTCGAAAACTAATGTAATCTTCCTCCACTGGGTTTCCCTTGAAGTCCTAGACTGCAACCCAGTCCACCTGTTTTCCAGGACTGCCTAACCCTTCAAACTGTATCTTCACTTAAACCTGCCTAGTTAGACTGCTAGCAGGGGGTCAACTGGAAATCCAGCTACTGTGGTGGCTGCAGTTTTATTGTTTGGTCTAGGTCAGAGTTTTGAAGGAATGGGTTCAATCAACTTCTTTTGTAGTGTTTGTTACTCTTAAAAAAACTTCAGCTATGGAGACTTTTGAATGAATAAAAATATGGGTGCTCAAAAGATGAAATGAGCTGTGATCCTCAGCAGCCAGAGGCATGTGTGGAAACCACTTTCTTTTCAGCTAGCAACTGGGGGAGCTGCTTGTATAAATAAGTATAAATAGGATGGGGGATGAGACAGGATCAGCACATGGAGGCCATCGATAGTTTCTGGACTTAAGTCCTTTCTCTGCCATCTCCCAGATAAGATCTCCATTCAAAAGGATGTTCACAGGTTAGTTTGCAATCATCAAGACTGGCCGGTGGGTGTCATCTCAAGTATGCGCTGCCTGGTATGCTTCCCACCGTGTTCACTATAAATTATCTTACACTCACGAATCAGAATTTGTTCCCAATCCAACATTTTTTTTTTTTTCACCATGGCAGTCACCCGCTTAAAACATTAAACAGAACAATTCTAAACATGCACACAGGGCTTAAAAATAATCACATTGGAAAAGGTGTAACATGCCATTTGATGCACTGTTTCTTGTCTTCTCCAAAGAGCTTACATTATAAGCTTGAAAAAAGACAAAAAGAAGATATATGCATGTGACATAGCTAAAGAAATGTGGGTCATGGATGACCCCAAAATATTGCTTTAAATGGCTGACAGAAAGCTTTGGAAAGAACTTATTTAGAAATAAATTCTGCTAATGCGTCCTTGGCCTCCATTTTTATTATTAGGAGTATTTAAGCTATAATCTTCAGTTTGTGGCGTAAGAGTCCTCTCTGTGTCAATCACTTATGGCGTAAAATATGGATTATGTCTTTAACTGGAAATCAAAGAACAAAGGAAACTTTCAGTTTTTTTTTGTATTTTTGGGGGGAGTCTACAGAGGGTGTCCTAGGATTTGCTGTCAGGAAACACAGTAATAGTATTCATTCATATGCACAGAATTGAACTAATCTGTAGATGTGGTGTTAGAGAGGAATTTTTCTTCAGAGGAGATTGGCAAGGAAGCTTGGTGTGGAGGAACTTCATCTTTTTCTGGAGCAGTAGTCAATGAAGGCAGCATCTTCAGGCTCTGCCTGGGGCAACGCAAGTGAAGTGTGGCAACTCCACTTCTTTTCCAAAGCCTCCCTGGCCAGAGCTAGGGAAGGTCCTTCAGGGCAACTGTTTATTCCAACATCAGCAGTTTTCTTTGTAAGTCATTTACATTTTCCCGTGTAAAACTTCCTCCTTGCTCTAGATGCGGGCTGAGGAGAGACACATTCAGGAAGAGGGAGGTGTTTGGTGCCTTCACACTACGCGTGAAAAAGTATTGTGGAGGGACATTTCTGCCATCTGCAACTAAGCATGTCTAAGTGTTTAATAACGAGGGAGCTTTGTATAAGATGAGGTGCATTATAGAAGATAGCTGTCTGCCTTAAATGTTTCCTTGCTACTGTCTTTTATATTTATTGTTTTGATGTGTTTTTTTTTTTTTTTGGTGGAGAAAGTTTTGATTTTACAGTTTCTTTCACAAACCGGAGGTAGGAGAGGCTTAAACTTACGAAGCGTACCGTGATGTACTTCCTCTGGCCCATTTCCATAGAAGAGCTGTTACTGCAACTGCTGCCAGTTCTGTGTTTGTGTTATGAGCATGCAAGAGAAATACACGGAAAAGGAGGACACAAATATGCCATAACATGCTCACAATCTCATGGACCTTTAAAGGCCAATCTTGTGAGATACCCACCAATATCCTCCTGACTGACTCATTTTCAGAGAGTAAAGTTCCTCGGGTCTTCTTAAACCAGTCACAGCCTTCCTACTGCTGAGGTTGCAGAACCTGATGTTAGCTGGAGATGGAAAATGGCAGACCTCTTCCCTTCAGTGCCTCCTTGACAGATCCCAAGTTACCTATTGGCACACCTGATTTCTCTTTGGAAGATATAACTGTGCCTTCTCTAAGTGCTCCAATTGTATTTTAGTAACTAGACTGTCACCCAAAATAATGCACATAACAATCCACAAAACATTTCTCATACCAATTTCTCTTTCACCTTGATGTTACCTCCCTTGGCTTTAAGGGCATTTGAAATAGTTATTCACGTATTTTTGTGCAATGCAAAATAAAGAACAACGCCCAAAGGATTGAGTTGACCAAGCAAAGACCTTAAATCATGATGTTGAAATCAGGGGGAGGGCTTGAAGTAGCAAACTCTTCTCTTTAGCGAACTTGTTTACAGGATCAGGCCCCAATTGCATGTAAACCCCTGACTGAAGTATCTTGGGTAAAGGTTGAAGTTGCTGCCTATTATTTTACCAGATCTCCAGTATATTTCTACCGATGATCTGTAGAAAAAGAACAACAACCTATGCACTGAACAAACAAATTAATAACTGTCTGAAGAAAATTACTGGGCATCTAGGAAAGAAAATAACAATAGTAGTGATAGTGATAGTAATAATGAAGACAGATTTTATTTTTAGCAGAATATTGCCATCAGATAGTTTGGAAATGATGGTGAGTGAGGTCCAATGTTTAATGAAGACATCCAGCTATTATTTTGAACTTAACCTATATGAGCTATCTTTTTTGATCTAAGCTGTGTTTCACCTCTAAATGGAACTAGTCACTTTCTTTTCCTATCAGTTGGTTTTCTTCTGATTTTAGAAGAGATGAGCTATTATATTGATTCATCCACTTTTAATTGATAGGGTTATTGGTTTCAGATTGACTCCTTTGGTTGTCGTGTGATCGGAATCTGGCTTTTAGGTATCTGTAACATTAATTGAAAGTTTAGAACAATAAATGAAGAAGAATAAATTTTCAACTTTTCTAAATCACACAATAGTTTTTGTAAGTAATAGCTGTTATTAGTGTATAAAGGATTTACTGCTTTGTTCCATGAGTCTTGTGTTTCAGATAAGTGGAAAGTAGCTCTTACTGTTTAGCAAAACATAACAGGTATGCATACGTATGGCCGAGCAGACAATCTGTCTGTACCCAGATTATAGTTTGTCAATCACTCAGTACATAAGAGATCTTTGATAATTTAATTATTCCTCTAACCTTTTAACATATAGCTGATTTCAGATTTGTTTCCTGCTAATACTGCCTCCTTCTCACGTTATTTGTCTGTGTATGTAACTTCTGAAAAGTGCAGTATGTGTTACCATTTAGACTTGATGGAAGAATTCTTTTGAGGAATAATTCTTATTAGCAAATAAAAAAAAAATCAAAACAGGAGTCAAGTTTCAAAACTTAGAAGAGTGAAAAGCCCTGTGTGAGGACGGGTATTAGAGAAAACTTAATTTATTTCCTTAAGTAGCAGAACAAATACAAATTACATAAGTTCTCCTGACAGATGATGAAAAAAGTTTTTCTTTTTAGTTGCCATTTTAATACGAAATTTCATCTCCAGGTCTTACTGAGAGTAAACTAATTGTGAAGTAGATATATTTAGAATATCTTCTTTTGTTATATCATATGTATTGATGTAATAATGTTTATACATATTTCATGAACCTGAACGGTTTTCCAGTAGACTGAGCAGTACATACATGGTTTAAGGAGAACTGTGATCCAAAGGTAACATTTTGAGGATTGTAACTCTTACTAAGAAGAAAGCTAGGTCCTACCTGAGTTTATTTTTCAGAGAGGTGTAGAAATGAAAGAATAAATCTATTTAAGCTTGTTTATTAGATGTTTATAACAAGTATTTTTCAGACTTAGGAAAATTTGCACAGACAAAAGCTTAGGCCTGCCAGGGGTATCTGATTTACCACATATTTGCATTAAAATTTAGTATTTGCAAAATACCAGTAACATACACAGTTAAATGGATTAAGAACTGCTTAACTGACAAACCTCAAGAAGTTGTCATCACTGGGAGATCACAGCTGATTAGAAATGTTCAGAGAATAAATGCACAAATACTAATTAAAGGTCCAAAACTATTAACCATTTTCACTGGGCATCCAAAATAATTGCAAAATTACCACTGTGTGAATGTAGTCAGTCCTGGACTTCACAATGTAGTAAAAGCATATTAAATAGGAAATGAACAGAGAAGATGTACAATACAGTCCTACGTTTGGGGGGTATTTTACAGTTCAGACCTACTAGCTTGTAGGAAAAAAGAAAACTTCAGATCTTATTTGATTTCAGGATGTTCCAGAGGAGAAAGTGAAAAGTGCTAATACGCATCTAGAAGCTTATAAATTCAGATTAGAGAACAACAGCTGGGAGAAAGTGCCCATGGGGTCTCTTGGTTTATCCACATCAGGATGGGGTGTCTTTTTACAGGACTGTTTTAGGCTAACAGAAAAAGCTTTAGCCAAATACAAATTATTGGGTTCAATCCAGCAGCAATGAGTTGAAATTTAATGGCCTGTGATATACAAAATGTCCTTTCCAACGATAAATTCAATGAATCTTTAACATTTCTGAAAATGAACAACAAAAACTTCATCTCACTAAAATCAGCATCAGTATTTCACTTGTTTTCTCTTTTCCCTACAAACTGCAGGACAGGTGGAGCTGATTTTCCTATTTTCCTGTGATGTGTCATCTCAGGAGGTGGGAGCCCCCCAATTCCTTGCATAACGTACTCTTTTATAGTACTACCCTGAATTTTCTTGGCTATAATGCTGATGAATCCTATCTTATTGCATATTAACAGGTTGATGCTCTCATTGGTGCTTTGGTCAGTTAATGTTAAAAATAATCCAGCCCTGGCGTGAAAAGCATCCACGTTATTTCAATTGACTTAACTTTGCGATCAAAGCGACCATCTTTCTGTTTCATATTCTGAAGCTTTATTCTCCCTTCAGTATGTCTGCTGCATAATCATAAGGCCAAACTTAAATATTTGCCAGTTCAAATCTTTCAATTTCACTTTTGATACTCTCTGTATAATGCCATGATATCTTCTATAATAAAGATGAGTCCTTAGAAAGAAAGCAGCACACGAAGTAGACAGCTGGCAAAGGTACTTGATCCCTTCTCTCCTGACCGAAAACTTCCAGCTGTGGTCTGCTCTGATCTCGGCGACGTGAATCTCTCCTGTGTGTTCTGCACTCGCTCAGAGCACAACCTGCCTATTGGTGCCGACGGGTTTTCCTCCCGGGAAGCCAGGCCGGGTGCGCAGGGGGATCCGCTCCGCCAGCCAGAGCCGCAGAGCAGGTCTGAGTGTGGACAATCCCAATGCGCTGATTTTTTTTTTTTAGTTTTCAGTTAAAAATCTTTACATGTGTATTAGTAATGTGTGCAGGAAAAACT
Source organism: Ibidorhyncha struthersii (assembly GCA_013398815.1). Lineage (NCBI taxonomy): Eukaryota > Metazoa > Chordata > Aves > Charadriiformes > Charadriidae > Ibidorhyncha > Ibidorhyncha struthersii. Next base: position 167,417 of record VZSZ01002758.1, read on the forward strand.
TACATTTTCTGTTTATGAATTTGTATGTAGATCTGTTTGCTGCTGTGCAAGTTCGGGTTTTTTTTTTTTAATCTTTCAGTATTTCATCTTTCTGCTGCTTTTGTTCTTCTTTTGAGCAACAGTCATGCACTTTGCCCCAGACAGGTCTCTGAAATAAAAGACTAAATGAATCCTTATTTCTAGTTTCAGCTTGCAGCCGGTTCATTCAGGTGGATTATATTTCCAAACTTTGGGTGTGAGATACACAGTCTCAAATGACATGTCACAAGAGATATTATAGCAAATGATGGTTTATTATCACTCTGTCCTCTGAACTGCAACATCATTAAAAAAGAAAAAAAACCACAGTAATTTAAATACAAAGAATATGTTAGATGATTGTTCTCTACCAAATGGTGGTGGTTCAAAGGAAGGGTGTTTTCTTTGATTTATCTTCTATTAGATTGCTCTATCAGAACACTGAATTTTGCATTCATGTATTTTTCATGGTTTTATTTCGGTTCGTGGCTTGCAGTATGAATGAAAGGATATGTACAAAGCAGATTTTCTGCCCTATCACACAGTTCAATCCCCACTGTCCTGAAAATTGAACTAAATCCTCTGGGCGTAAAGTAAGAACAAACAGCTCATTCCCTTCTGCTCCTCTAAACCACGTGAACTTAAATATTAATGAAACTTCCATGAATCACACATAAAACATACTGCCCCTTAGTGCTGGAAAAGGACGGGCTTTTTATGGTCGCTGCCGTACAGCCAGGATAATAGGAAGCAGAGTCATAAAACAGTAATTAATACACTTCTGAACTGAGCTATTTTATAGTGTAGATGCTAATTAAGAATGATAGATACCAGTGACTGAGTGGCACATAATACATTTGGTCAGCATAAGTGAAAGGTCAGTTATCATTTTGACCACTTTAAATGAAAATGTTTTCCCTTATGTCAGTGATTTCAGAAACCACAAATGTCAAAGTGAAATGCCTTACGCCTTCTCTTTCTAGAATGTAGATTTTTAGTGACGTGAAAAGAGAGGAGTAATAGAAAGCATTTGATTAGCTGTGGGGTTTCTGACCAAACAATCAGAAGGGGAAAAGAAAAGGAAAAAAAAAGAAAAATTATTAGGTAAATATTAAATCTTGGCATTTCTAGTGTGTTCAGTTTGGGGTGGTTCTCTGAGGCGCTGTAGAAGGGGCTGGTTTTCCCAACGGGGCAGCCCCTCCTGCTGGAAAATGATTCAATGAGACTGGACACTTCAAAGTTTTCTTTTGGAAAATCTCATCCACTTGATCAAAACGTTCCTTGATGGTTTTAGAATATTTCTAAGTTACTAATTTTCAGAAAAGTGGGAAAGGGTAGCCCTAACTCCCAAACTAGGGATGAATTCAGACATTGCAGCTTTATCTGGGGAGGAGGCAAGTCAGAAAGGGAGCTCGTGCTCTGGCAGTAGGAATGTGAGACATCTCACAGATGCTCGTACCAGTGCTACATGTTTAACTTCACTTGTCATCTCTGTGTTCTTCATAGTTCAGACACCTTCTATATTTCTTTAATACTGTATAACCATGATTAAAGTCGATAGAAAAAAATCCTGTCCTGAGGCCATTAAGAGCCTAAGATAGTTTAAAGGGTACATGCCTAGGCAAAAGCATGACGTCACTTTTTGTGAAAAAAGTCAAGATGACTTTTAAAATTTTGCATTATTAAAAAATCATTTGATATTTTAATCTCATATATTATGTAATTCCTCCGTAGGGGTGAACTGCTGCAGTTAAAAAAGAAAAAGAAAGGGGAAAAAATGGAGGTAGCCAAAGAAGACTTTTAATTCAGTTCTGTGCTGGTTTTTGGACGGTACCAAAACCACCAGAGTTCTAACTGGGGACTGCAGTTAATACTGTAGTTCACGTAGCAATTGATTATTTTAAAAATACAAGCTTGAACTGACCATGAGGTGTTGTTACACCTCCTCACATCCTGTTGCAGTGTGAGAAAAGAGTGATGCTATATAAAAAAAAGATACATTTGATAATATTACAGCAGTGTAACAAGATTTCAGATACCAGTTCATGGTTTTACATACCAGTGTTAGTACCACTGAGGGCTTTAAAGATCTCCTTGCTCAGGAAATTGCTATTTGATAGTTCTTATAATAAAGTCTGAGTGGATGTTTGAATAAATGATTTTAGCATGCATTAAGGTGAGTGACTAAGTCTGATTTCTTAGGTAGATGGGTATGATCAGTAAAGCTGATCAGTACAGCAAAAGAGAATGCAGCAAATGGGAAAGGAAGCACAGTAACAAAGTCAAAGGTCTTATCTATAAATCAGTGAGGGACTGAAGAACTCAGCACAGACAGGGAGTAAGTTGCTCAGTCAAAAGGAAGAATAACTGCCTGGGCTGCAGGTTTGCTCTGGCGTTAACTGGCATTTGAATATACCAGTTTTTGGGGAAGGCCCTTGACATTGCTAAAAATGAAAAATAAAAATGAGCGAGTAATGCTTTTTCAGGCTTTTAGCTCTTGAAAGATGGTAGTGGCTGGGCAGGCAACCAGGCGCGGGGGGCTGCCCATGGCCCTGCTGCTCCTGCAGCTCGCCCGGAGGGCTTGGAGGACAAACAGCCACACGATTCTGACTTGTGTACACAACAGGGAGGATTGTAACTAGCAGCTTATGTTTTAGTGTAATACTAACTTACTCGGGCAGCTCTGGGCACACTCTTCAGAAGCCGCTAATGACGTTGCAGTTGTGTAACTTGAACAGCCTCTGTTCTTTCTCGGGCTGCCAAGAATACTGCAACCCAAAAAGCCTGTTATGCAACTGCAAGTGAGAAACTTGGGCCACTGCAGACAGCCGCATCTTGACAAGTGGATTTTTGTCCAGTCTGGCTTTTCAGCTCATTTTTTATGTTAACAGGCCTATGGTTTTCCCATATAGACTCCTTCAGTATAACAAAGCCATATATTTTACCAGGAAGCCAGGCACAGTATTATGGTATAACGGCATCTGTGGTTCCACTTCTATTTATCTGTACCATTCCAAGTAAGTAAGCTTCTGAGAATTTTCCAGAAGGTCTAAGATCCACCCCAAAATTATAATCAAGCTAGGTGTTCTTTGGTGTAGATGAGGGAAACTTTTCTGTACAGCTTGTTTGTCTGGACCTATAACCGGAGCAACATGTGTCTGGAAGAGACCTCCTGCATCACTAGCTTCAGCCCCATGCAATCATAGGATGTCACATTGTCCTTTCAATAATTAGATCATGTTCTATTTTAAAATACATAGAACTTTTTTTTTTTCCTCTCCCTGCTATTCTTGTGGAAGGACTGTTCCAGAAATCTGCTTGCTATAAACCAGCTCCTCATTTCTGTCCTCAATTTATGCCTGACCGTAACTGATGGAAGACTAGACAAATTGCATCATTAATTGTTTATTCTCATTTGTGGTAGGGCCTGCCATTTATGTGAGTGTCGTCTTAGTAAATTTAAGGTATTGAAGTTCTCGGCTTTAAAAGATGAAGAAGCATATGTGGGATCTGGGATTTTGAGTGGAAGGAAACCTCTCCTTATCCAAGAGAAACTTTGAGTGGGTGTTTTCTGGGTGCTGGTTGTGCCCAGCTTCAGTGCCTGAAGTGCTTCTCTGTTCTTGAGCTGAAGATGAGATCCTTGTCAACAGAGGAAAGCACTCACCGAACTTCAAGTGTGCATGATAATTTACCTGCAGGCAAGATAAAAAGCATTATGTCTTCAATTATTGATCTTACGTTTGATTTGGGGATGCAAGAAATCATTTGAACCATTGAAGCAAGTTGAAGATTTTCTCTGGGAATTACTATGAGTAATTAAAAGATGAGATTTTTTTGGCTCAAAAGGAGACGGCAGAAGGCTCTGCTCAGAGGGAGGTTATTGAAAGGGAGGGAGTTTATTAGTGATATCCAGGAAGTGTGGTCTAGGGACCAATTGCTTTCGTGTCTATGACACAAAAAGAAGAGCGCAACTATGCACTTGGGACACGAAGATGAGAATTTCTGCTTAATGTGGCTGGTTACAGTGGTTGTTAGACAGAAGTAGCTCCTGGAGCAAAACCAAAGAAGTAGCACTCTTGAACTAGACGCTGAGCTCCAGAATCAGGCTCCTTCTCCCTTCTTCTGTCCCTTGATTTTTGAACTCATTGCTGAAAAATGTCCTTTGCTTTAACAAAGCTTGACTCTGGGTGAACATACAGCATCCACATCTTCTCTTTTTTGTGCAGGTGGCATAACAGCTAAGCTAGAGGAAAGTGCGACCACACTTGTCTCCCGAGTGGATGTGTCCCCAGCTGCTCTGAAATTTTTCTGCGCTCAGTGCTATGATTATTTTCAGTGCGTTTTGCCTATTTTCCAGATTCCTGCTGAGTTTATGTAGGAGACAGACAGGGAGCTCTTGAGGCACAGGAATCTGTGCTAGTGACAAAGTGGAGAACTTCATGTGGCTGAGGAGCTTTCAGGTGAAAGCCAGAGCTGTTTTCAGGGTTAATGGCTGCTAAGCAGGGCTAATGTAACTCACAATTTTGGATTCGGGCACCTCAGGACAAACTAAATCCTGTTCTAGATGCCTAAAACCTTCTTTGGATCCGGACCAAATGCTTTATTTTTATGTTTGGAGAAACGTTGCAGAGAATGTAAGCGCTTCTGATTTCAACATGCAGATACTTAAACTTGATTAGAATGAAAAAGCAAGAATCATATGTATAAAGAAGTGTTAAAAGATATTCAGATTGAGATCTAAGCCTACAAAATCAAGGAAATCCTGAGATAGGATTATTTCATTAATCTTTCTGTCCTCCTCCACCAAACTCAAACTCCCTTTGTCCTAACATTGTTTATTCTAGCAAATATGGTTGTCTATGTATCTGCCACTGGGGTAACATTTATTATCTTCATGTGGAACAGTTTATTATCATGTAACTGATATAAACAGTTAAAAAGATGTTGTCTCTGTGATCATTCTTGGCGCACCGGAGCCTGATTTGTTAACCTTCTGAGCCTGCTGTGAACCTTGCCTAGTTTGCAGTAACACATACCGAGACCGTAGACCTGAAGGCAGTGGGTGGCTGTAGCTATACTACTTGTTGTGCTCTTTTATTTTGCTTATCATCTGGAACGTGTATTATTTTAGATGGGATAATTTTGGGGCAGTTGTATTTTTTTAAATGTAAAATATTGTAAAAACACCTTAAATCTTGGTTGTTACTTTCAGCATCCCAAAATAGTATTATAAATAGACACTCATATCTCTATATACTGTGCTTGTTTTTCTATTATTTATCTAACAAGCCACACGTGGTATGTAAATTCCATCAAACAATGCATTGTGAAAAAAAATAACTATTGGTGTCTGTTTTAAAAGTTATTCTGTTTGCTTAGTGGGACTACATATATGTTTAAAAACAGCCAACCAAATTAGGATATGATGAAGAAATGCTTTTTAGTGCTGCTTTGCATCCTCTTCCAAACTGTTCTTTCCCCCTAATCTAAAGAAGAAATATTTTTAGAAAGATAAGGAGCTTCGTCGTGAATGGGAATCCTGCCCCCTGAACCCCAAACACTTCAGCTCAGAGTTTTGTTGCAGGGAAAGGCACTTTTCTGTATGGGGCTGGGAATAGAGGATAAATCATAATTAAATTAACACCTTTCGCTTTGTTACACATTTGGGTGCCCTGTGGACATTTAGATATTTGATGTAGATGTTTAAATTGTCATTGTGAGGCTGGATCCAAAAAATCAAAGAGGACCGAAGAATCTCTCTCTTTTCAGAAGTACTGACAGGTGAGCACCTGAGTGACTGTTTCTTAAATATGGAGTAAACAAATGTTTTAATGTGTGGCCTGTGACTTTCAAAATGAAGCATACTAAAGAAACTGCTGTTTTAAATCTATATAGCCATTGCAATATTTTAACTTTTGAAACTCTTTTTTAATGAGTGTCAATTGTGTAGCGTGTTGCTTTTTATTAGACTCCCAAGAACTAAATATAACACTCAGATTTCCGGGAACTCATAAAAACTCCTTCTTTTGTGCAGAAGAAGGCATTTTTAGTATGTCTTAAAGCACAAATGTTTTACTTGTAGTTTGGCATGTAATGAGAACTATTCCTCCTCTGTAGGCACAGTTGCTAGATCTGAGCGTAGTAACACAGCGGTATAGATCCCCATTGGTAAGTACTTCCCGTGCATTTACAGCAGGATCAATGGATTGCTCGCGTGGCAGACTTTATAATTTAGAGTTTAAATCTGCAGGTATGTGCTGTTTACAGTGGAGACATTCACTTGTTGATCTTTGCAAGAGTTTACATTTAACTTCATCAAACAAGTAATATTTTAATTTGCAAATGATTCAGATCTTTAGAGTAGTATTTCAAAATGAAGTCTCCATCTTCTGCCTTCTTAATGGAGGCACTCTAAGAGGCAGGTCATTTTAAAATATATATTATTAAGTATATTTTATAAATTTTAGGAGCGTTCCCCACGTAAGCAACAAGGAGTGTATGTTTAAAGTTGAAACTGTTGCTCAAAGCAAAAGAAGCCCGAGTCCCCCCTTTCCTATTGCCTCAGGCAGGCTTCTGCACAGTAGCAGGATATGACGAAGCAGTGTATATTTACAAATATAGAAAAAGAAATATGAAAACTCAGTTTTAATACTCGGCAGTTTATGCAAGTCTGTTATCACCATGAGATTAATGTAATCAAAATGACTGTCCTACCATAATAGATTGTAGACTAGAAGTGATTATATACATTTTCAAATTTATGTTTGTGTTTATATTTTAGTTAGTGGTTTAGGCTGTGAAATTTTGGCCCTGGGGTTAAACCTAAAGGTTTTCAAACTAAGAAATCCATGGCTAAAATATGTTCGGTGGGAGGGAATAATATAATTACACATAGCTTTTTGATAAACAGCCTAAATTATGCTTCAAAGGGCAGATGTGGCTTTAATAATCTGAACCATTTGCATTTTCAGATTAAACCCTGCTTGATTGCATTGTACTTGATATGTATACTTAAATCTATATGTTAAATGTTATACTTTGATATAGAGCATATTGTTTGACTTTGTTCTTATGATCTGACAAGCTTCATTATATAATAAACTAGTTTAAATAAATCTTAAAGACATAAAAGTGTTCTTGACAGTAAGAAAAAAATTTGAAGCACACAAATGATATATCGGTTAGATGTTCCAGAGAGAGTCAAAGCTTTTTTCATTCAGATCTTTGAACATGTGTTTTGAATAAAGCTGTAAGGCATTTTCCAGTAACCAGTGTTGTATTACAAAAATGAGTAAAGTAAAACAAAAGGAAAACATGTTTCAACATTTTATTCAGTATTGTCACACATTGTTGCACATTTCCAGCTGGAAGTAAATGTGACATTTGTAATGCTAATTTTTCAAACCTAACCTTTTATAACATATAAAATATTACTTGGGATGGTGTGCCCTTGTGAAAAGAGCAGGAGTAATGAAGTGCTCGATCAGGGTTCAATTGGATTCCTAATGGCTTGAGTGCAATTATACTGCCAGTTTGTTGCAATCAATCAAAACCATTTTTGAATTGTTCTCTTAAACTCTATCTAGTGGTAACTGCTGATAAGCAGGTTACAGAGCACTTGACCTGATATACTAGCGCTGCATGCGTCTCACAAAAAACAACAAATAATGCTGTTATCGCTACCCTGTTTGTCCCATGTGAGGAAAACCCCCTGGTTTGTTAATACGGAAAAACACACTTCAGCCTTGCTTCATGTTATGTGTGATGGATAAATGGGAACATAAGTGTACTGCAGTATGTAATCTTGGTGTTACATGTGTAATAGTGTTAATTGTGGGCTGCAGGTACATTAACTAACTCAGAAAAGATAGGGAGCTCCAAGTTGCTCCCCTTTTTCGTCTATCGAAACGACAGATTGCCAGCCTCCCTGGGCTCGGAGAGGGGAGGAGGAGGAGCAGAAGGGAAGGAGCACATGCAAGCAATTTGGATATTAAAAAAAAGCCAAATTATAGAAAAAAAAAGGGGGAAAAAATTTACAATTAAGCTATAATGGAATTTATAGAAAGATGGATATAATTTATTCTGGTTTTATTTGTCCAGGGCCATAACATATTAGCCTGCAAATATAATCTAAAACATACCACATACAGCGTTGCTAAGGGGACATTTATGCTCAAGGGACTTATTCCCATACTTCAGGATAGGAAAAATACACTGTAACATTTCATCGCAAGGCATTCCTCTGAAAGTGAAAGCTAATTAAATAGCTTTTTACTGTTAGTTGAAAATACCATACACCTGAAGACCCTTTCCGCTGTGAGAAATAACTGGGCAAATGTGGCACTTGAGGAAGAGCACCTTAAGGCTGACAGTCTTGGGATCAGTGGTCTCCTCTTTCTCGGGAGGGTGGGTGCCTCCTCACCAGCCAGTGCCTAATTTTGACCCCTCTGAGCCTCAGCAGGCACCTCTGCTTTGCTGTGAGTGTGGCAGTGCAAAAGTGTTTCACTATTTGTGGTTGATCCCACAATTTCACTCCCAAGTCTGGTAGCAAAAATGCCGTACGATTTTAGCAAAAGGGGGTGGATACCAGCACGATTTTTACAAGCTGGGTTAACGTTCGCATTAAAATGTTGTTCCCATTGAAGACAACAACAGTAATTGCAAGCATCTCACTCAAACAATATCTGCTTGTTTCCTGAGCAAGTTCTTTGCTAAATATGCATCTTTTTGCTATAATGCAAAATCAAGGTTTTGGTCTGTAGCTGTACCCCGTAAACATGCCCCAAGTATCACCATGTAATTTTGTTGCTTAAAGCACTGAATTCGTCAATATTTAGCCTGCACCGTTACTTCAGATTCCTGACTTGGCAGGTGTATAGCTCAGGTCCTTATTTTTTTTGGAAACTAAACCAAGCACATTTTCATTGCACAGTGAAAAATTGAAACTAGAAAAGGAAAGTAGAAAGGAGGGTGGTTTTTTTCTTAAAAAAAAAGAAATCAGTTAAGGACAAAACATATTTCCAGATGGTCTCTCTTATATTGCAGTGCTTTATATACAGGGCCATCTGTAACTCTTTAGTTAATTTCCACTGGTCTAATTCTGTACTTGCATGTATGTATCTAGAATAGATTTGACCAAAATATGGGTCTTTTATGTACTGTTTGTGGGATATTTTCAGAGTAATATGTAGCAGAACTTGGCTGCTCTGCCCTTTGTATAGACAGAGAATGCCAAAGGGTAGGGGAATGGCCTTCTCTCCTATCTTATCCAGTTCTTTGGAGACTCCTAAACTCAAAGGAGTACAATAAGCAGATTTAGTTCATCATGTGTAGATACAGTGGGAAGCTCTGCGTGCTTGTTTTAGCCCACAATATTTATTACATACAGCTTTTATATTAGTGTTTAAAACGCCCATCCATTTGCTGCATTTAAAAATACCTCTCCTCTTTTTTCCCAAAGATAGTCATTTAAAGCTTTCAAGATAATGGTGGGAAAATTTTGTGCAGGGGCATTGATGTAATGGCGACAGCATTTATTCTTTTCACATTGAAATGGCAGTTTTCAAAAGACTTGGAATTGCAGAGTAGATTTTGGTTACATTCATTTTTAATTGACCATGTTGAAAAAACAGGGAGGAAAAAAAATGGAGGAAACGCCTGAAAACAGCAAATTGTCTGAAGTTTGTCACTCATTTTTTATTTTCAAAATGTCTCCTCTCTTTATATAACGTGAATAGATTGTAAAGTACAAAACAATTAAGAAGTATATCAAAGTAATCTAATCTGTTGCAATTGCATTAGTGTATATTCTTTTTTTTTGGCATTTGAGAAATATTTGGATATTTGTTCTATATAAAATATATAGAGTAATGTAATTACTTCTGTCACCTCATATATTCAAATTCCACTATCCCACTTTTATTTCTTACTGGTTTACTTACTTACTTATTTTATTTTTAATGACTTACCTTCTTTAGTTAGAGAATGTTATACAATTCTCTTTCTGGGCCTTGGACTTGCAAAGAAATAGGTGATATAATTTCTCTTTGTCTCTGACACCATTTTTCTTTCTTCTTATTCTAAGCCTATCTTTTAGAAGAACAGTAACACTGCAGTTGTCTCTGTCTCCTTGTAGATCTTTCATAACGGGTGTTTTCAGGCAATGAAAACCACAGAGCATATGGATCAAAAAGAATGGGATTCAGGTGATGAAAGCGATTGTTTCTTGGTGCCTGTCTTGATTTTCCGTTGAGTTTGTGCTGAAAGGTTGAGGTTGAAGTCAGATGATAATTTTCCAAGTCCCTTGGATGCTTTAACCATCCCCGTGTGTTTCGGAAAGTTAGCTGAATCCATTTTCATACCAGTTTCAGATGCAGATTTTCATTTTTCTTGTTGGGAAATCCTATCTTTTCTTTACATGTAAATAGTGAACACCAAATGTTGCTCTGATTTGCTCCCTCGGAATGAAGTGTCTTCCCTCATTACCTAAGCCTGGGAATAACAGAAATCCGACATACCTGTTAGAATAGGATTTTTATTACGTATATTTCAATTTATGACTAATGCTACTGGTCAGAAATAACAGTGTCTGTGTCTGGGAAACAGTCCTAAGACACCCGTGGACCCCAGAGAGATGCTGTCTATGGAAGACAGCGTTCCCAACAAGTTGGACCGTCCCAGCACTCCTGTGCTACTTGTTTTACCTACATGACAATATATGAAGTGGAAAGGGTTTTTATAATTCAAAGTTTTCTGTAAACTGCTTTCTGCAATACACAGCTGCATAGCTGTTTTAAAAGGAATTACAGAAGTGGAGACATCAGTGATAACGAAAAAGATAGGGAGTTGGTAGGGGGCTCTGGAAAGAGTGGCGAGTATGCATTTAACTAGGATATTTTTCTGGCTGCCAGACTAAGAGAGCAGGGGTTGGCATTTACGTCCCAGCTGTGTAAATTGACGGGGGGTAGTTGTTCATATGATCTTCTTTGGTGCAACGTTTGGGCACCTACATGATGCAAAGCAAAGAGAGGCAGAGCACTCCTGCTGCCCCGGGGGATGATGTTGCTGTTGGCTGCTGCTGAATCAATCTTACCAGGAAGTCAATGAGGATGCCAACATGTTTCTCTTTTTCTCTTCACCGTCTTGTTCTTCATGTTTTTTCTCCTTACCTCTCAAAGGACAGAAATAAACATCTGAGTTGGCTGCAACCCTGTAACAACTTTCCTTCAAAGTGACAGGCTAAATAAATGGAAAAATGATATTGTTCAGAATTATTCGTCTCGGACGGACTGCTATAAATTCACCAACACTGTAATCACAGATACTGAAAATAGAAGGATAAACTTTCTTTCCAAATGAGGAGTTCAGTCTGCTTTTCCTGGTCTCTTCTAGTCAGTTGTCTTATAGTCATCAGTGTGTTATTTGAGAGCCTCCAACTATCAATTAAGTGTGACTTTCAATCTCTTGTAGGACCTCTTGGTATCTTTTTCAGGCATTCAGTTTGTCTCCTGCAGCTTTTCTTAGTTCAGGATTTCATAGTTTTGGAAAGTAGGCCATCTAATCTAGTCCGTACATCTTTCTGCAACATCTCCTGGAATGACATTGTACAAGGCTATGAGTCCTAAGAGCACTGGCACACAGCTCTTACCAGTGGGGGAATTTTCTTGGGAAGAAAGGAAGGAAATACCCCAAAGAAAGCACCATCCTGCTCCTGTAACAGCCCATTCCCAGAGCCAGGTTTAGTCGTGAGTTCATCTTGTTTTATCTTTCAACAACACAACTGTATTTAATGGCATAATTTAATTTCCAGATATTTTCAGTATTTTCTTTCTGCTTATCTGTGGAAACATGGGAGTAAGTCAATGATGTTCAAATTCTTAGTGTACATCTGCAATGCACATTGTTCAAAACACATCCAATATTCAGCTGGTATTGTATTTGAAGTCTGTTAGTTCACCTGAAAAATACTTAAATTTATGCTGTGAAGTAATAAATAGTTGATAAAGAGCAACGGCCTGTAGGCTCAGTGCATTCCTCAAGTGTCTAAAAATTCACTCATTAAATCCTCAAATGAACCTAGCAGTAATCGTGACAACTGGCAGCACTAACACAATAACCTGCAAAAGATAAATTACTAAATGATCACAGCTACCAGCGTTGTGCTCACAGTCCGAGTAGGGGCTATAGACAAATGTAATTGGGCTTCGTGAATAACTGGCAGCTTACATTCATGGATGCCAGACAAGAAGAAAAAAAATGAGATGACATTTCAGCATCTTAGGGGTAAGTAAGAGACGTAGTTCCCCAGGACAGTTACATTACTCAAAAAGTATAAGTTTTCAGATTGAAAGCAAGCATTTAAAAAATGTGAAAATTAATACCCAAACAATATGCAATACTCTTGGTACTACCCAATTTGAAGATTAAAACAGAGCCAATTTAAGAGCATGTAAAGAGGTTTGAATATACTCTCATTATTTATGTATAGCAATAGAGATAATCAGTTTATCATGTTTTTTTAAGAAAATTGTATTAATAGATCTGCCATGAAAGTAAAAGTAATTGAGAACAGTATTATAGCAGCATTATAAATGCTGATGAAAGAACCAGTGGTTAGAATTCTCTTGTGGAATTAAATATGTCAAAACAACTTCTACACAGTGGAGCAAATTTTGTGTAAAAGCCAACAATGTTAAAAAAACTCAGAAGACAAACAAATTTACCAAGGAAGCACAGAGTATAACTGAAAATTCAAAAGGTTAGACCATGATATTATTTGACTTTTTATAGATCAGTAGGATAATGGAAAGTGGAAAATAAAATATCTTCAAATGTGTTTGCCCTAGGTACTGTACATCTGTTTGGCTTCAAACTTTAATGGAGTCATAAGATAAAGGCTCTTTTAAAATAAATTCCAGGCTCATGCTATGTGCTATTTTAGATTCATCCAGGCTCATAGGCTGATTCTACTATGTTAAATTTAGGACCTGTAAATCACTGCTGTTGCAGCACCCCCACTGGTGGAAAAAGCAGAGATTGTCATGCAGAAAGGAGCAAGGTATTTTTATCTATTAATATTAAATGACACACTGCTAAAATGACTGTCACAAGTTGTGC
>VZSZ01002758.1:185550-252374 GCA_013398815.1 Ibidorhyncha struthersii
CTTTACAGTACTGGAATGATTTTTTTTTCAGCGACTGTGGTGAGGCTGTTCTAAAAGTCTGTATCAGTCATAGTGAAATACTGCATTGGTTTTGCTCTCTCTGATATTCTGGAGAATGATAGTGTATGAGAATGATTTTTTTTTTATTGTGCTGATTTTAAGTGATGGAGCAATGAATAGAACAATAATTTATTGAGTATTCACACACTGTATGTATACTTTCATTATACATTTATAGAAGACCTATTGTTTCGTGTTTTCTGCTGGAGGCTAGTCTTGTAAAAGAATAGTCTAGAATAGACTCACTCAGTGCATGTGTTGTCCATTTGCCTGTCAGCAATAGTTTTGACAGAAAAAACAGGGAGTTTGAGTGACTGCTGGTCTGTCTTAAGGTATGGTAATGAGGCTAATTAGGAGAGATGAGAGCTGAACTGGATATGTGAAGGCAATTATCCGTGAAACTTTTGTCATGCTTTATCTTTATCAGATCTCTCTTTCTCTATTTTTGGCATTTGCCAGTGACACGCAGAATGGAAATATTTGAAGTGATACATATTTTAAAAAAGTGAAGTAAAGAAGGAAGGCAGAGGGAAATTTATATGTGAACATCTCATTATTAAACTGTACAACTTAACAAGGATATTGTAGTTCAGCAAGAAAAAACCCTGCCTGTGTTATTCTTGTCACTTACATGAATTAAAATCAATTACTTTTTGAAATAATGAACTTACTAGACACCTACATCTCCCCTGTTAAGTGTACATTGTTTTGTTTGCTCCTTTTATGTTATGAGTAGCTGCAGCAAGCATGTTATTAAACGTGCTGGAAAGAAAAGCATGCAAAGAGCATGAAAAGAGAGTGAAAAGGCATTTAACTGTAAATTAACAAAAAAGCTCAAATTTTCTCATTTCTATGTTCAGGACACTAGTGCGATTTACTTTCAGACTGTTTTTTACACCAATCCACTACAAACTGATTAGAAAAGAAGCACTGAACAGAGCAAATGAAAACCAGGTGTCACAAGTCTTGATGAATCGATGCACATAATCCACAAAGAAAGAAGGTGACAAATGAAACTTGCACATTAATGAGACCATAACCAGGCTCAATTACTAGGCCGTTTTCAAGAGCCATAGTAACTTCACACATCTTTTTATGTTAGAAGGAAGAAATGACATCCTCTGAGCTCTCTGCACACTCCTTCTTGAACTAAGTCAAAAGACAGGATACCTCTAATCCACTTTTAAGGACAATATAACGTTAAAGAAAAACCTATCTATGTAAGGCATGCTCAATGACTTTTTAAAAAAAAATCTACTTCATAATTTAGGTTGGTTTAGTGAACTTGTATATTTCATATTAGCCTACCAAATGTGCTTATAAAGTCAGATGCCATACTGCAAGTCGAATTTATCTTTGTAGCGTGCAATCCTCTCTCCTGAACGTGCTGGAAATATGGCAAGGAGTATAGTGAATAGATGTGGTATAATTAAACACTTATTGCCCAGATATTTTTCCATTAAGCACCAGTTCTTTTTCTCAGATTTTATTTTGCAGTATGTATGTTCAGAGCTTTGAATTTACTGCTAGCAACAACATTACTGGTGTCAAGAATGCCGACACAAAATGCCTGAGGTCTACAGTAATAACCCTAAATCTTACATGAAGGACTGAGTTGTATTTTGTGTCTTTAATCTCACCTGCTTTTAGCGATGATGTGGAAAGTTGCTCTATCTCAGGTAGACCCATTGCTCACTTGCTACTGTAAGATCTCCTTGTTCTGTAAAGCACAGCTGACTCGCTGCTATCAGTACCGTGTTCCTCTTTCCCCTATGTCCTTCATGCACACATGTACACATACAAAAACACCCTCTTCTTTCTACGCTACAGAGATTGGAAAAGTAGTTCATTGCAGATTATAGTCCACAGCCATTAGCTTCTTAAATATCTTCTACTGATCTTCAGTAAAAAGGCTACCGTTGCCTCCATAAGAGAGTTTAGAGAATGCCTCTTTCCATGGGCTTTTGCATGATGGAGAGGATGAAAAACCTTAGCCCACAGTCCACAGGAATAATAACAATAAAAAAACCCAAACCCAAAACTGGTTTGGCAGTTTTCTGCAGAATAAGAATAAAGGAATGACCACAGAAATGCCACTTTCAGTCATGAGCAGATGCAGTGCTGGGGTCAGAGGACCTCTTCCCATGCGTGATACCCTTGCTCACTATAGACTTCACATTCAGTAATCACAGTTATAAAGATCTGGAATATAGCTTTATGGAAGAGGGACAACTGAAAACCATCTTTAGATCGTTTATCTGTTCCCTACCAGCTTGACTAAACAGAAACTCTTCGTATGCATTCCTATTCCCTTCAGCTCCTGTTCTCCTCTATTTACAGTCTGCTTTATTATGCACGACTGCTCATTAGTATAACTTTACAAAGAGAACAAGTGTGCTGGTCTCCAAGTGTCACTGGGAAGAGGACTCAAAATCTTCTGATGCAATACCACAAATAAATAACCTGAAGAAGTAATTTATCTAGTTGCAGAAGCTAAGCTTTTTTTTTAGTGTGTCTGGATGTCTTTACCATAGTTTCCTAGCCAGCTGACAACAGTGGTATATAAACACTTTAAGCATTTTATTGTAGTACCGCACTGTTGCAACAGGTTACCTATGGTACTCGTAACAAATAGGTTACTAATGAAGTGTCATTTCCTTGCCTTATTTGGTTTGTGTTGCAACCTTAATTATATTTCAATTTTAGAATAAACTCTCAAAGTAGTGTACAGGGATTTGGCCACACGACTTGCATTAACATTAATCAAAATCGCGTGTCTGAATTCCCTCCACACTACAAATGTACCTCGGGATTGTTAATGGGGACTGCGTGCAGGGGGTGGGCACGCAAAGAAGGCTTCACCGACAGCTTCCTTTTGTTCTGAGTCTCGTTCGTGCTCTTCATACCTGAAATGAAAGATGGCAGTGAATACTGAAGGCCTTTGTTTGCAGGCTGTATCAGTGAGGACAGTGAAAACTGATGTTTCCTCACTTAAATCAGCATGAACCCAGCAAGTCCTTTTTGCTAATATGCTGAGACGGTAACTGTAACCTGGGGGGAACAGTCACATCTTTGGTGTAACCGCGAGATTTTGAACCTGAGGATGAAGGGCCGGTTCACATAAGAGAAAGCTTCTTCTCCACCATCATCCTCAGTGCCAACCAAGGCTTTGTGAAAAACAGTGACTTTTTATAAGCAGTTTCCATGTTGTCAGAATTTTGCATTCTTCCGTATTCTCCTGTTTCTGGGTGCAAGCAAAGTGTCAAACATTACTGTAATGGAGGGAAACTGTTTCAGCGGTTCTTGCAGTCCCAGTGGAGGCAGTGCCCAGAGTTTAGTGAGACAGCCTGCTCAGAGGTCCTCCTGACTAATTAAGTGGGCTCCAGGGGTTAGACTAATTTTGGTATGGTTGGCCATGGATTGAAAAGTGTTGGTGTTTTTTTTTTCATGCGTGTGTCGACTCATTGGTGGCTGGTGGTCACCAATTCAGAGACATGACTGTGTCGTGGGTTTAATGTCTCACAGAACGAAAATAAAATCATGTCTTCATGCCGTCTTTAATACATAAATGAAGCTTCCTCATTAAAAATACATTTTCAAAAAGCTGCATGTATTATTCCAGTACCAAACTCAAGACAGTTTCTGTCTGGGAATCAGAACCAGTGAAGCTCAACTGTATATAAGGCAACCATGGTTATAAGTTGTGTTTTTGCAGCTATGTCTTTTGCTGGCTTCTCTGGAGCATCATTAGAGAAAAGAAAAAAAGAAGTCTTAAAAGATGGCATTCCATGTCTAAGCTAATCCATGCTTTGCATCAGAAGAAACCTCCAGAATAAAACCCTGAAGTTTCCTAGAATGGAAATTCCTATCTTGGAATGATGGGTGCTGACTGACTGAAAAACAGGAAGAAGGAGTTTCATTTACCATATTTCAAAGCAGTTACCTCATAAAATAAATAAAAACTTTCCATAATGCTTTCCCATTAATCCATATATGTAATGCAAATAAATGAATAAGAAGTTTTATATCCTCCAAAGTTTGCAACGATTCCACCACGTCAAGACAAACAGTTTCTATCTGTAGTGATGACTCATTGATTTGGTGTAGCACCCCAAGACTCATTTAAGAAAAATACGGTTATGTCCCTTTGGCTGGCGGAGGCTCTAACATTTAATAAAACCAGAACCCCAGGCATTTTCTTAATTTTTGTCTTAGCTCCAATCTTGCAAAAGCTTATGGATGTGCTTAACTTTACACAGGTGAATAGGCTTATGAAAATAAATTAGATCTCTCGCATGCTTAAAATTCAATACAACATTATTTTTTTTGTATGAGCAAGGCTTTTCTGTGCTGCTATAAAATTCATTTTTATTTCTACTTTATCACATTCAGATGCTTTCTTTGCTATGTTTTCTGTTTTAAACTAGCACTTTTAGAAATAGTGTTCCCACTGTGGCATTGGCGAGAAAACGAGAAAATATGGATTTGCAACTTGTATGGCTCCAATGAAAGTGCTAATAAAGATTGCCTTAATCCTAGAATCCAACCAAAAAACCCCATTAAAATTGCTAATGAACAAGCCAAGATGTCTTGTGTAATGAAACAGTTAAAAGTAGCACTTGTTTCCTGGCAATGATAGAAAGGACTTTTTCGTTTTTAAAAATTGTTTCAAAAGCATCTTTCAATGTACAGTCCTTTTCAGTTTGCATCTGTCTGCATCGTGAGCGATCCTTTCACCCCCTTTTCAAAGCCATATGAAGCTTGCAATGCAGGATAATTAAAACAAATCTTGAGTAAACTGTTTTGTGGAGATAGAAGTTTGATGATTGAATATATAAAAAATTGTAACCAGATGTTGTGCAGAAGCCATAGTAGTTTAAAGATCATGAGCTTTTTCTTTTTTTTCTTCTTTTTTGTATGAAGCAAAAGTATTCTAATTGAAGTTGTCAGCAGGAGTGAGACTAATATGCCTGTATTTGATTAAATAATAGTTTATTTAACATTCAGTGTGGCCCAAAATTGGCTGAGACTAAAATACAGAAACTTCTTACTTTAAATTTTTGTATTTAAATAGAGTGAAAAGTAAACCTAGTTAATGTTAACATGTTTGCTTGATATTCCCAACTATTCTATTATTTGTCCACTTCTGTGTCGCATTGGAATGCTGTACTATCCATTGCACACACATTTTCTTCCTATTTTCTTATTAACTGGTTGGTTGGTGAGAGAAATGGAAAAAGAAAGATGGGCAATAAAGTCTGGAATGCACTGGTTGATCAGAATTATTACTGAAATCTGGTAGAACTTAAGAGCATAACGCAAGCATCATCCAACATCTCTTCTTGCTAGTCCGTGCAAAGCACAGAAACTCCGGCACATTAAGGGATATTCATGCATGAAAAGGGTTGTGTGTTTTAAAAATACCAGAATATTGAAGTATGTGTAGTAGATTTCCTGGCAGTTATTTAGTCTATACGGGATAGCAGTGTTTAATGGATAAACTCAGAAGAAGCAGTGGCTAAGATTCTTTCACTAGAAGATTGCTAATTTTTTCTGTTGCTTCACTGATGAACATAATGAAGTCTTCTAAGGTCAGATGCTGAGATTCTTTCTGTCTTTTTTTGTACTACCTTACTGCTTAAATAGCTCTGTGATCTTGTGCATAAACAAGGGGATCCCCATCTTGCCTTCTATGAGTAATCGTTTTTAAAACCATAGGAATTTCATTCTCGCTGTCTTCTCTGTAGCTGTTTGCCCTTTTGCGTAAGAAGGGACTGTGTGACTCAGGATCCACAGGCTGCGCTGGATTTAAAAATGAACCATAAGGCGTGAGTTGCTTGGCATTTTGGTGGCATGTGTGTGTGATCAAATACTTCATGCAGGAACGCTTCAGTATGAGAACTGAAATTAGGCATTTTTAAGGCAGGTCTCTCTTTAAAATAGCTCGTTCCAATTGTCCAGGGATGTTGCCTACGGTAGGGTTTCCCAGTGTTTTCCTTTGCCCCCTGCCATGGGAGCAGCACCCTTTAGGTGCCCTCGCAGTACCCTCTAGTGACTGCAGCTGACTGTGACAGCCCAGCCTGCTTGTGCTCAGCGATGCTCAGCTGCTTCGTGCGCCTTCGCCTCTCTACCTGGGACTGCACACAGTCCTTTGAGCAACGCTGGTCTTTCACTGCTCCTACAACTTGCCAGTAAATAGCAGACAAGGCCAAATTTGTAGGGAGATTGCAACATTCTGTAGGAAACTTGTATTCCATTACGAGGCCATTAATCACTGAAATATAGTAGAAATCACAGCCCTGGCCGTGCATGCAGTATGTGCTACGGTGCTAGGGCTGTCGTTCCCAAAATGCAAAATTATATAGGCCATCTTGAAGATAAGTCTACCATGTCTACCCTGGTAGTGTCACACATATGCCAGGGCTCCAAAGGTAGGTGGCAAAGCCGTAGTGAAATCAGCCAAGAATTACCATAGCGAAAGGCACTCAGTTTTATACCTTCCTTTCTTTTTTTTTCATCTATGTATAAAGCAGATTGGCATCAAATCAGTGCTAGCTCTGTAGTTTTTTGACCACCTTCTGCTCTCCTAGTGCTTTATGCAATAGGTAGAGTTGTCCTGGGTATGAAATAGGAAAGGATGCGTTCTTTGATTTGGCAAAGGAAGAGTTAGTTGCAAAACGCGGATTTGTTGAATGTCGTAGCTAAGATGCTTAGCTTTGCACTGCTCTACAGGAACTTCTGGAAGTTGTTCCCTCGTTAACTCAGACTGCTATTAATAAAGGAAACAGGGCCTGGTATTTACATTTTAGGAATTATTTCTGGGAGGTATAACTCATTGGTAATTACAACCTGATTTTGGAAAGATCTTTCCTTATAAAATTCCATACATGTCACATCCACTTACATATCTGGGCATTATTCAAAAGAGCAAACTCCCTCTGTATCATGCCCAGATTTAAAGCCTGCTTCAGAGTGTCCAGGATGCTGGTCGTAGACAGGTAGCATTGGCAGCCATCCCAAAATCTCCTCAAAGGGTCCAGAGGTTGTTACTGCATGAATCATTCAGTGTTCCCCACACCTTCCTCATCTTCCTGCTGATTTTACTATCAGGGTTTCACAGCCATGAAGTTTCCACAGCCATGTCCATTTCCATATGACTAGCCACTAAGGTGTGAAATCCTAGTCCATGACACAGAACCAAAAAATGTTTCCTATAAAATATATGTTGGAAATAAAGGCCCTTCTCTTTTCAGTTCCTGAAAGAGGGCTTTTGGCAAAGATGCCGATGAAATGGAAGATTATTTTTTTTCTCTGCTAGAGAAAAGGCATGTCATTATAAATGTACTCCTTTCTGGTGTACGTCTTTTTCCTTCTCACTCCTAAATAGTGCCTGTGAGTAAGTAGCAGCTATGATTTTGTACAGCATATCTAAATTTAAAGGTTTCTTCTCCCTTCAAAGGTGCGTACGTGGGCCTCCTGGAGGCTTGTTTCAAAATCAGCTGAATTGTGATACTAGCAGGTGCAAGGTAAAAGTGTTCGCTGACATTTTTTGCCTAAATAGCAAAGTCTGATGGATTGGTCAGTGGAACAGGACCAAACAGTTCTGCTTCGAGCCTGTGCCCGAGGTCTGCACAAACGCATGAACACTTTCAGGCAACCCAACAGTCTTTGCCTCTGCAGTTACAACATGGATGCAGCCACAGCTGCCTGCGAGCGAGCCTGTGGAGCTGTTTCGCTGACACTACTGTAGAAAGGAAGCGGAGGGCTTGTTTTACAACACATTCCTGCGCAGTCAGCTTCATTTAAGAAGCCTCCGAAGGATTTGAAAAATAAGTTAACTGTGGGCTCGCAGGAGGGTTTTCGCCGTGCCTCTCCTTCCGGCCTAGTGCATGATTTCTTGAATGCTGTTTTCCAGTCCTTCGCAGCGCTCTGAACTAAAGCCTGAGTATGTGCCAGGGTGGGTGCATTTCTTCCTCGCCGTGTAGAGCTCATGATGGAAAACCCCACTAAGTTATGTGTTTCTCTCATACTGCTCTTGTCAGGCTCATGGTGTTTAAGAGAATGACTGCCCCCAGCAGTAAGCTCACCCTGCCACTTGCATTAGAAACAATTCCTTCAGTAGAATGCAATCTGTAGGAGTGATTCCGACAATGCAGATTTGAAGCTGGTGTCTTAAGCAATTTAAGAACCACTTTGTTAAAGGTAAGAGAAAAATTAGACTAGGGACGCTGGAAGCACTGCTGTGCAGTTCCAGTATTCTCTCTGTGCAGATATGAATGAGTATAAAAAGTACGGAGGGCATACCAGTTTCTAGGGCTGCAAAGACAGAAAAGCCACAAATCCTGCATGAATGTTATTAAGATAAATATTGTTTATTATTTGTTTTTTTTTAAAAAATGGATTTCCCTACTGGGTGATTCTCCTAAAAAGAAAAAAAATAGAAAGAAGAGGTTAAGGCAGTTTAGTTAATGAGGTTAAGCTTGATTAATAAGGGATTCAGAGTATTCCTTTGTGCCCACCAGCTACCGTGACTTTCTTTTTTCTTGTGCTTTTACATGCTCCTACTACCTCTAGTATTGTATCAGGAAACACTTGGTTTTCTTCTTTTCTTTTCCTTTTTTTTTTCTTTTTCTTCCCAACCTTGTGTTATATCACAGATTTTAAGGTCTTCAGTCATTCTGCTGTGGCTCTGTCTTGGATTCCATGAAATGTTTCCTATCAAACTAGGAGACCATATGCCCATGTTGGCCTAAAATTCTCAGTGCATCATGTACCAGAAATAGAAGCTGGTAAAGATTCTTCAGAGATTGTGTTCACTTGTTCCAAAGACCTGGTTTGTTTATGGAAGGGATGCTTGCAGTACATAAACACTATTTAAGGAGAAATGTCTCCAAAACGTAGAACAGTTGTTCTCTTCTCCTTCTCATCTTAATGGTATTTTTAAGGAAAGCTGTACAACACCCTATATTGAGTCTCATTTACAAGTAGGCATTAGGATCTTGATAGGAAAGAGCAAGCAGAGAATAATTCTTGTGAAACCTACGTTAGATACTTCACTCAGTTGCTTGTAAACATTCTGAAATTATTTACGGTGGAATTTAAAAGTAGGTTTCTCCATTTTTAGTAGCTGTACAATTTTACAGATTGCAATCTGTAACATTCAGTCTGGATGTTGGTCTGGTTTAATTAAAACTTTCATAGCCATGAAATTTAAAATATTTTTATTTTTCAAGGCAAATGAATAGGGATTAAGGCTAAAATGGATAGAAATTAGTAGAATAAAATAAGTGGCAGGCAATCTACAGCCTCTCACTGAAGAAAGCTTCACAGAATCGTTGAGGCTGGAAGATCATCTAGCCCAACCCCGCTGCTCAGAGCATGGTCAGCCAGAGCAGGGTGCTCAGTGCTCTGTCCCGTCAGGTTTTGAGTATCTCCAGCGACAGACAGTCCACAGCCACTCAGGGAGACCTGTTCCTGTGTTCAATCACCCTCACAGTAAAGTAAAAAAATTTTTCCTTTATGTTCACATGGAAATTCGCCTCTTGTCCTGTCACTGGGCACCACTGAGAAGAGCCTGGCTCCATCTTCTTCACTTCCCCCACCAGGAACACATTGATAAGATGCCCCTGAGCCTTCTCTTCTCCAGGCTGAACAGTCCCAGCTCTCTCAGCCTCTTCTTGTATGACAGATGCCTGGGTCCCTTAATCAGCTTTGTAGCCCTTCACTGGACTCTTTCCAGTACATCCATGTTTCTCATGTACTGGGGAGCCCAGCCCTGGACGCAGTACTGCAGATGTGGCCTCACCAGGGCTGAGCAAAGGGAAGGATCACCTCCTTTGACCTGCTGGCAACGCTTTGCCTAATGCAGCCCAGGAGGCTGTTGGCACTTTCAGATAGGTTAGCTTTAAAAAATACAAATAGGTAGGGGTCTTGGGTTTGGGGTTGGTTTTTTTCACGTTTCTTTTTCAGAATATACCTCCCTAGATGGCTGTTGAGGTTCATCACAGCTCTAGTCCATTCTTACTTCCCAAAGCTATCAAAAAGTAAGCCATCAAATATTTTTGCCAAAAGTGGGATCACAGGACAGAATAAGATGATTATGTTAGCACCAACCACTTAGACACAGACTCTGTCTTATTGTCTTGTTATCGGGAAGTGTTTGGAATGGATTGGATTAGATGAAAATGTCCATTATAGAAAGGCCACTACTTTTCAATATTTACCACACCGTGGTATCTGGGATACCACAGTTTCTCCCTAAGCTCACAATAGGAAATAACTATGGTAATTGTGTGGTATGGGTTGGCAAATGTTGATTTTTCTGAATGGAAGCCATTCTAGCAATGGCACGTAATAAGATCTGCAGTGAAAGTGCAGTCCTGAAGTGGACTATTATTGAAAATAATAGGTGGACATAGTCCGCTTTGGATCCCACCCTGGGAACAGCTTTCTCCAGGGGACTGCGTGAGACTCAAATTATAGTTACTTCAGTTCCTGAACAAGTATATAAGGTATAGCTGCTCATATGAAACATGTTCTTGTTGTATTTTTTCTTTAATTAAAATTAATGGTCCTAAGGGGAATTTTTTAAAGTACAAGTAACAGGTAAATGTTACCTCACTGCTTTTCACCAAGAAGTAGACACCTAATTGACGTTTCCTCTCCGAGTCCTGAAGACTTCTATGAAAACTTTAGATCCTCATTTTGTAACTTTGAATTAGAAATTATTCTTCCAGTGTAGTTTCCAGGTTTGGGGTGCAAATTTGGGAGGATGTAGGTGATCAAAAGGCAGTGGGACTGAGGCTTCTAAGACACTTAATGGCTTTTGAAATTTTTACCCCCAAGGAGCTTTTCCCCTGCTGATTTTGGCAGCCCTCAGCCAAAATCTACAAATGAGAGTTCCTCCTCTCAGCTGCTGGCTTTCTGAGCCATTTTCTATATAAATAGAGATCACGTGGACTTTAATAAGGTCAGGGAATGTTTTTTAAATGTCTGTGATTTTTTTTTTTTCTTCAAAACTTAATTTTGCCCATCTGATTTCTGTGGAAGTGGGAACAGATGCCAGAATCTGAGAACGCCAGCAGCTTTGTGCTCACGCTTACAGCAGAGCGCTTGCGGGATTGGGACCCTCAATTACTATCACATGTAGAGTTACATTTTGGCTCTTAGCTGAGATCTGCAAATGCACTCGGGTTCTTCTACCATGTCAAAGTTAAGGGTGTTTAAGGAAATATGGATGTATCTCTGCTCCATTTTTATCTTTTCATTTGATGAGTGAGATTACTTAATGAAAGAAGGGATACGTGGGGTGCCTTCTTGAACATAAATCCTGTGGTATTGATGCCTAAACTTAAGCCCCTAATTCCATGTTTAGGCACCTTCACAACCGGCTCTTTATCTCAGAAAGGGAGTCTGTTTATAGCAAAGCCTAACTATTGATTTAGATTCCTCGTTTGAGACAGCAGGGCTTTGACATTTTTGCCTTGCGCCAAGAAACGAAAGAGTGGAAAGCATTTCCAGTTTTCTCGATGTCTCTTTCAGTGTGCTTAGTTCTGAGGGTACTACTTTTATCCAGTCACAGATCAGAAGAAGAGTAGTTAAATTTTGCACATTTTGTACCCTTTAGATTGTGTTTCTAATTTGGAAAAATGCAAGAGACTCATAATGACTTTGGTTTGTTCTCTCACAATGGCTGAGCTCGTTTGGAAGCACACGGCGTGCGGAAAGGAGCAGCGATCTGCGTGTACGAGCGCTGAGTTTTCAGGCAGCCGTTCAGCATCGGAGCTGCTGCCTGAATCTGTTTCAGCAAAGTGCTAGTGGGGAAAGGTTTATGTTATTCAGGAGCAAGGAGCGCAGTTCCCAAACCATGCTCCCTCTGTCCTGCATATGCACACTAATGCATCTACCTAAGCAATTTTTGTAAGGAGTAGTAGTATTCCTAAATTGGACTTTTATTAATCTTATTTTTTATTGTAAGTACTCTATATAAGTATACTTATACTCTTTACGTGTAAGTACGCTCGCCTGAGTGGTCGAGCTGATTTAGAAAAGCGGGAAGAAGTTTAGCAGAAACTAAAAAGGACCGATAAAACCCGTTGCGATACTAACATCATAATTCTGGTGAAGATGCTGAGAGCTGCGGCTGGCAGCGTTTTACTGTGTTAGGTGATAAACTGCGGAAAGAAAACAGGAGACAAATTTAGGCAGATTGCAGTTTAAATACTCGCGAGCACACCTCGGCAGAGATAACGCGTTACCTTGAGTCGATGTACAGGACGAAGGGAGGAAAATGGTGCTACACTGGGGGGAAACAAAGACAATCAGGGCTTTCTTCTTGAGCAGCTGCAGCCAGTTCCACTAATGGAAGTGCAAGAGCAGAAACTGGCAGCACAAGGTATGCGTTCGTTTTTACAGATGGCAATGCAGACAAGTTGGTAATTGAGAAGGAAGTCGTGTACGTGAGCTGTTTGACGGGGGACAGCCCATTACAGTACTTTCCTGTGTAATTGACTCGGTGAGTTATTGGAGACAGAATTTCTATTCCTCTTGAATAGGTTTCAGTTGCTGCAAAATGACATCATTATTGTGCGGGAAATGCAGGTTTCCAGGTTGCTGCTTTTTTTTTTTTTGCTATTGGTGCTAATAAAACTTTTAAAATTGATTTTTGGGTTACCTCTGTGGAAGTCTGTGTTGTACTGCTGGTATTCAGTGGCAAAATACAGCAGAAGTGAGATCATATAATAGTGTGGTAGCTGTTGTTTAAGGCACTGGAAGAGATTTAAGGATGGTCAGCTTGTGCGAGTTGAAGGAGAAGACCTCAAAAATATACTATAGTGTATTTTTGTAGTAAGAGGTGGTTGAAAGAAACTGCTTTCTAAAAAAAACCATACTTTGTGTAGAACGATTAAGTAAATATTTAACTCTCTGCAAACCAGACTAACATGTAGTTCCACCAGAAAATATTTCTCAGTGTTCCTTACAAATGCCTCATACTATAAATACGTATATGTGTATATTTAGTCTGTGTGTATGTATTTGGCCCAACAGAAGATCACATATATTTTTAACACACAATGTCTAAAAATCAAATGCCACTAACTGCAGCAAGGAAGTCTAACCCCGCCGGAAAAGTTTTATTGTTTTGTATTTGCGCCACTGCAGATCTTGAGGGGAAAACTGAAATTACCTTCCATCCCTGTTTGGAATAACAAGGAGATACACTGCCAACTACATAATTTTCGCAGATAAATGCTCAAATGAATAAAAGTCAAGGAAACTTCACTGTAAAGTGTATTATCATTATTTGTGTCATCCCATAGTTGCATGTGGCCCTTAATGGATGATTCAAACGATGGTAAATTCCTTCCTGTGGAGCTCAGGCTCTGGCTGAAGGTGGGTGTCCAAAGCCGGTTCCTTTCCAGCGCAGTGGCCAAGATTGGGTCAGCTGTAGCTGGGGGGAGAAAATAAAGGTGAGGAGATGACGGCGGGGAAGAGATCCAACAGCAAGTGACTGAGTGGCTTCTTTGCATAACTATGTTTTTCTTAATTTAATCATTTATTTTGATGAGCCATTGTTTTACTTTGGTAGCAATCATGACATCCTAAACTAATATCTTAGAAAATTCTTCTTGCTTAGTAAGACACCAAGAGATTGTAGTTTGCTGCCTGTTTTTTGAATATTTATTTTTTTTAAGTAGTGAATGCCGCTATCTCTAAGGTAGCTTTACAAAATACAGGGAAGTGCTTCAAATGCTAGGACAAAATCTACTCATCTGCATTTTCGCTGCTGATAAAAAATAATTGTGGTTTACGTGCACATTAAAATATTTACTCTCCCTAAGGGATCGGGAGTAGGATTCTGAAAGGCTGCACTAGCAGTAATGTTTAATTTACTGCCTGTTTTTTTCCCCTCTCTAAACCCCCCAATTCCTCTCATTAAAAGTTTGTAATACAGCGTACATCATAAAAAGATGCTGTCACAATAGAGCATTAAATAATCCACTAAACTTTTTATATGAATTAGGTGTGTAATTTTAACTTTCCTCTTGGCATTTTTACTTTCTTCCTACCTTGCCTTTCCTAACCTCTTTCTTACGCGCCTTTCAAATACAGCTCTGTAATATAATTGGTCTTGGAAATGTCTTAGATGAAGAGTTTGGATTTGGCATATTAAATTGAATTCAAGAGACATCTGTTAACTCATAGTTAAGGTTGAAAACAACTTCTACTTTAACACTCTGCTTTATGTGTTTTGCTTTTTCTGACAACTTATGCTTTGGGGCCGAAAATTTGCTTTGCCTGGTCTGTTCCTGAAAGCTGTCCAAGTTATAAAGGGAAGAAAACCCGATGACTTTCTTTTTAATTTAGACATAGTTACAGCAAAAGCAACTAAAATTTTAAAATGTGAAACTTTACAGGGACATAGTTGTGGCTCATAGTTGAGAGAGAAAGCCGTTTTGATTAAACGCATTCAGAAAGGTCTGAGTGCCTCTGCAGCCAAAAGAAATGAGGGCTGAAAAATTCTTTTCCCATCCTAAACAGGAGAAAGTAACATTTACCCCAACAAGTTTACCCCTGTCTTGCTGCCCAGATTCTAAACTTCAGTTAATCCAAGCCTCGCCCAAACTTGGAGAACTAAATACCTACTCGTATAAGGAGGACAATACCTGGAAAGACCTAGCAGGTGTGAAACAAGAACTTCTTAAATACTCACGGCAGTGCAAACACAACATATACAGATTTAACTATGTAGCATTTTACTATTTTTCTGAACTGTGTGGTAGCAGCCTGGTGACTACAGGTATGAGACAAGCTGCTTACAGTTGATCCTCTCCACAGCGGGTCACCTGGCTCGTACTGAGCCCAGTGAGTGCAGGTCTCCTGGCACTCCCCTTTTGGACCTCCTGTGTTACCGGAGAGCATCCAGAGCCAACGTTTTGCCTTTTTTTTCAGTGAGGCATGTATGGTTGTAGTCCCCGACTTTGTCATTGGAAATAGGTCAGGCATATGCTTATTCTTGGGTAACATTTATGATTTTTCTGCACCTCGTGTTCTGGAGCTGCGATTACAATGTGCTCCGCTTCTGGCACAGTAGGAAAGCCAGAGATGGTCAAAAAATCCACTCAGGCTTCATCATACCATCATTTTGTGATGGGGAAGTGAAAGTAATCAGCAAAAAGACAAGTTTTGTTGTGTCCAAACCAAGAGGGTGATGTAAGAAAAATGCTTGGCTCACACTTGTGGAGCCTATTTGAGTTTCTAAAAGCATCTTCTGGCAGAAAATTTGAAAACAGGATGTATTTGGCACTAGCGGAGTGTCAGGCACTGTTGCTTAGTCTAGCTAGCTAAAAAGCCACAGTTCCTGAGCAATGTTTTTGGCTGTGCTTTTACATTATAGGTTTTGCTACATGAAGTTCCATTGAAATAATAACTGAAAGTTCAGTACATTTTAAAATATTTTCTGTATAACTGTGTGGTATAATGTCATTTCTGCATGGCTACTAAGTTTGAAATCAAGTAAACTGTAGAGTCATCTTTTTTAAATCTAAAGCAGCTTTTATGAAAAAACAAGGGCTTGATCCTGTTAAGATGCTTGAGTGAATTACTTGTAACAGTATTCTCTGCTGTTTCATTGCTTAGCAGAAAGCACTACTAATAATTTCCTTGTTTCGATGCAATATTAGTAACTAGTCAAAATTGTTTAAGGAGTTAAAAAATTAGGCATTTGGGCTTGACGATGTGTATAGCAAGTTTCAGACTTGTTCAATTTGAAACGGTCAAGATATGAAACCATAAAAAATGTGAGTAAATACTCTGCATATCAAGGGTTGTTATGCAATTACATGCTTTCATCATGGTTCTTACTGAGGGAAAACAGTTAGTCGAGAGATCTGCAAGACATGTTCAGTGAATAATTACAAACTTTCATAGCTTAGCTACATAAAAATAATAATCCACTTGTTTCTTTGCTACTACTAAAATACTAAAATGTGTGCATACTTCTTTTCCCCAGAGCAAAGCCACTAGGACTGTAGATTGGTTAGAAAGTTATCTGAAAAAACTTGAAATCCCCTCCGCCCCCCACCCCCCCAGTTTTGGCCAATCTCCAAATTGTAAACAGCTGAACTGATTTAAATAAAGTTTTTAGTACCAAAAAAAAAAAGGGGAGGAAAAAAAAAAGTTACATCTGGGCTGACAAAACCATGCGCCAAGTTTCGGCCCAATGTGATTTGAGACAACCACGGTATTACACGCCCAGACCTAGGAACTGGAATGGAAATAGAGACGAGCTCTTCACTGCACTGGCCCCTTCAGGATTTGGGACTGTAATGTAGTGGTTATAAGGCTCCAGATGATTAAAGCTTGACTTTGTAGGTACATCTTTTAGTTATTTAGACCCTTTTGGCTTGTTCTTCCAAGGATGCACAGGAAATTTTCATGGATAAGTCCAGTTCGTGCTAGCGGCATTGATCGTAGACTGAAACGTTTTTATCTGTGGCTCAAACCCTCCTATGACTAGTTCTGTCGATTTACCTTTTCTGGGATGATCTTAAGAGATTGTTCAAGTATGATAAGTATGTGTTGATATATGAAAAAGAACAAAAGGTTCCATAACTTATTTCTTGAAAGTGCTGGCTAGGGTGGTGCTCAGCAGAGCACTTGCGCACACGGCTGGGTTTTATGGAGGCTGTGGGCCATAGCTGTTGCACAGATTTTGCTGAACTGGAGCTCACGTGTCTGTTCCTTTGCAAGACTACCAGGAAAACAGCAATATCGGCCATTACTATTGACTAGTACAAAAGCGGAGTATGCAAAGCTTAACAGACTCATGCGGAAGTATCATCACTAACAGTAGAAGTATCATCACCAATTAACATTTAACACAAAAAAAATAATTAGATAATTTCTGTTGGCCAGTAACCTTTATAAAACTCGGTATATGGCAAGTAAACCTACTTTTTTTTTTTTTTTTTAAAAGAAACTGTATTGGTTTAAGAGAAGAGTACTAGAGGCATTGTAGGCTTATAAAAACAGCTTCCATATTTTCTTGCAGACATCATCAAAATTTCTTGGGTATACTTTGACAAGCAGGGCAGTTCTGTGGTTAGTGGGATCTGGGAGTCAAGACTATTTAGTCCAATTCTTCCACAGTCCTGTGTCACCCCAGGATATCCGTTCTAAAGCTGTGTGTCCCCGCTATAAAAAGCTCTTTCATAACCAAAAAGCCCAACAGAGTAACAGCATTTAAGTTTTTCCACAGGTGGTTTAGTTCTTCATTCATTAGTATATGTAATCTATGTTGGAACACTTAGGTAGGGGAATAATCATTGTTGATTATCCTGTAAGGTCCTTAAATAATACAGAAGTAAGAGTCAGGAAGGTAAAGTAAGATAAGATGCAATGCTTAGAACAGCAAGTAGGGCGAATTTACACACTTTACATTAAATTTAGGGGAGGATGTTTAGCTGGACTACTTTGAAATTTTAAACAGACAAATAGTTTGTAAGTCCTAAATAAGCACAGGTATAGGGTTTTGATACATATAGCTACTAGTAGGTATTTTGTAGATTGTTGTCAGCTGTAGTCATTATATTGTCTCATTGCAGTTAATGCCCAGTGTGGATCAAATCTTTCTTTTAAAAAGAGAGTTACTTTTGTCAATGTTTTAAAGATATACTAGTTCCATAGCATTTCAATGTTATTACACCTTCTATCAGCATTCAGGTGCGTGCAAATGCAGCATATAAACTAGACGTCTCTCTCTATATTTTAAGTCTTCCATGACTTTGTAGAGGGTATTTCCCAAACTCGAGGAATGCAAACAGAAATGAAAGGGTGGAAAAACTGACTCAGATTAAGGCTCCACTTGGTTAATACACCACACCGAGAAGCCGTAGGCTGGCAGACAAAGAGTAGGGGTGGAAAGGTTGCATCTGAATCCTGGCCATATACAGTCATTTCCACTTGGAAACTTCTCACTCTTCAAGTGGACCAAATTGGGGTTAGTTTAGTGAAGCTTTATTGTACTCTTAAGGAAAATAGTTCAGCAGCCAGGTGAAGTTGTGCAAGGATATGCAACCACAAAAAGATTTGGGAGCTTCAGTGTACTTGTAGATGAGCACGCCTTCCCAGAATGAGCTGCGTGTCATGTACACAACTAGTTAGATGTTTGCTGAAGGACATCAACTACCATTTAGTTCTCCCTTTAGCCAAATTGAGAAAAATGTAGTATATTACTGCTTCTGATTTAGGAGACAAAGTGGGGGATGATGTAAGGGGGTGAGAGAGAGATTATCTTGACGACAATCTCAATTTTATTGTATCACTTTAAAGTAGCACAACCTGCTGTACTAATGAAATTGTGTTCTTGGTTTAAAAGGGCAATTGTTAGCCTGACTTTGTGCTCACTAAAAACATTTCCCCAATCTTGTTAAATTATTGCACTCATTTCAGATTTTTATGGCTGTGCAGCTTACCAGCCCTCGTTTCTTTACGTTTCATTCATTTTCCTTGTATTGATGATTAATGGAGGATGTCGAACGTTAGAGTGAGCAGGCATCAGCAAATGCAAGATCATAATTAGTTTAGCTGACGAGGGCCTCTGATAGCACTTGCATCTGGATGGAAAAATTACCCTATAGGGAACTGGCTGCTCACCAGGTCTTTTTAGTGATACATTGTGAAACACCCGATGAATCAAATGCCCTTTCAATGCCAAGAAAGTGTTCCAGTCTTGAAGCCAAAATTATGTCTGCAGAAAGCTTTCCATTTGAAATGTATCAGAGTACAATTATAACCATTGTATTTTTTTGGCATGAACAGTGGTGTTCTACAGTATGGACTAAAGTTAAATAAATTACTTAAATTTTATGAAACCCTGAAATTTTGACTTATAGTGTTAGTAATTTTAAATTTATAATAAAATTAGTTTTCACCCAGGCTGTTTTTCCCTGTACTCACCCATTCTTATCTTCGACGCTGAAGGCTGCTTATTGATTTTCTTCCATTGCAAAAAGGGAATAGAGTTGAAATTCAGATTTTCTTTTCAGCAAAAGAGTTCCATTTCCTGCTTATTAATATTTGTGCCCACAAACACAGCCTGACTTTTGTTTAAATGAGAAGTTTAATGAAATCATTACTCCATAGAAAGAATTTAATGAGCAATACTCATAAACGTGTCTACTTTTAAATATTCCTGGATCATTATGAAAGTTGATGAATGCACAGCTCTGGTTAAAAATCAATTTGTATTTAGGAAAGTTGTACTGTGCCTTTCTTTGCCTGCCTAAAATAAAATAAATAAATCTATTCACTGATGAGACAGTGTTTTCTGGGGTTTCGGGTGAAGTTCAAAGGAGGCCTCATTAAGAATACTGTACTTTTATTTGTTTGGCAGAAGTTACTCCTCATTCCTAGTGGGCTGTGGGAAATATATGGTAGATTATACTGATTTCAGAAGTAAGTGGGAAAGACTGGAAATTAGTATCACGTATTCAATTAATGAAGTATAAGCTCTGCTAAAGGAATTAGTATGACACAGATACAAACTGTAATTAATTAAAGTGGTAGTGTTTCAGAATTCTTGTTACTGATCACACTGTAAAATCGAGCAAACTAGAAAGAAATAATCTGTTGTGAAATGCGATGAACAAACCAGGAGAAGTTTACAGAATGTTCTCTGTCAGCTTCCAGAGGGGTTTTTCAGAATTTGCTGTTTAGAAACCATCATTAAATGCACAAAACCTGAAGTTCAAAAAGTTAAAGCTGTTACTCTGAAAAGGCTTTAGTGTTTCACACACCTCATCCATCACTCTAGGGTTAATTATAATGAAAATCAGTGGTGCCTATTAAGCACAATTGAACCTGACCTCATTATGGGCAGTGTGGTTTTATACTGTCATTGTTGCCAGTCTAGAGACAAAACTCCTGTGTTGATTTGTCCTAACTCCGCAGCTCATGTGACTCACCTCTGACCTGTTTTTTTTTCTATGTGTTTTTTTTTTCTTTTTCTTCCCTATTTCAGAGACGTAGAGGCTCGGGTGTTTTTTGTGCCAATTGCCTGACCACAAAGACCTCTCTCTGGCGAAAGAATGCAAATGGTGGATATGTATGCAATGCGTGTGGCCTCTACCAGAAGCTTCACTCGGTAGGAAGAACTTACTGGTTTGTTCAAAAAAAAAGGGGTTATACAGCTACAGTGGGCAGCTGTGGTCTTCTCTGGTTGTGTGATTAGTACCACTCCCTGGCCTGCAGTTAATTTCCTAACAGGGTTTTGCAGTATGGTCACTTTGGGATCAGATGTGATTCATTATGAAATAGGCTGGGATGCTGTGGGTTGACATGTTTGAGATCACCAGTGATGCATTTAATTATTTTGATACAAAATAAGGGGAAAATTATTTCTTTGCTGGGAATTCCAGTTAAAGGGATACAATATGTTTTGATGAAAGTTCTCTAAATTAAAGAGCCCTTGTGTTCATAATAAAAAAAAAATAATCTTAAAGTTAGACGTCAGATCTGTATCAAAAATATCCCTTGCTGTGGTCTTTGTTTTCTTTCACTTCTCTTCCCCCCTTTATTCTTGACAGTAATTTTCCTGCAGATATGGGGTGGTGGGTTTTTTTGTTCTTTTTTCTACAATTCTTCTAGTCTGCTGGAGGATTCTGAAATAATAAGGAAGCTACTCACTTGATGGCACTCAGCACTTGGTGAGGGGAAGATTCACCATCCCTCAGGATCAAGCAGGGAATAAGTAATAATCATGGACTGTCTGTATTGCTTTTTATCTTATCGACACTTGTCTTGATCCTGAAAGATGTTGAATTCTCTGGTCCAGGTCCAGGAAAGCCATGCTTAAGTGTTTCCTTGGATCTGTGCCCAAATGCTAGGAATCCTTTAGGTTAAGCCCCACTAGTTAAATATTATCCCCGCTATCTTTAATATAAGCACATGGGAGATTTTATTGTAATTAATTAATTTTTACAACATTCCCATGAAGTTAAAAAGTGTTACTATTTTTCAGAAATAGAAACTGAGGCAGCCTTTGGGAGTTTGCCAAGGCAACGTAACAATTCAGGCTTCAGCCCAAATCAGAAATGTATGTTGTGGCTGAGAATGCATATTTTTAAAAACTTTTTTCAGAAATTCCCTTTTCAGAAAAAAATAAAGCCACTTGGGAAACTATATTTCAAATGCGGTAAGACTCCCAAGTGCCTATGCCCATTTCTTTTTAAATGTAAGGCATAAGCTTCTAAATTAATCAGTTGTTTCTGAGAATTTTACCTGTGGTCTTGTGTACAGGCCATATAACAATCCTGTTTACTCAAGAGACTGTCCAGCCAGCCTGCTTAATAAAAAAGATTCCAATTTTTGAAAGCAGCAAGGCCATTCCCAGTCTGAAAGGTTAGCTCTGTTTGCCATGCACTGTCATTCTGAGGTCAGTAACTGTTTTTAAGCTCCCAAATAACCCAGACAGTCAGGTAACATCTGGGTGGGAGAAGGTGGACTAATGCATGATCTCTGGCCAGCATCTTGGCCGAGTTCTGCTGAAAGTATCATCTTCCTGAAGATTTCTCAAAGTTCTAGATATAATGTCTAATTCAAGGGAACTGATCAGTGGTAAGCATTCACAAAGATTGTAAGGACAGTTTGGCTTTTTAATATTAATTCGACATTTGAGTCTATTTGTAGAACTTCCATGCACAGCCCCCATTTTCCCTTTTTTTAATATGCTTTTCTAAACTATAGTGTTGGACCTTACCGTGATTATTAGCATAACTTACTGAATAGATAAAAGCTACAAGAATCAGTTTTGAATTCAAACACGTAGCTCAGATAATTCTTATGAACCAGTAGGAAAAAAATAGTGTGCTTCCAACAATAATAATTAGCAATACAATGTCAAACTGTTTTATGCATATAGAAAGCGAGAAGCTGACACTATCTTTTAGCTCCACCGTTCAAGCATGGCAATAAGCTGTCATTCATTGGATGTTTGACATTAATATCTTCAGTTGAACTTTGACCAAACAAACAAAAAGAATTTAATTAAGCCTCCACTCTGCTGTGGTGCGATAGCAATTGGAAGTTGGAGTCTGAAATAATCAAATAAATCTCTCCTTTGGGACACCTTTTGAGACAGTCCCATGCAAAGGGATGCTCTTTAGATTGGCACCAGAAAGATGAAAGTTTCTTTTATCTGTCTGCCTGTCTAGCCTAGCTATCTCTTCATGAAAAATTACAGCAAGTATTTGTCATTTCTGTTTTTGAATTAAGGAGTCTAGGATGATGCGGTTATTAGGTAAAGGTCTGAAACTACAAAAATTCAAGGGAATAGAACTGTCCCTTCTGTGGGCCACCCAGTTAAACTAAATTACACTACATAGCTCAGTAAAATTAGCTTATAGTAGGTTTGCGTATTTCATAGCTCCCTATTGATTGGATTATCACTGTCTAGAACTGCTGTCCTTATTACCTCAAGAATGTGTATAATACAGTTATCTCTAAGGCCCCTTTTTTACATGTATCTAATAAGAAGGAAAATCTGTGGTCTGTCAGATTCTACTAGGTGGTAGTGACTGACAAATGTTAACATGGTAGTGATTTCTGCTGTAGGTCACATTTCCATTTCTATGATATCCTTGAATAATTTTTAAACATATTTTCAAAAATGTTCAGTCTGTCTAGGGGTCATTTACATGTAACTTGCCAGGTTTTTCACATTTCTTTAGTGCAGACAACTATGTTAAGGAATGTGTAATATTCCAACAGTCAATTATTAAAATAGCTTCAGTGGAAAAAAATGCTTCCAGTTCACTGCAAACATATATAAAATATTCACATTTGCTGACAGAGAAAGGTATATCCCTTATCTCCCCAAATCATGAATGTGACCATTTATATTGTAGTGCCGTTCCTCATTTTTAATAGCTCTAACTCGGTCATGGAAAACTAGATTTTGTTCCATAGTGATTCCTTGGCCACACCCTCGGACTACTTCAGTGAGGAGTTACAGCATATTGTTCTGGGATTAGACATACGTGATCTTCTAGCAAAGAGATCACCTCAATTTCCCATGGTATCTAGGAAGTGTAATCACAATAATTTACTGAACTATTTGTTGAATTTTGCAATTTTTTTTAAAGTTACTCATATATTTCAGAGAAGGAGATTGCCATTGATATAGAGATGGCAAAAAAATCTTTATAATCGTACCCAATATATTATGTGTAACATATAATTAAGGTTCTGACATAGGGCATTTTAATTGTAAAATTCTGGTAATGTTTCCACTTTTTTCTAAATTTAGTGCCCCACTGAAAATCAAGAAGAGAACTTAAACTCTTGTGTCTGCCTCAGGTGCAACCAAATACAGGGTATTTCTATCTGCACCTTGCTACTATGAGTAAGAAAAACGTGAGTAGCTTTACTCCACTGAGTAGTCTGTTTTAATCAGCTAAAGACTATTCAGCTGAGTACAGTCGTTTGCATGTTGAAGAATTTTGAAGTTGGACCTACAGCCTTTAACTCCTATTGGGACGTTAACTTGGAAGAGCCTGAGCTACAAACAAGTGTGTCAGGGTCCTTAATCACAGGTATAAGGACGTCTCTTTTAACTACTTCCAAGATCAGACTTCATACCTGTAGCATGAAGAGTAAGACTAAAAGTATTTCCAAACTATTGAAAAGTTATCTGGAAGCCACATGAAAATGCTCTGTGGTGTATAAATAAAAGTTTAATAAGAGCAATGTCCACAACATTGTGAGATCTCACCCAGCATGGCAATATGACAGTGTTACAATTGTCATAAAAAGGTGAGGAAATTTCGTTGAGCTGGTAATAAGGAGTATATGCTTATGCATATTAATTGGCTATTGATTCTACAAACTATAAACTTCATTTACATAGAATTTACATCAAAAATATTCTAATTTTATCTGAGCATGATTTTTCCTCAACTTCGATCTTATTGAGGAGGCCGGTTCAAGGTGCTGTTTTCCTGCTAAGATTAAATTTTGCGTATTAAAAATCTAAATCAAAGTGTGTATTTCATCTGAATTAGAGTTTTAATAGTAAGTAAGGTCTTAACAAGTAGCTGCACTGCCCAAAATATAGTTAACCATTAAGAAAGAGCCAGCCTCTGGGAAGTAAATAGGTGAATGAGGAGAGGAAGATGGCAAGTCAAGAGAGAAACTAGATCCCTACAAATAGTAGAGTGAGCGCTCTTCCAGCTCTGGATATTTTTATAGTAATTAAAAGTTATGAATATATATAAATTATGTTACATTCAAGGCACAAATTGTTTTGGGTATTGACTATAGGCCAAAATTGAATCTGCACTTTAAAACAATGTTAAAAACAGAGAATTTCCAAATAAACATCTAAGTGGAATACTGTGTGGGGTACTTTTCTGGCCTCCAACCAAAATAAGATTATGTGTGGATTTGGATGAGACAAAGGGCAACTGCCAGCACACCAAACTGAATGACTTTCAGGTAGTTTTTGTTGTTTTAACATCTGCCCAGTAGAGCAACACATACTGACATTACAGCACCATCTTTCATTCACATCCCGTGGCCTTCCTGTTGAGGGGCCTTTGGAAGAGGCCTGGCTGCTGTCCTTCCTCGTACTATTTTTTTTTCTTCACTCAAAGGTATTTTCGCTTCTCATGTAAATACCCTGAGCTGGTGTGGGGAAGTAGCAAAAGGAAACAGAAGTCCTCACTTGGTTCTTGCCTCTGCCTCTTCCTTGATGCTCTTTTCTTTACAGACCCTGTTTTGCCACCTTCAGGGGCCGCCTTCTCTCCCTCGTGACTTACTAGCACAGCATCAGTAACATTTAGAAAGAAATACAGTACGCATAAAGGAGGGGGAGTTGGTACCAAGGTCCCAGATAACCCTTTTGATGCTTAGGGAAACATTTTTCCTTGGCTTTCTTCTCCATCTTTCTTAGTCCCTTTCCAGCCACCATCATCCCACTCACCACCACAGTGGACCTGCCGCCCTTTTGCTAGGTGACAGCAGTGGTGGTCAGCAAGCTGTGTATTTGCTTGCATTTTCTACCCGTGCCAAAGCCGGGTGGGCATCAAGGTGTTACCCAATTTTTGTCATAGTGTGATCTATGCAAACCACTGCCTGATACCAGCTCTGGTGACGAGGTGCATAGATTAACGCTAGCGCATAGGGCCCTGCATCTCCCACCTCATCCCCAGCTCTCAGCACCCTCTTTCATCATGTGTCCCTCAGATTTTTTCAGGAGAAAGGGGCCATAAATGCTTTGACAGCTTGGATACTTCATGCCTTTTTAAGTAAACAGGTAGACTATGTCTGAGGCAGTTGACTTAGTTTGATAAAACAAACCCATTCATAGTTTATTTTTAGCATGAGGAGCCAGGAACCAGCATCTGGGTTGAAATTTGGTCATTCCCATAAAACTCTTACAATATAGCTCTTCACGAAAGAAAAGGTAAATTTGTGTGAGCGTGGTCTTGCAGATTTGCTTAATGTGTCTTTCTTTTTTCCTTTTGTTCATTATGTGTGTGTTCCATGCAGACTCCCAGGCCTTTAAACATCATTAAGCAGAACAATGGTGAGCAGATCATTAGGAGACGAACAAGAAAGCGCCTTAACCCGGAGGCACTTCAGGCTGAGCAGCTAAACAAACAGCAGAGGGGTAGCAGTGAGGAACAAGTCAATGGAAGTCCCTTAGAGAGGAGGTCAGAGGATCATTTACCTGAAGGTCACCAGAGAGAAATTCAGCTTCCCAGCCTCAGTAAATATGAGGCCCCAGGTTCATTGACTAAAAGCCATTCTGCTCAGCAGCCAATATTGGTCAGCCAAACTCTGGATATTCACAAAAGGATGCAACCTTTGCACATTCAGATAAAAAGTCCTCAGGAAAGTACTGGAGACCCAGGAAACAGTTCATCAATATCAGAAGGGAAAGGAAGCTCAGAGAGAGGCAGCCCGATAGAGAAATACATGAGACCTGCGAAACACCCAAACTATTCACCACCTGGAAGCCCTATTGAGAAGTACCAGTACCCACTTTTTGGACTTCCGTTTGTACACAATGACTTTCAGAGTGAAGCTGACTGGCTGAGATTCTGGAGTAAATATAAGCTGTCTGTTCCTGGGAATCCACACTACTTGAGTCATGTGCCTGGCCTACCAAATCCTTGCCAAAACTATGTGCCTTATCCCACCTTTAATCTGCCTCCTCATTTTTCAGCTGTCGGATCAGACAATGACATTCCTCTAGATTTGGCGATAAAGCATTCCAGACCTGGGCCAACTGCAAATGGTGCCTCCAAGGAAAAGAATAAGGCACCACCAAATGTAAAAAATGAAGGTCCCTTGAATGTAGTAAAAACAGAGAAAGTTGATAGAAGTACTCAAGATGAACTTTCTACCAAGTGTGTGCACTGTGGCATTGTCTTTCTGGATGAAGTGATGTATGCTTTGCATATGAGTTGCCATGGTGACAGTGGACCTTTCCAGTGCAGCATATGCCAGCATCTTTGCACGGACAAGTATGACTTCACAACTCACATCCAGAGGGGCCTACACAGGAACAATGCACAAGCTGAAAAGAATGGAAAACCTAAAGAGTAAACCTTAGCACTTAGCACAATTAAACAGAAATAGGTTTCCTTGATGGGAATTCAATAGCTTGTAATGTCTTGTGAAGACCTATAAAGCACTTCATATAGAGAGCATGCCTTATCCAATATTAAATCCCTTGTTCTTTTTTTTTTTTCTTTTTCTTCTTTATTTTTTCTTTTTTTTTTTTTCTTTTTTTTTCCTTTTAAATGAGTGGGTTACCAAGAAAAAAAGAACAGTTGGATGGTGGCCAGAAGGGGGAGAAGATAATTATATGGGACACGGCCCACCAAAGCTAGCCAGAATGCAGTGAATCATGGCGAATAACCTTGAGAAAATTTTACCGGACAATTAATACCTTTGCTATTGTGTAAGAGACGTAACTGGCAAGAGTGCAAAGATGTGTATATGTATATACTGCTGCAGGGGTATAGTGAACATATGCACATTGTATATAAGAACTAGACTTGTTAAATATACAGATGTTAAAAGGTCATTTCTTTTCTTTAATTTGGGCTAATTTCTGCCCTACAACATGCCTTAGGATCACTTTGTCCTCAAAGCTTTGGCAGCAATTTCATCTAGATGTTTCTCAGACTCAGCTGATTTTTAGCTACCATTTTATCACTACATTCTTTCTGGCACACTTTAGTCTAGGACAACCATTTTGTGCAAGTGAAGTCTCTAATACAGAAGCCACACTCCAGGTTTAATTTGCATAGAACAAGGTAACCTGCTGTATTTTATTTTAATATATTTTTAATATATTACATTTCTAAACCTTAAAGTCTAAGGTTTCTTCTCCACAGGCTTAACATTGCTATACATACCAATCGATCCCTTCAGTAGACTTATACCAGCTTTTGCTAAGTAGCATTAAATGTCTTCATAGTACTTTTTAATACTTAAAGCTTTGTAAAAACTATCCATGAAGGGAAAGCTCCTCAGCATAACTGCTCAGGGAAATAGGGCTAAATAACTAAATATTAAATAATTGGTTAAAGGTGCTGTTAGACGAGCCTCCATGCTTGCTACAAGGGTGTACAAGAACTGACTTTAATCATTTTCATTATAGTGTCCCAACCAGTAGTTTATTATTTTGCCACAGGGATGTAGAAGATATTACAAGCTACTGGATGCACTGTCAGATTAACTTATTTCATTAAAGAAGTTGGGAGAACAAATAGAAAAAACCTTATTTTTCTAGTAAATATTAATGTATTACATTTCAAATAATGGTGCCTGACACATTGAATAATTATTTTCTACAGTGTACGTATGCAACAAAGATATTCCATCATGCATTAGAGTCAGTTCTGGCTCTGCCTCGCTGTTTACATTTGCAAATGTAGCAAACAAGGTAATGAAGCAACTATTTCTATTGCAGTAGGTATCTTTTTTTCTGTGTGTGTGCATTAAAGTTGTAAACGATAACATGAAATGAATGAAATTTGTTGATATTAATGGTATGGAAAAACAAGAAGGAAATGAAAATATTTTTATGCCTACTTAGGAAAAAAGGGTAGCACTATTCATTCCAAGTACTTTTGTATTCTTAAGCTCTTAACTCACATTGTTATGCTTAAAATGATAAACATATATCCTCTTTTTATTGCTTTGTCTGTGTTTCAGAAGAAACATTTCAGAAATTATTTTGATAAGTGCTGTTTGACGATGCAGCACTGATGTTTTATTGCATTCTGTAGTAGCATTGCACTCCATTTTTACAATATTACGCAGTTGCTTTTTTGTTTTGTTTGGGTTTGTTTCTTTTTCGCAGTGCAGGGTCTTAGTTCCTTATGGTTGGATGGCAGGTGTAGCTCAGCTGGTTCATGAATGTTGCAGCGAATGAAGTTTAAAATGTCTTTCTGATATTATGTCGTCTTTTATTTCTCCATTCATGCATTTTATTTTTTAAAATGTTCTATAAAAATATTTCTGGACTAAGTCCTCACTTGAGATTATATGTAAAGGGTCCTATTCTGATCTCACTTCATGCCGCCTTTCTCAGATTTTCATGTAATTGAAACTAAAGCATCATAAAAAAAAAGTTCTTGTATTTAACTTACCTGAATCTCACCACTCTCCCTTCTAGAATTTGGTGCACTTATGAGATACTTAACCAGATAGACAGGGAGGTGGAAGATAAAAGGAGTGGCGATAGGAAATGTCTTATAGGGGTTGGCAAAAGGAAAACCAAGGGAGGAACTGGCCTAAACATTCAGCACTTTGATAGTCGTTTGAAAAATGATGTGCCTAAAGCAGCCGGCAATGAACATCACCATGCATGAGAAGCACTTACACAGCTGGTCACCAAAGGTCTCGCTGACCTTGGCAGTATTTTAGGTATTAAATTTTCACACAGGTGAAACGCTATTGCACAGTTTCTCTGAT
This sequence comes from Ibidorhyncha struthersii, assembly GCA_013398815.1. Taxonomy (NCBI): domain Eukaryota; kingdom Metazoa; phylum Chordata; class Aves; order Charadriiformes; family Charadriidae; genus Ibidorhyncha; species Ibidorhyncha struthersii. The sequence continues at coordinate 214,606 of VZSZ01002758.1, forward strand.
TTGTTAGGCACAGACAGGCTGTTGTTCAGCATTAGGCTTGCATTCCTTCCTGCTCCACCCATTGCTTCTATACTGGTGAGCAGCGTATGGAAAGTCCCACTCAATCTGTTCACGGTTGAGTTCTGTAACCCTTCAATAGTGTTCTAGGTTAGCAAAGGATATTGGGCCACATTCTTCTTCTTCTATTTTTTAGATGAGTCTCCTGCTTGATACCAGTGCCGGACAAAGTCTGGTTATGTTTTTACTATTGTTCTCCAATAATAAGTTCTGACTTGGTTTTTGTGGATTTATTTTTGTTGGGTATTTTTTTGTTTCTTTTTTTTTTTTCTGTGGGGACTGAAATAGATTGCCCTCGTTTTGTTACGTCAGGGTCCAGTGTGTGTCCTTCTCAGCTTTTCCAAGAAACATGTTAGACTCACTAAGCAGTGATTTTATCGGCTTCAGAGGTAGCTGGCTGCCGGTTATCAGTAGTTACTGGTTTGACTTACTTCTTCTAAGACCTACCGGTTCCTGTGGCTTCTTCATTGATGGAAGCTGCACCTTCATGGCAAAATATTTTATGGGGGACATGCGCATTATAATACTTGAGCACCACCCTGTACTTCATACACCTCTTGCTACACTCAGAAGCAGAGGCCAATAACAGGAAATACACATATCAAGGTTTGGGGATGAGGAGAAATGAAATCTTATGAGTGCAAAGAACAAGACAGATTTTTGAATATTAATAGTGCACACCGAGATGGTGCAAATAAAGTTTGAAAAAGGTTCATTGTTCTTGCCATGACATATTGAGATGTTCTAAGATTTCTGCTTTGTAAGAAATGGGATTTTGCCGTAGCCTGTTCTCTTTGATTGGGGTAGGGAGAGCACAGTTTTGTTTTGTAACAGAGAGGTGACTCCATCCCTCCTCCAGACCCCCTCACAATGGATATTAATCAAAAGAAAAAAAAATCCTGACATTGAAAAAGAATAATCTTATTTAATAACTCTCAGATAGAAACCAATGTTAGCACACAGAAGTAATTACTGCACCCACTGCATTTTGATCAACTTACAGCACTAAAAATTAAACTTTCAAAGAATCATTCTTTGTTCTCAACTTGTCAATGTCTTCAAGGTGTTGTACGTCTCTTACTAAAGAATGGTAGTTTGAGATCTTAAAACGTATCTCAAATTGGACCAAAAAATAAGTAAATGGTTCAAAAACAGAGGGTTTGTGGTGCCTGTCATTAATTAGATTGCAGAACAGGAACAATGTTTCCATTAACACTCTATATAGTGGGAACCGTCCTGCAGCATCTTCTGCAAACCTCACTGTCTCTAAGCTATCACTTCGTGGCTGCTGCCCCCTTGGTTGATGCAGCGGGAGATGAAGACTTTCAGAGCACAGTTTGCATTCAGGTGGGAAACTCTGAGTCCTTTCCAAAAGAAGTTTTGCATGTAATTGCCACTGTGCTGATGAAACTCCCCCCTTCGTTTCTCATGGGCCATCCAGAAAGGTCAGGAGGAGCACTGGGTACTTGTATCTGTTTTGCCTAAAAGACGTACTGTTGGACATTGTGAGAGTCTAAAGAGAGAGAACATAGATACATCTCAAAAAGTTGAGGCATACTGTGGGTGAGAGATTATTTTGTCAGTTAGAGGGGCTGCAGGACAAAAGTGACTGATGCTAATTGTATACAGTGCTGAAACATAGTGGTTGTGCAGTGGGGAGACCTGATTTGGCGACTGTGGATTGGTACTCAGTTCAGGGACGGACTTTCAAGTCCATCTTTGGACTGGACAGTGTTACATTGTAGTCATAACTACTTGCTTTATGTGCTGAGGATGTTATCTACCATCTGGGTTTTGCCCAGGGTGTCTAAATATATTCCCGTTCTTGCTCCTGTATTGATTTTTCTTGGCTGATTTAACATGCTAATTCCTAATACTGGTCAGAAAAAGCCAAAGAGATTAGAAGTTCACTTCTGTTCAGCCAGAAGGGTAGATATATTTCCTTCTGCTTCTGTGGAGACAGTTATGCTTGGCAAAGAATAGCGAGCAATTTGTCGACGTATCCGAAATGTGACAGATAAGTGAGAAATCCCTTCTAAACTTTTCTATAAAGTTAAGATGGGCCAAGTAGAGTGATTTACGTGATTTCCTGACCCCAAAATAGGATTCCTTCCTACCCTCTTACAATTTCATGTCATTCTGCCAGCTCTTCAAAGCTGGCAGTTGGTGAGATGCTACCTATATAGTAATCATGTATACCCCAATTTACCCCCTTTTAAGAGGATAAAACACGATTATTTAATTGCTGCCAGCCAGATAAGTACCAGTTTCATTTGTTTTTTGAGTACACTTAGTAAAGTAAAATTCGTGGAATAAACATTGTAACAGCAACCACAATTTTCCATTCCCATCATTTTGGCCTCTGAGCTCTATGTAAAAGGAGAACAGGAGAAAAGGAAACATCTCAAAATGCCATTGTAAATTTAGCTTATAGAAAATTCACCAGCAGGAAAAGGAAAAAAAAAAAGTACTTCATAAAGAATGACTTCATGTTGCTAAAAACCATCATTAAACTTGTAGCCCTGATTTGACTCTAGAATGTTGGCTCTTAATGTTTTGTCCTTACAACACATGGATGTGTTTTTTGTTTTGTTTTGTTTCGGGTTTTTTGTTTTGTTTTGTTTTGTTTTTTGGTTTTCATAGTGCATGTTCATTTCTACTCACAAACATGTTCTTGGTGTATTTCTTATGCAAACAATCTTCAGGCAGCAAAGATGTCTGTTACATCTAAACTTGAATAATAAAGTTTTACCACCAGTTATAAATCAGATTCATGTCATTGTTTCTGGGGAGAATGTAATGTCATAGTGTCACTACACCATAGCGGGGTTGGGGAGGAAAACAATCCGGAGTCGAGCTGCTCTGAGAGCACGACAGGGCCTGACAGCATCTATGAGTAATGGGTGGTGATTAGAGCTGAAGGGCAAAGGCAGAATTGCCCAAATGGTAAATGCGTGAAAAGTGAGGAGCTCCTTCAAAAACAGATTAGCCCTATTGCAATCTTACATTAAGGAGTCTAGATGTGATCCAAAACTCATTCAAGTTAATGACAGGATTTAGAGTAAAAGTCTGTTTCAGTGGGGTTTGAAAATTTTCAGTACTCCAGCAGCCTAGCATTGCATTGTTGGTTTTATTCTGCTGCCCCAAGGAAGAGCGAATAATTTGGAGAATTATTTGGAATAATTTGGAATAATTTGGAGAAATTACGTAAGAAAGTCTGATCCTCAAACATGGTTGGTACCCTGGGGTTACCAAATCTGCCTTTCAGACAAAGTCCGTGGTGGTCTTTAAACAATCCCCAATACTCAGGACCGCGGTTTCACATCATGCCCACAACTCTTCCAGGAAATCCTACTCGCGCCCATCACACAGGTTACTGACCCAATGGTGACTCAAGAACGGCGCGTACCACCTACAACATTGCCACCACCACTTCCTCCAGCAACCTCGGAGGTTTCCTCAGAGATCCCGACTTGAAGCACTGACCAAATCAGCTCAGCTTGGCATTTCTGTTCAGATGAGCTCACAGCCCAGGCTGGTATGGCACCCGGCCATCGTTTCCATTAGCCTGTAATTTCCTTTCTCCATAGGTTTTGTCTCATCTCCATGGTTGAGAGACTGTTCGCTTTCATACAAAATGCTGGTTTAAAGTAGTACAAAATGGTAAAATCTGTTTATAATGCTAGAGTACAAATGTTCTAGAGCTTAATTTTAAAAGCACTGTGCCAGAAATAACTTCCCCCTGTAATTCATTCTTCCAGTGAATTCAGATGCAGACCCTATGCATTTTCAGTCTCTTTTTAATTTCCTGAGATTAATAAAATAATAACTGCGGGAAAAAAAGAAAAAATAAGTTTTCAAAGGCAGGCAGAATCCGTTTTGGAGACATCAACTTTATGCTTAATCTTTATCTATTTTGATAAAGATGCTATAGGCAAAAGCTAGTCAATATGCATTGTGTAAGACCGTATATATATACACACACACTCTCTACATATGTAATTATATATAAACTATACATATACAGAGATATACCTACGTACACATATACATATATACACATGCATATGCATATACGTACACAGATTTTGTATATATATGTGCAAAGGCAGTTAAATAATTGAGTATTTTCACCTGTTTTAAGAAGAGGATAACAATATTTAATCCAAATTTACATTCTTGTTATAAAACTATCCCTGACCAATGCAGTCTGTCTTTAATCAGAATTAAACCCAGTGTGTAATATTGCACTTCTGTCTCCATATATTTATGTGAGTTCATAATTGTAGGAGCTGATGACCTCAAATTTTCCTTTGTGGTTCTATTATTCGTATAGCCTACTTACAGTGTTAATGCCTTCCTCTTATAACAGCAGCTCCACATGTAAGCAGCTCATATAAGTGCACACTGACATTGTTATCAGGTCTTAATATGCGATTATAAGGTTTAAATTTGTGCCAAGAATCTGGGAACTTCTTGTTCTAGCGGCAGTGTCCTTGATTATTGCCGTATCTTGACATAGCTCAGAACTGTGTTGTCCCAGCCACAGCCAGGCCCTGAATATAAAAGATAATCCATCTGCTGGTAGCAGGTCCTGACCCTCATCAAAGAAGATTTATGAATGCATAAAGTAAAGCTAAAAAAAAAAAAAAAAGAAAAAGAAAAAGAAATGTAGGAATAGGTGTTGATGCAGAAGAAAATGGGCAGAATGAATAAGCAGTGTGCTTCATTCCGTATGAAGGGGAAGTGAGGTGCTTTCAATATTATACTCTTAATGGAAAAAACAGAATAGTTGTCTTACAACCTTATTTATTTATGAATCATGGAAAAGTAACTTTCACTTTGACATTGCCTTTATAAAATTGTGTTGACAGTGGGTGGGGGTATAAGATCAACAAAACAGCAGAATGTCAGTGAAAGTGTTCAGTTTATGTGTCCATACTGGAAGTTTAACCGTGATGGGCAATTATGCTAGACAGTTGGAACAGCTGAAACCTCATGGAGGTAGAGTTTGTACTGACACCGGCTTCCCTTGATTTCCCTGAAGAGTCTGACTAATCCTCGTGTGCGGTGCAACAAGAGTATCAGTGGGCCCTTTCTGTAAGTGAAAGTGTCTCCTGCACATCCAAAGGAATAGAAGTGTCTTTCACACGTTGTGGTTAGAATGTCAGTGGAAGTGTCTGATTCACTTCCAAATGCTGCTGTGGAATTGACAGCTTAATGGTGAGATTGATATGGTGACAGTTCTGTCACCTACCTCCAAACAGCTCCATCAGCACTGATACAGTGTAAGCAGAGTTGGCCAGAGAAGAAATATGACCATTTAAAAAACTCAAACATTCTGTTACAACACTGTGTAAAGATGGTGGCTTAAATCTGCCCCAAAAAGAGCAAGGTTAACGCTTTGTTTTGCAAAGGCAATACAGTTGCTGTGGGTTTATTTCTGAGTGGAATAATGTCTTTTATGATTTGTAGTACAAAAAGCAAAGTCCCAACATGAAGCTAGCTCTCTTCTCACTGTGGCATGCTTTTAAGAAAACAAGAGAATATAGGAGTGTAAAATGGATTAGGAAAGCTTTCTAAATTATCATTTCAAGGAAAGGAACTAGATATTTTCTTACCACTTATTTTTGTTAAGAAAAAATCTTGCACAGTAAAATGAGAATATTTTCTTTCCCTTTTAATCAAAGTAGAGTCTTTTCCTCTCTGATAGAATCTGATAAAACAGGAAACAGATTTCGGAGTATGAAAGTATGAGATGTAGAAGCCTTTCAGAAATGTAAGGTGATTTCTCAAAGTTAATGTTCCCTAAGGGTGGCATTCACACTGCGTACTTTGGACATCCAACTGTAAATACACATTATGATCCTCATCTTCCTACAGGGTCAGTCGAACGTTCAGGGAAGGAGCTTATTAGATGTTCATAGCCACCCACTGGAGGGGTCTAGACTGGATGATCTGCAGCGATCCCTTTTAGCCTAGATAATTTTGTGATTATAAACATTCACAAATTTTGTCAATTTATGTTTCTCCCTTATGAGCATGGTATATACGGCAGGGAGCAACTGGAGACAAAGGCCAACAAAAATTGAAGCACATCTGTAGGTGGAAATGGTGGAGGGTATCAAGAGCTCTCTAACACACAGGCCTTTGAGGCCAGAGCTCCATGAAAGTGCAAACTACCCTGTTAAACACACGGCTCTTAACTGAGGCACGAAGGCTCTTCCGTCTATTTATATTTCCATAATAGCTCACTGCAATAAATCCCTGGTAATTATACATTAACCTCCACAATTAAACATAACGTGCTAGACTGCTGATGCACTGAGATCGCTATCATACTCATCAACACGATTCTTTGGCTAACTTCTATATCATCTATAAATCAAGCTGGGAATATTCACAGGTGTTGGATAATGACTATTTGCAAGGTTTAGTGGCTAGAGTGGTCCCTGGCACACTTCGGTGGGACCAGCTACACACCTCCAACCAGGTCCTGGGCACAGCTGGGGCGTTAGGACAGAGGAGACCATTCCCAGCTCTCAGGGGAAAAGGTATGAATGGGTTTGTGTTACTTGTACCCACTCCCTGTGGGACAGTTTTCCAGCAGGAAGCACCAAACACCAAGAGCCACGGGATACTTCGTGAGCCACCTGCCACACTGCTTCAGTGTGCGGGCACATTTCAGGGGGGGCAGCAGGTTTGCAAGCAAAACTACGTGCTGCTGTCCTCAGACCAGAGAACGACCTCAACCACCTGTGATTTACTAACATGGTCATTGCCTCTGTTTACTCATTCCCCTTGTCCGATGAGGGTGGCTGGGGCAGCTTTACCTGATTTTCAATACCTGCCATCGGCTGTATTTGCCTAGGTAAGCTTTAAAGACAGAAGTCCTTTTAGATTCATCTTATATATAGACATAGACTATAGGAAGGGGGAAATGTTTCCTGGTACAGGGTGGGGGGTGGTCTTATTTTTATTTAGCTCAGCTGTAGACAGAGCTATACAATATGTACATAATAGATGTCTGCACTTGATCAAATAGATCATATTAGCTATTTTCTGTTGTCTTACAGTATAAATTGTGTGGGCAAATCTTCATCTTCTAGTAATACAAATAAAGAGACAACAATAATGAACATTCCCATGCTTCCAGTTTCGTAGAACAGAACATGGCCATTCATTCCAAGCTGTTATATTTACCAACACTTTTGAAACAACCCAGTTTTTCTTGCCCAGAAAAGGGCAAAGATTTTTTTTTAATACAAAATGCTTCAGTACTGTTGTGAAAACTTCTTTTCTCGAAAAGGACTTGTTTCAACACATTATTAGTGAGCTTAGTAAGTTTTATTTCAAGTCCCGTTCAAGGAAGATTTTGGTTTGGCGATAAAAATTCCCAATCTGTGTCTATGCTTCACATTTAATTTAGTATTCTTGCTGATTCTTTCATGGAAACCACTCTATAAACAAATCCTAAACTACCTTAATTATTTAGTGAAAAAGGTGCAGCTTTTTAATAAACCGTATAATTTTTGTCTTTGAAGATGCACTCAATCATTCTCTGACATCACCTGCATGTCTAAAGCCATAGAGTGCTGTCACGTTTTTCATCATGACATTAAACAATATCCTCTTCTCTGTGTGCTAGACAGCTTTTCATGGAAAATATACAATTAACTGTTCTACATAACTTGTTTCAGATTGAGCAGAACAAAAAGTACAAGAGAAGATTAACTTACCTACACAGGCCACCAGGTTTGCACCTCAGCCATCTTTCTCCATTTCCTGAAGAGAGACTGTGCTGCTGGTGCAGAGATGTGGAATAACACAGGATAACTGCCGGAATTACTGGCACATACAAAAGGACAGGCTTTACCCTGCGTACACTCTAAGCTGATAAAGACATTTGGCAGCATCCCAACGCCAGAAAGCCTAAATATATAAAAAAGATAGGAATTTCAGATTGGAACATGAGGACTGAAAAAAATATTAATGGAGCAGGAGTGAAATGTGTGATTATATTTTTAAAAAAAACTCAACAAAATATAACAGTGGTCAAATATGTTCCTAATAAAGGTTAATCGTAACGAGCACATAAGACTATTTAATGGCCAAGGATAGCAAAGTTCCAGGGACTTTGGGAAGTGTTGGATCTGACCGCTGTTATGCAAGATATTGCCTGATTGCTGGGAACATGCCTTGGAAAAGACAGGGCCTTTTCTCATTCTCTATCAAGTGCCTGAGGCCACAGTTTCAGGAACACTTCAAGCTGGAGATGCTGCCAAAAGAAGCAGTCCCACTCCTGGCTGCCCTGTGCTGCTCTCTTCCTTCTATTGGCACAAGTATTTGTGTTTCCATGAGATGTACCAGATCAGGGAACTAATTGTCTCCCACTTGCCCCTAAAAATCTGACTTTTAACCCCTATTCATTCCCCGATCCAGTCCCCAATACAGTGACAAAAACACCTGTGTCAGCGGTAAGTATGTGGTGGTAAAATGAGCAGTCGGTGATGTGGAAAAAGGCAGTATGGGGTTTTTCTTGGCAGCTAATGTCAGTCTAAAGTGTTTAGAAACCTGTAGTCTAGGGGGCTGTATTGGTCCTGGTTTAGAGCAGATTCTCAGCTGTGCATCAACACTGAATTTTGTTGCTCAAGGTCTATGTGCAGGGTGGGGATGAGGGGCAAAACCTCAGTTGCAACACCCTGAAGACCCTTCTTTCCCTGTGCTGGCAGCTGCCAGACAGATGCCCCCCTTGTCCTTCGGTGGCCATGGCTTAACTGTCCTTCAGTGGCATGACTACATTCAGTCTGCTTTTCTTTACACAGAAAGAGTGGACAAGTCCTGCCATTTTCTTATGCTCAACTATTGCTTTGTGCACGTGCCTGCTTGGCCCATTCTGGTAGAAAACCCAAACTGATTTTATGCATTTCTAATATGGGCAATAGAAAGTTTACCTAATTCTTGCTCTTCATCCTAAATCACATTTCTGTATTTTTTGCTACACTGCCCTTGTACTCCATAAAGCTGAGCACTGCAGACTTCTCACCAAAATAAGCTGCTACAGGTGAGATGGCACGGAGGTAAAGGGAACCAGATGAGGCAAGTTTCAAGGCTTCCTCTCTTCTTTCCTGTTGTTACTAGGTAGACATTTTTTAGTTTATAGTTTTTCTCCTTTGTTCCTTCTTTGTCCCTCCCAGTCTCTCCTTTGATTCCATTCTGCCCCTTACAGTTCATCACTGATCACTGCATTATTTGCCTGTACATAGCCTAAAAATGCTAATTTTTCTTTGACCATGAAACACTCCCAAATATCCTCCCTGGCTTTGCCTATGGAGCCACTGAAACATTTGATTTGGATCAAAGTTTCAGGCTCTTTTCAGTTCAGAGTATTCCTCTTCTCCTTGCTACTTCTATAATTATTAATGCTAATTTACCAAGACAAAGTTTCGTGATTACTCATCAGACACCTGAGACTGGGACGCCTTCACTGTTGATGCACCAGGTGACACCAGGAGATTGCGCAGATGGAAGAGCTGCAGAGGGAGGGCAGGTGCTTTTCTTCTGTGCAAGAGTCAAAACTCAGCATCACTCTGCATTTTAGCCTTTCAAACAAGAACACAGTTTGATGATAGCAAAGTGCCCAGCTTTATCCACCTTTCCAAAGTGATTTGCCTCTGAGGATTCCAACTCCAAACTCACTAAACTATTTATTGCCACTGGGTAGGGCATTAATCTAGCAATAGCAAAGCAGTTATTCCCACAGCTGCGTATTTCCCCCTTCCCCCTGCAGAGGTAACCTTTGCTACAGCTGGAATAGTTGTGTTGGACATTTTTTAACACCATCTCTGCCCCAGTTTATGACTGTATTTTGTTTGTGTGGCATGGTTTTGGTAGAGGGAGGGCTACAGGGTTGGCTTCTGTCAGAAGCTGCTAGGAGCTTCCCCAAAGTCTGATAGAGCCAATGCCAGCCGCCTCCAAGACGGACCCACCGCTGACCAAGGCCGAGCCCATCAGCAACAGTGGTAGTGCCTCTGGGATAACATGTTTAAGAAGGGGGAGAAAAACTGTGCAACACCAACTGCAGCCAGAGAGAGGATTGAGAATACGTGAGAGCAACAACTCTGCAGACACCAAGGTCAGTAGAGAAGGAGAGTGAGGAGGTGCTCCAGCCACCAAAGCAGAGATTCCCCTGCAGCCCATGGTGAAGACCATGGTGAGGCAGGCTGTCCCCCTGCAGCCCATGGAGGTTAACAGTGGAGCAGATATCCACCTGCAGCCCATGGAAGACCCTGCGATGGGGCAGGCAGATGTGCCTGAAGGAGGCTGTGACCTTGCAGGATGCCTGTGCTGGAGCAGGCTCCTGGCAGGACTTGTGACCTCATGGTGGACCCACACAGGAGCAGTCTGTTCCTGAAGGACTGCACGCTGTGGAAGGGACCCATACTGGAGCAGTCTGTGAAGAACTGCAGCCTGTGGGAAAGTCTGATGTTGGAGAAGTTCTTGGAGAACTGTCTCCTGTGGGAGGGACCCCATGCTGGCACAGGAAGAGAGTGTGAGGAGTTGTCTCCCTAAGGAGGAAGAAGCAGCAGGGACAACGTGTGATGAACTGACCACAACCCCCATTCCCCAACCCCCTCTGCCACTGGCGGAGGTAGAGAAGTTGGGAGTAAAGTTAACACTGGGAAGAAGGGAGGGGTGGGGGGAAGGTGTTTTAAGATTTGGGTTTATGTCTCATTACACTTCTCTGATTTGACTGATACTAAATTAAATTCATTTTCCCCAAGGCGAGTCTGTTTTGCCCATGATGGTAATTGTTGAGTGATCTCTCCCTGTCTTTATCTTGACCCATAAGCCTTTCATTATATTTTCTCTCCCCTGTCCAGCTGAGGAGGGGAGTGATAGACTGACTTTGGTGGGCACCTGATGTCCAGCCAGGGTTGGCCGACCACAATGACTTAGCACAACACCGTAGAGCTTTACAGGGCCGTGAAATGGGAAGGCTTAGGCACAGGAGGCCTCTATCACCTCTCCCTGCTGAGACGGACCTCTGAGAGTGGAGCAGGGAGAGGACTGAGGATGGATGGGTGAGTCTGGGGGCACAGGGGGCACAGCAGTGCGGCACTCGGACAGATCTGAGAATGCTGAATCTCCTTTATCCTCCTGCCGGGCACCTTCTGCTGCTCCTATTATCCGCTCTCACCCCATGGACTCACCCATATTGCATCCTTGCAGACTCCAACACCACCAGTCTCTGGTTTGAACTATTTTTCTTGAGTACAGAGGGAAACTGGGGAACAGAGAGGAAGTAGGAAAAACTAAGAACTACAGATCCTGAATACCAAAAAACCCACCACTCTGTAGTAAATTTTAAAATTATAAGACTCCCTGAGGTCCCACTGAAAGCAGAGAAGCAGAAAGGAGAGAAGGAGCTACAGCCAAATATTACAGATCTGTAGCACTACTCTGTATATTCTTTAAGCACATCATCTTTAAAAATGAATATATTTTGAGACTCTACTTTAAAATAAATGACAGAACCTGCTTTTTCAACAGCTGAACAGCTAGCTTTTCCTGAAAATTGGACCTCTTCTTAAGATATCTGAAGTTGTGCGACAGAAACACATGGAAAATCTTGGCCTAGAATATTTTAAATAACTTCTGTAATTAATATCATGAGCATTTGGAGACTGGATAAAGAAGACAAAGCAGAGATGTAGCAAACACACAGCATGCTTCTTGTGTTATTGTGTCCGTGAGTTCATACCAGTGAATCTTAAGGAGTGTGCAAGAAGTATTTATCTGTCCACTTTCTTGTCGTGAAAGAAACCACAAGGCCAACATACTGATTTCTGCTTCTCAGTAAAACAATTTCATATTTTACTTATAAAGTGAAAATTTCTGAAGGGATTACAGAGTTTATTCACTGGGAGGTCTTCAGAACGCCTTGAAATGTATCTTTCAATAAAACTTTCTGGGTGAGATATCCAACACTGGTTTAACAGAACTGTAAATGAACTTAGTCAATTAGAAAAGTACATCAAATTTAGGGTTGAAAAAGATCAATACTGTAGCCAACATCTGGGAAACCTATAATTCTTCCTCCTATGATCACAAACTATGAAGGAAGCTGACATGGTCTCATATTTATAGCACTATTTCTTCACCAATATTGAGTTAAATGAGCCAGTTGAATGAACCTACATGCAGAACTTGAGGAAGTGGGGACTGTTGCCTAGAAGCATGAAGAGCATACGGAAATCTGAGATGCAATGGCAAAGAGTAGGCCCAGATATATACCAAGCTAAAGGATATCACTCCCATTGCACTACTGACATAACAGAAATGGAATATTTAACACCTTAATTTTTTAAATCTCTCCCAAACTTTCCTCCTTCCACTGACTAGGCACCTGCTAGAGTCACAGTCTACCCTTATTTTATTAACCCAAAGGACTGATGTCATTTAGTGAATCAAGATAATTTCCTGTAGATTATGGGTTTCCTTAGAGATTTCTTGTTTTAAGTATTGATTATTCCCAACTCTCTTTAATTCATAAAGCCTGGCCGGAGCACAGCACAAGGGAAGCAGGTCTGCCAACAATGGCCAAAGAGAAGAAGTTTGCTAAACCATAAGCCTTTGCCAAAAAGCAGACAGAAATTAACACTTCTCCCTTTCTTTTTTTTACCTTGTAATTCCCTCTGGAATTTGAAATTTTCCAACTGGTTTCTCCTTTATATGCATACCTTTCCTCTTTTTAGGTGTAACTAGTTATTTCTCATCCGTACTCACGTACTCCTACCTTCAAAAAGGCAGGATCTGAACATTCATTGTTAGAATACTGCTGAAACTTGTTATTATATTAGTATATAGTTATAAAAGCATCTTATTTTCTTGTAATGTCATAGCTGCCTGTACTGGAAGGTAAGTGAAATGGTTACTGTGACATGAAGATATAAAGATACATGAAATTACTTAGATCAGCAAAAAGAGTTTGTTTTTTATATGATGTTCCATTACTCTAGATATAATCAGGCAAGCTTTTTGAGCTAAACACTGAATTCAGAGGCAAGTTCTATAAGAGTGCCTATGGATTTGTTCATGTCTATGAATTCATTCAGGCACATTCACTTTAACATCTGCTAGAGGAATATTATTACTCTCTAAATCTGAATACATGTTCTCAACTTCTTTATCCTGTGTCTTGTTTCTGTACTCTTCCATTGAAAAAGAAATTTTCCTTTTTATTATTTCTCCCCCCTCCCTCCTAGATATTAAAAATATTCTCCAAGTTTGGTGTCTCTAATATTTGAAGATTACCTAAAACAGAATAGAGTGATCTTCCAACGTACATAACCTTGCTTTAGTGACATATTTTTTCCATCATAGCTTTGCTATCTAACAGAATTAGGTATTAATAAAAGCACTCAAAATTACCTATGCAAGCATTAATAATATATCACTTGTCACTACGTTTTACAGTTCTCCAAAACTTTTAAGCACATTTTAGTTTAACCTGAAATTATGTAGAACAGTAGCGTGATTAAACTTATATGCAACTGCCTGGCTTTTTTGGTCAGTGTTTTAAATTATTCCACTTGGCCTTCTTTACTGCCTGTATTTTAGTACTGCCATCTTGGGCAGATCAGCCTAAGCAGCGAGCTCTAGTTTCATCTTCCAGTTCCATCAGCTAACTTTGATCTAACCATGTCATACAGAGTATTTTCCAGATGGCAAATACAATCATCTGAATCAGATGAATATTCAAGAAAAAAATACGCGTGATATATGCCCTAATTCATCTTCTATGTCTGTCTATCTCATACACAAAAGAGTGAAGCAGGAGGCTCTGCAAATTTGAGTAAATGCAGATCTTCATTTGCTGGATCGTGAAATAGTCTCACCTTTTTTGTTGCATCGTATTTTTGCCAAGAGAATGGTGTAAAGAAAAATGTTTCTGTAAACACAGGCTTTGCCAGACTTCTCACTGTACACATTCTCAAGTCCTTGTATGCTGGTTCAGGCAATGATTTTAATATAATGTTTCCAGGGAAAAAGAGATATGTCCTAACAAAATAAAATGATATATTACTTAATGACACTAAAAATGGAATAATGCTAGAATAGGAATACATCTAGTTGATTAAAAGGATTGCTTTTCTAGATTGGTAGAAGTTATGTTTCCCAAAGATTCACAAGTCAAGGAGTCAACAAGTCAACTTCCCTAAAAGGTACAAAGCTAGTTTAAGAAATGCACTTTCTCATTATTTTCATCAGAAAACTTTTAGTTTTAGTTTTAAACCATGTAAATGCAAACTTGAGACTAAGGAATAGAGATTTCTTAACCTTGTCCATAATATCCCAATCTACTGTAGAAAGATTTGGGTTATCTGGACATTTTATTGGTGATAATTATTACCTTTTAATTAAATTTCATATAATTATCTTAAATTTAACATTGTCTATGGCACTGCCCATACAATGAATTGAACAGAATTTTATTAAATTTTTGTGTAGTTAGCCATTAATATGGCACATGAACATATTTTTAAAGGCTCAGATTTTAAAACCCATCAAATGAAGCAAACCAATACATCAATGGATTATCACCATTTAGACAATGTTTATTTAGATTTTTTGGGGGAAGTGGGATGCTATTATCTTGCTAAAAAGAAGCCTAAATGGTAGAAACTTCACCTGTACCAAAGGTTGAGTCAAACAGGGTTTGTAACATGGATCTGCTTTTGTAGGACTTACCTCATTTTCACCTGAGTAGGAAAGGAGTAAATCCACTTCAGAAACAATGTTCTGCCATGACTATTACAAGTGTAAATTGTAGGTCGAGTGTCTTTTCAAATTCTTGAACATCTTCTCATATAGTCTCAACTGATAAAAAAAAAAATCCTCCACTTTTTGAAATTAGAAATACAGCTGATTTTTTTGCTGTGTGTTGCCTTATCGTTTCAGTGATTTGATTTGTCATATTTAAGAGCTAAAAGATGTGTCTAAATAGATATGAAATTGATGAAGGTGATTTGGGATGAAAGACGCAATAGAAATGTCAAACATTGCTACTATTCACTTCATTAGTTCATGAAACCAGCAAAGACTGTCTGCAGTCACCTTTTCATTTAAGGTATTTGATTGTTTTCTTAGTTATTTTTAAAAAAGAGAAATGACATCACCCTGGCTTAGCCGCAAGTTGTCTAACCCTTTGATTTGAGTTGAAAGTCTCAATCTTATGTTTTTCTGGGAACATTAAGTCTGTTATGAGTACATGTGGAACTCCTGTGTGCATTAAAAAAAAAGAAAAAATGAGTAGCTGGCATTCACATAGTTCTTCATATTTCCTAGAACACCAGCTATAAATGGTTAATAATTTATTGACTGCATCACTCTAATTATGGGTAATTTTCCCTCTCTTTTCAAAATAGCTGTCATTGCTTTGTTTCTCAGAAACCCATTTTGTCTATTTATCAGCAATTTCAACATTTCTTAGAACTTTTGTGGCAAGTAATTCCAGATAGCATCTCAGCATGCTTCATTACAAAATTGGCTATCTTATTATTGCAGTTATTCTTTGCTCAATGTTTGTTTAGTACCTGCAGCATGTTCAGTTCTGCCAAATAAAAAAATACAAAGACAGTTTTCTGAAGTACTTCAACTCTAAAAGCCACGCATGCAGAAGAGGGATGCACTGGGAAGTCCAGAAGTAAGGATGGCTTCTGGACAAGAGGATTACTTGAGGAGGTAAGTGTGAGTAGCAGAAATGGGGTCTAGGATTCAGCTTTTTAAACTGCAGTCAATCCTTCTGTGAGTATTGTCAAAGAAATGGGAAAATTTTGGCCCTGTTGAAGTCAAAGGCAAAACTTCAATTGATTTCAGTACAGCTCTTTCCGTTGTAGAATTTAAGGGACTCAGAGGGAGAAAGAATAATACCGGATTGACTGGAATGTGGTAGACTTCCCAGAAAATGGATCAGGGATAAGTTCATTATCTTCTGAAATATAAGATGCTGTTGACTAAGTCTGGATACAGAATACTAGTCTAGGCAGGCCCTTTGATCCACACATGTATATAAAACATTTTCTGCCTCCACAGCAATTTCTAATCACATTTTCCAAGTCTTGTAATCTAGCCAAAACAATAACAGTAAATCATTGATATTCAGATATTAGGCTTGTATCACAATAGACAGGCAATTCTCCTGAAAGATCTAACTCATTATATAGGCTGACAAGGATTTGATCAGTGCTTTTATTATGCCTAATGCAGTTTCTGCATTCAAAAGAAATGGTTGTAGGAATCTTTGAAAGATTTGAAACCACTGAATAAAAGTTCAAAGACATTTTTTTTCCCTCCCCTGCTTTCACTACTTTCTTAATCAATGGTTTCAATTTGTCACTGCTAATGGCATTATCTCTGACACCTTCTCCTATGATTTTTTCCCTGCTTAAAAGCTTTCACTTCTGTTTCTGTTATTTAGCCTTTGTTGTTCTGCTGACAATTGACTTTCTTTCAGAGTCTCTTCCCTGGGCTTTGCTGGCTGTATAACTGTTTGAAAGCACGAAGTGTCAGCTCAGTAGTTCTGTAGTTCTGAGGTGGATGAGGGAGGGATCTGTCACATTTTAGCACGACTGTCACTTTACTGACAGTTATAGTCCAGTCTTTGGTTTAGAGTAGATGGAGCCAATATCAGCATTTTTTCAAAGTTACTCAGAAAGACTCTGTCTTTCAAACAAGTCCTAGGATTGTCTGCTGACCTTTCCATGTGCTCTGTCATGGCTTTCAAATAATTATTGTCCCTTAAATTAATTTTTTTCTCCTCCGTTTCTATCCTATTAAATGAAAAGTAGGTTGAAAAGATCTTGTATTTATATTCCCCAAATGCCAATTTTTGATCCTTTGAATTTACCTTTACACTATGTGGGGCTCTTCTTTTAGAAATATAATGCACATTCCTACTCCTACTACAATGACACTTAAAAAATGCAAAAAAATACTGTTTTCTGAACCACAGCATCCCAACATAGCCTCATACTTTTACCCTAGTGAAGCCTTTCTCTCAACTGAAACATGTTTCTTTTAATTCCTGTCACTGGTTAATTTATAGGTGATGCTGCTCAATACCAGTATATATAACTAAATTAAATAATGTCTTATGCCACATGATGATTTCATTTGAAACCAATTTTGTTAGTATGGAAAAGAATGAAGGTTATCAGACAGAGCAAATCAGAACAGCTTTCTCCTTAGGGCTAGGAAGATTTATTGATTACATTTTTAGAATTCTAAGACGCCTCCTTCTCTTCTTCCACCCCCATCAAGTCATCCTCTATCTGCAGACCATAAGGTTCAGGTGGAAGACAACTGTTTTACCGAGGACTACCGTGTTAATGTACACTGAGGTCTATTGCCCTCTACTGGGTTGAATTTCACACCTGTTTTACTTTCCATTTACATGTTAAGTGTCTGGAGAGGTTTCTGTAAAGCTTGATCTGCAAATTGCTCCACATGTCCTGAGAGAGGCTCACCTCCTTGCTGAGAGTAGAGGAGACCTCCTGTTAACTGCCAGTGCTTGGCATTTGGTACAGAATGAATGAATTTCTCCAACCTGAAGTTGCAGATTATCTTGGAGACTACAGGGACCAAAGTCTTCAATGTGTGAGTGTAGTTGTGTTGAGATTGTCAAGTTCGGTGGGAAAATTTCTACAGATGCATTCCTGTGAGATGGTGTCTATTTGGACTTACATGCAAATAGGAGAAAATCTCTCATTGCCTTCTCAGGCTAATTTCCAGCCAGATGATACTGATGTAGATTAGAAGTCTTTGAAGTGGTTTTAAAGCAACTTGTAATTGATCTTCAGCTGCAAACTGTGCATGAGCTGTTCTACTTAGGTTGCAGTCACAATCCTATTACACGGGGAGCTCAGGACTCTTTGCAAAGTCCATGCTAGATACCAAGTATGTGAATTTCTCAATTCAGCAGAAAGGATTGTGTAAGGCTTTTGTTTCTTCCCTACTGATATCATGGGTGATATTTAGAAGATTTAGTATTGCGCCAGTTGCAAAACTGTTCTGTATCCAGTTGCCTCTCTTCGAGATAATTCCAGGATAAACTGAAGAGGAGGGAGTGTCTAGCAGCTCAACTGACTGCATTATGGGCTTAACGAAATATGAAGAAGGAGAGGGAGAGATTGGAAATCTTCATTCACGTACTCCATGTCCTCAAAATCTACATGAGTTTTGGGCTCAAACCACACCTTTTTTTTGTGAGATAGACCTAGTCAAACTTGACTAGAGGATTCAGAGGAGTGGCCAGGAAAGCAACCTTTCAGTTTTCTCTCTGGGGCCTCTAGTTCATGGCTCTTCCTGCACACCAATAATATTACACAGTAAAATTACATTGATCTTCCATAGAAAAATCATGGCTATTCGCAATGCTTCTGTGGTGTGTTGACCTTGGCTGGTTGCCAGACACCCACCCAGCCATTCTCTAACTCTCCTATCTCAAGAATATGATGGGAGAAAATAAGATCAAAAAGCTCATGGATTGAGACAAAGACAGGGAGACCACTTACCATTTACCATCATGGGCAAAACAGACTTGACTTTGGGGAAAATTAATTTAATTTATTGTCAATTAAAATAGATTAGGATGGGGGGGGGAGGGGGAGGGGAAGACAAATAAAAACAACACCTTCCCCCCACGCCACTTCTTCCCAGGCTTAACTTCACTCCTTCATTCATGACTCCTCTACCATCTCCCCCCAACCCTGACTGGTGCAGGACATGGGGAATGGGGGGGTATTTTTCAGTCCATAACAGTCCTTCTCTGCTGCTCCTTCCTCCTCACACTTTTTCCCTGCTCCACTGTAGGGTCCTCAATGGGCCGCAGTGTGGATATCTGTTCCAATGTGGTCCCCCATAGGCTGCAGAGCAACAGCCTGCTTCACCATGGTCTTCTTCATGGGCTGCAGGGGAATGTCTGCTCCAGTGCCTGAAGCACCTCCTCCCTCTCCTTCTTCTATGACCTTGGTGTCTGCAGAGTTGTTTCTCACACTCTCCTTACTCCTCACACTGCCGTGAAGCATTTTGGCCTTTCGGAAATCCTTTTTCCCAGAAGTGCCACCATCTTGGCTGACAGGCTCAGCTGTGTCCTGCAGTGGGTCCGTTGGAGCTGGCTGGAACTGGTACAAGGCAGCCCCTAGCCTCTTCCCACAGAGGCCACCCATGCAGTCCCCCACCACCAACACCTTGCCATGGACACCCAGTACAGCTGTACAAACATCAATTAGCTAAATCTTTGTCAGGAAGACAGGCAAACTGAGCCATCAAAGCCTGTTACCATGGGGATTACAACCCTACCCATTCTTTGCCTTATGCGCAAGCCCAGGCCACGTTTTATCCTCTCACCAGTTCCAAGTATCATCTTGCCTACCAGGCAAAAGGCAGACTAAGGGTTCGCAGCCTTGGCTGAAGGACGATTGCAGAAGGCAGCCATCCGAAACAAACCACACAGTCTGCTTTTGTACACTGAAACATTTCAGAAAATGGCAGGCAACACTAATGGCATTATTCTAGTGATTTCCTCAGGAGTTGCTTTAGATGATGATATATCACACTGATCCACATTTTCATTTAATTTAACAGCAGAAATTGACATTTGAAAATGAAAGTATTAGTCCGGAGTCCAGAGTGAATGGCTACAGGAGCTAATGATTGAATGCTTTTCAGAGTGCTCTAAGAGAAATAATGATTATGCCATTTTTGCTCTTATATTATTGCTAACACAATACCTATGGTATTAATAACTTATACAGCAAAGAACTTTGAGGACTAATCCTTGTTTTAGTTAATAGGACTTGCATTATTTACAAGTGAAGCACAGACAATATGTTCTATATATTTTTTCTTTCCAAAATAAAATGCAGATGACTTTTCCGTGAAGAGACTGTCATCTAAGAAAGGTGGAGATGTAGCAGGTAAAAAGCACTGGGATACTTAGAGAACAATTATGGGAAGATTTTAATTTAATTTACACATATGTATGTGTTTAAAAATTATCATACTGACTCACACAGAGAGAAGGGTTTTAGGAATGCTTTGAAAAAAAGGCTTGAGGATTAGCAGTCTGGAACCACTGTAGACGCACAGCTTGGAGGTCTGAATGTGGCATTCTAGTCTTCTTCCTAAGAGTGGTATTGTTCCCAGAGAATAAAAGACTTGAGAGTTTACAGAGATTTGTATTTATTTCAAGCTTAAAGGTTGAGTTTTTAGAGTGGAAGGTCATGTATTTTACAGCCATGATTGAGTGTCAATGGAAGGTACAATATGGCCACAGTAACCATACAGGTGGTATCTGGTCATTACATATGTCATTCTGTAAAACCAGTCCTTCGATTTCAGTTTTATATAAATAGAGGTTTAGGATGTAAAGGGACGATGAATTATATGGATTAGTGTGCAGTTCTGATACCGCCCTTGTCGTTATTGAATTGCCATTTCCTATGATTGTGTTGCCCTCTAGAGGTCGGTCCCCAAGTGAAGTCTGCAAATGGGTCTTTTCCTTTGGTTCGCACAGCAGGCCTCTGTCTTTGGAGAAAGAAGTTCTTCAGTTACATCCCAGTTAACACTTGTAACTCAATGAATCAGTGAAGTTCATATCTATGTTTCCTTCTTAACTGCTAATATTTTCTTGTAGTCTAATTTCTCCAGTTTTTTATTAAAATTAGGCATCTATTTTCAGTGGTTGCAAGCCACTGATTGTATCTACTTCAACACAGAAATCAAAGACAAGTAATTAGGGCAGGCCTAAAAACCTCTTCTACCAGGGAGGACGGCATCCTACTCGGCCCGTCAAAGCATAGTCTTAGAACGAACTCTGCTGTGAAAACAATCAATAGAAAAACTGAAAGTATATCTAAACTGGTAAATTAAACTATGCCAGAGAAGACACTTTGACATTGGACCTCAGTTTTCTCTACTTTTCTGTTTTTAGATCAGTCCCTGGAAAAAGTATTGTCTTTGCCAACTTGCACTCGCCTCAACAACTCCTTGGAGTGTTTCAGGAATAATCACAGTCTGATTTTCTCAATGTTATCTATATGTGACCATGTTGTTTTGCAGCCGAACAGCTTTGATAGGATGGACGTTGGCTTTAGGAGACCATTTTGTGCATAAAAGTGGTCCTGGGCGGGTTTAATGATCTAGTGTAGCCACCGATGGACTAATTTGAAACTGCTTTAGTGAAAATGTTCAGGCTAGAAACATGTGTTCGTTTATCCCAATAAATTAAAGGAAAGGCCTTGTTAACGATAATGGTGTATACTAAGCTCTAATGTTACCGAGCTATGGACATCCTTTCAAAGTAACACAAATAGAAGACTTTTGAATAAATCATTCTCCCGGTGTTTCACAAAACTATTGCACTTATTTTGTTTACTGTTGTGCATTTCTTTTTGATTTTTTTTAACAACTGGAACCAAACAGCTTCTTTGAGTGAAGAGTCAAAACACATTTTGTATGCTAAAGGGAAGGGAAACAGGCCCTGACCTAAACCTGAACAATGTGGATGTTTAATGTTGACAACAGTGTTTACATACTCAATAGCTAGACACTTCTATAACAAGTTACTTGTTAAATAGGGGCACCATTTTGTTCAGTATTCTGAGAGTTATGATTGTCTCGCATTTTGTTTTTCATAGCAATTTTCTTTTGAGTAAAGGTGAAGCCAGCCTTACCTAACTGATTAGATCTCAGTTCTCTGGCCTGTTATGCTCTCCTTAACCCTGCTCACGCCAGGAACAGGTGGTGTTGCTGATGTCTACAAATGGATTTGAGCTCAGAAGTAAAACAAAATGCTGCATGTGAAGGGTAGGAAATGGAAAGAATATGTTACTAAAGCGAGAGGTATTTTCCTGCTGTAGACTTCTCTGTGGCTGCTAGTATGGGAATTATAATGAATGTCTGTTACAATTTATTTAAATCTAGTTTGGGGTCAAAAGAAATTCTCTCTCAGAGAGTAATGTAGCACTAGAGAAGTTGACTTATATGCCATAGTTAGTGAATTAATGAAAAAAACCCAACCTGTAACGTCATTTTCTGGTGTTATTTTTTTCTAACACATTCAACTATATATACCTACTAGAATAGAAACATTCCTTCCAGTATCAGTCCTACAAAATTAATTGTTTTCTTTCATCGAATCATAGAATCAAAGAATCATTACTGTTGGAAGGCATCTCTGGAGGTCTCTAGTCCAACCCTCCTGCTCAAAACAAGGATGTCTACAGGACACTCAGGGTCTTGCCTAGTCATCTATTAGTAGAAAACAATTGTTGTTAGCAAAATAGAAATTTCCAAACTGAATCAAACTGACGTCAATGTAGTTTAGTATTCTATTTCTCAGTTACTGGCTGCTCCAAAGGATTTACTAAATGCAAAATGTCTATTTATCATACGAAAGATCTGTAAATATTAGAGGCCATCTTAAGCCATGAATTACCTTAGGTTGGTTCATTTTGAAATATGATTATTATCATTTAATGCAAGATTTGATTATTAGTTGTGACTGTCTTACCAGTCATCAGTTGTCTTAACCTAAGTTATATCTAAGTTTTTTACACACACACATATATATACGACCATACAATCATAGCTTAGTGATCTGTAGCAGAAAGAAGTACTTCAATGATTCTTTCTGAACTTACTCTTTTCTAATTTTATATAGTAATCCTGTGGAAGAAATAGGACTAAAGAACATAAGTTTATTGTTTCTTATACACATTTTTCATTGCTATTTGTAATGTTATCAAATCCCCTTTAACTGTGAAGGCAATATTAAATCATCATATTGACACAATCTTCTTTATATATTTCATTGTGCCACATACACCGTGTAACCTAAAATATTTGTTTTTCTGATCACAACTGCACACAGAGTGTGATTTTGCTTTGATGCTGATTTCTCACACATGGGTGACTTTGACCGGTGTCAGAGGATAGACAGTTCATCTGCTTGTTGCCTCATTAATTTATTTTTATGGCCAGAATGTATCATCTTGCATTTATCAGTATTGATTTTCATTTGCCTGTACACATGGCTTCTTTGTCTCACTGGAGTTTTTCAGTGTCTACTCCAGACTAGTCTACATAATTATGTGAATATCTTGTTACTCAAAGGTCCTAAACCATCAGGAAAGACAACAGCCTGTTCTGCATTTGTAAGACAGATATCTTCTGAAGTCTATAGGCCAATTATTTGACCATATTAATTGGCATGGCATCTCTGAAGTTAATGTAATTTGGCCAAAAAATTTATGCCAGCTGAGTATCTTCTATGTCTCATGCAGTGAATAGCACTATTAGCACAATTTTAGTGCCTATATTCACATTTTCAGTGGTATAAACCTGTTTCCTTCTCAAACTTTTAAAGTAATATAACTAAAGACAGTTGTTGATGTTCACTGGAAAAAACTTGAAATGTTAATAGATTGCAAGTGACACATATCAGTTTGACATTTCAGACCAATTTCATCCAGAAATAATGCTATATTACTGAAGAATTGATGTGAAGTGTGTGATTTTGGCACCAGAAAGATCAGTGTATAGGACCAATTAGAGATAAAAGAAGTCACTAAACTTGTTTACACAGCTGGACTTTCAGTCACAGGCTGATCTCCTCCTTTCATGTGCTGCTTTTTTCTTCTGCTTTCTTTTCAGGGTCTGAAATTTAAAGGCACAGAATAGAATATTTTGAAAGTCATTTGCCGTTACATTAACTTCATTTTCTCCCTGGAGTATTCAGTGTCCTAATGCACCGTTATAAAATTCTATGAGTGCTTTTGGCTAATGGATATAACTGCAGACAGATTATACAGCAAAGCAGTAGATTCTTAGGGTTTCTAGGCAGAAGACTGACCCGAAGTAAAAAATTCAGAGAAAATTTTTCCTGCAAATAGTGCTTAGCTGCCCTCATTCTTTGGACTCTGTAATGCAACGTGAGAAGCTCAGATTTAGTCCCAACTCCAATTACTGTTTAAAGACATTATGGAAAATGGAACCACTTCAGCAACAGCCACTGGGCAAACCATACTTTTGACTGCCATGGGACCAGAGGCAAAGCACCTTTCAAAGGGGTGAAATATTCTATTTTAAATCCTTGCTCTAAATAGATACAAATTTGTAGTAGCATGAAGCAAAATATCCAGAGGCATCATTGGCATCTCACCAGTCAAACACACCAGCTGTCAGTAATATGACAAAAAGATGCCTTTCCACTAACAATCTATCTTTGAATATGATTAAACTCTGGCAAAACCTGTGTTTTCCAAGGTTCAACTTCAGGTTGGTTCATTGAAGGTAGCCTACCAGATTTCTTAGAAATAATCTGACTGAAGTGCGGATGCACGATTTTTAAATCTCTGGAGGTGTATTAACTGGGCAGTCATTCTTTTTCTGTCCTTGCTTTTTATCTCCAGGGAACTATTGGTACTGTCAGAGACAGTATGGGATTGACCTTCAGTCTAAATCAGCCCATTCCTGCAACAGCTCCTGACTTTTCACTTTGACAGTAAAGAATCAAGTATTTGTTTTGCTCCAGTTAATTTTTTTTCCATAGGCCAAGAGATGGTCCCAAAGATACCAGTGAAATTTTAGTACTCATAATTTCAGACAAATGCCAACAGTTTGTCAGAAGCTGGCCAGTCGTCGTGCAAGTTTTGGCCTGGGGAAAAATAAGATCAAGGCAAAGCGAAAATACTATTCTGGAGCTTTCTGTCAGATAAAATAACTTTACAGTGAGCAACTCCTTGCTCCTTTCCTCTAGAAAAGCAAATCTCCTGTGAAGCTGGACCTATAGCCCATGCTTGCTAGTACATGTTCCAGGGAGCAATAATATTTACTTTGGGTAACAAGACAAACTTTATTACCCAAGTCATGTAGATTTGGGTTCAAGTCATGTTGACTGCATCGTTCACAGAGAGATTCTTGGGCCATAGTTTCTGTGTGGCTATACCTATAGTAGTAGAGAGGATGGAGTCCGCATAGCAGGACAATGGAGCATATGTGGAGCTGAGGGTGTGTGACATGGATGTGACAGCTGTGAAATGCTTGAGTAAATCTTCTAGCAGTTGTTTCCACCACTAGCACTGTTATGTCTCCAGAGCAAGAAAGTTTCATTGATGAATGTAGACTGGAGAATGTTAGACATAGATTATGATAAAAGCATGTTCTTGAAAGGTATTTTTCCCCCAGCTGTTTTCCTGAAAGAAAAAAAGTCCATATACTACATAGAGTTGTCAAATTACTGTCATGGCCCTAAGTGTACCAACAGGCTCTGCAGCCTCCAACCCCCTCCCCCCAGGGTTTGGTTGACTGTGTTCAAGTCCAGATCTCACATGGTGCAGCTGTAACGTGGATGTGTGACAGAGGTGTGAGATGCCTTTTTGGGGCCTCTCCACTTTGCTGCGGAACTACATTTGAGCTCAGACATTTTCCCCTGGTCTTTGCCTGGGCTATACCTCAATGATACCCATGTCTGGCCGTTTTCCTCACTGGGCCTGACTCTTACTTGATGCCCTGGCTGGACCTGGGTTCTACCTGGTCCCTATGGACATGTGTGTGATCTGGACTGTGCCTCACCTTTGTTATTGTCAATGGACCTGCTCTGCAGGAGAGAGTACTGCCTGGCCAGCCTGACTGCCTGCTGTGACTGCAGGCTGCCGGCTCCCCTGCCCTTGCCGAGCAGCCTGCTCTTGCTGCTCCCGGCAGCGGAGCTTTCTCTGTACTATCTGGGCACCCACATGCTGATACACAATTTCATCAGCTCCTGCTTATGTAAGAGAAAGCTAAAATCACTGATCCTTGTAGTCTGTGAAATGATGTTCATCACATCTGATAATTTTTTTTTTATCCCCTCCACATGGACAGTCTGTTCTCCTTTGGCAATATTACATTTTGCTCTTAAGGAGAAACTCTTTTGCCGGTGTAGAGCATATTCTGTGGGCTCTTGGACATTTTGGCAAATATATTTCATTTTCTGCATCTCTCTTCAGCTGTCAAACGCTATATTTACTTGTTCTGTTTACATGTGAATGTATACATATTTACATATATTGCTTCATAAACTGTATTTTAGAGGCTCCCAGCATTGAACTCCTCCTGCCTTTCCACCCTTGATTACTTTATTTCTTGTATTTTGAATTTCCTATGATATTCATCATGTCTGAATGGGCTTTGGCTTGAACTGATTGGCTTCCTTTGCTATCCAAATCTGAGTTGTTTTTTACATAGTTAATTTTGGCTCTTTCAATAGCCTCTCTCCGAGTGTTCTGTTCTAGATCCCATTCAGTGTTTTGCCTCTTATCACAGACCTCAGCCCCTAAACAAGGGACTTGGCTCGAGTCACTTCTCTATTTTTTCTATTTCTTCTATTATCCTCTGTTTAAATTTGTGTTACTCATATATTCTATTTTTATGTGGAGTGCAGTTCTCAAATGCCTGCATTACAGCTTCAGTGTTAGCCTTGTCTGGCTGAGTTGACTGAAACTATTAAAAACCTCAAGTGCTTCAGAATAAGCTAGTGTCAGATATAAAACTTCCTCGACTTCTTTTTTTTTTCTTTTTTATTTTGGTGTCTATGTTGGTTTCCATTGCTTGCAGATACAAAGTCAGTCACTGGGTTTAAACTTCTCTGTTTGTCTTCCACATTTCTAAACTGTTTTGGCTTTGGTAGGGTTTTTATCTATTCAATTTTTCTACTCAGGGTAGAGTTTTAGCTCATGCAGTGTCTGCTGTTCAAATAAAGGAACCTGACACTTGGGGTCAAAGCTCTATCTAATCCCTTCAACTGGTCTCTGCTCAGAGCCAAACAGCTCTTTTGAGCTTTTCTTAAAGGTAGTGCTCTCCAGAAGTGGCAGGAAATTGGGTCATCAACATTTGCAATCCCGTAGTAGAGCACAGTGTTTTGTAATGCAGCAACATATGTGTGAAGTGTAGCAAAACCCCCAAAGTATCTGATGATAAGGACCGTGTGTGTCTGTGTGGGTAGGAGGGTGATGTGTGAAAAATCAATACAAGCCTCCTCTTCTTTCTGTGCATATCTCAGGCAGAGGGAAGAACAACTCTCAGATGTAATCCAGCTGGAGGGTGGGCCTGAGGGGAACCAAAGAGGATACTATAAAAGCATTGCTGATCTTACAGCAAGCAGCTAGATGTCAGAGCCTGGAGGCAAAGACCTACCTGCTGAGATCTTCTTGGATGTTTACTTAGGGTTCTGGCTTCATCCCACCAAAAAGCCATGATGGGTTAAAAAGTATCTTCCTGGAGCAGAAGCAGAGCAGTGCTATAGCAAAACCCAAACCATAATTTCTTTATAGTGAAAGAGACTGAATGACAGCAGAGACATCTCTGTGTTCTCTACAACTGCCCAAAGGGCTCTTCCATCCACGTGCACTTTCACATTCAGTTCAGCTCCCCATCCATGTAGAAATTAATTGGATTGAAGGACAGAAACCACAGTGGGCTTCCCAGAATCTAGTGGGAAATGCTTTTCCCCTTATTGTTTTGAATTATTCTTCATATTGATTTTTTTTTTCCTTTTGATCTATTTAATAGTTAAACATACTTTGTTTAAAGAAAAAAATCTGGTCGCATAACTCTAATAACTTTTGGACTCTGCATTAAAAAAACTCCAACAGTGTAGTTCTAGAATTTCAGTCTGATTTACTCCTTTCTGTATAAACTGCTGCCCTAGATGACCTTTCCTCATTATGTGCCTTTGGGGATGTGTTCCAAGCATATTTTCTAACAGCTTCGGCAGCAGTAACAGTAGCATCCAAGCATCAGTTAGCAGTTCTACAATGTAATGTTTTTCATCTTCAAAGCACTTTACAGACATTAGTGAATTAATAATTGAGCAACAGATACTGAGCAGGCATAAATCTAAGGCATTGGCGGATATCGATGGAATCATACTGAGGATAAAATCCTGTTGGAAAACACTGAAATCCTGGATATTTGCATGCTCTTGAAAAGAAGAGGTAAATAGATCAACATAACAGATGTTCCGTACTGGTAAAAATCTAGGAATTTCTCAAACCTGTGAGTGAATTTCAAATAGAAACATAATAAAATCTGACCACACACTGGTACATCTCCCAGTAGAAATTTTATTTGGTTAGAGGTTTAAACATCAGATATGAAATACTTAGACTCCCTGGAACATGGGTTGAATCCCAGCAAGGTTGACTCAGCTCTTGATCCTGCAATGCAGAGAAACTGAATTCTAATCATTTTCCTCTATGTGACCTGGATGAGACCTTGCAAATAAAGGTTCTTTCTGCTTGACATGGAGAGAAACCCCACCAGCAGGAACCACGCAGGTAGATAGATTAAGAGCCACATTTTCGGATTCACCTTATTCTAGCCTTTTTTTTTGGCAGGAACAAACCTGCAAATGCAGATTAGCTGTGACTCTTGTTTTGCACACAGGCTCACAGAGCTGGAAAGAATCCAGAGGGATCATGTAGTCCATTTTCTTGTGCCAAAGCTGCATAAGCACTATTCATGTCATTACTGTCAGATGTTTGTCTAAATGGATCTTAGAGCTTGCCAGAATATAGCCCTCTTTGAGTAATCCATCCTTGAGATTCACTGTCCTCACTGTTAAAAAGTTCTGCCGAGTATCTAATGGAAGTCATCTTTGCTGCAGTTTAATCCTATATTTTTTTCTGTTCTAGCCTCCACCTCTGTGGAGACTGCTCCCTTCTTTGCATATCTGAAGGTAATTCTCATGCCTCCTTCGTATTCTTTTCCTTCAGATTTGGCTGTTTTCCCACAGAGAGTTCTTGAGACTGTGAGATATTGTATTAAAAAAAAAAAGCAGTGGGTGAGTAGGAGTTTACTCTAAACTCATAATAAAGAGCCCTGCTGCTCCAGAAGCAGCCTAGGAAGGAAGTGTGATTCATGGTGTCCCTGTTTCTTCTTGAGCTTCCAGCTGTTCTCCCCACAGCCTCCTGTACTTGCAGTTTGCAGCTGTACTGAAAGGCTCTTCCTGCCTCCACGTGCTGCTGCCAGGCATCTTGCACCTTCTGCCCTGTACAAATACAAAGGAAAAGTACCATTTTAATCATGTTCAGATATATCCTAGTGTAGGGATGGCTATGACTTTTTCAACATTTTTACATTCAGCTTTATTAAAGGTTGGGAGACTGTTTTATTTCTCCTTGTTTTTTTTTTCCCCCTTTTTAAAAATACTGGATTTTATTAACTGCGACCTCCTCAATAGGGACCTTGTAGGGAGTAGTTTTTGCAGCATTAAAAAAGTGTTTCACACCCACATATAAGTAATTTCTTTTAAAATGAATGTTGAGAATATATTTCTCTCCCTGTCTCCACTCCTACATAGTGAGAAAAAGTCCACAAGGCTTTGATGATATTTTTTAATGGAATTGCTATAGATTTATTCAGAATACCAAGACTATGAGAAATAAAAAGCTGGGTTTTAAGAGTCCAGGAATTAAAAAAGGAAATAAGATTTTTTTTTCCTTTTGAAAAAAATGAAAAAGGAAAACCAAAGTATTTAACTAGAATCAGTATATACAGTTTTCACGTGGCAGTTTTAAAAATACCAAAGAAGCAGCCAAACAGAGTAGCTGGCAAGTTTCTGGTGAGTATAACACTTAAGGTGCTCACTGATTTCCTCTTTATTACCTTGCAAGTGTGGCACTGATCCCAAGCTAGATGCCAAATTGCCTAGCAGCCCTTGGGGGATGAACTCTATTGCAGCTCGAGTGGTACACCAAGGGGTAAATCCTGAATGCAGCTTCATGTGACCAAAGCTAGGCAAACAGAACAGCCTGGCAGCTGCAAAGGCAGAGAGGCTTCGTAGGCAGCTTGTGCTCAGCCTGCATTACCTGGTGAGAAAAAACACAGAGAGGATGTTTGGTCCTAAGAAGGACCGAGATTTAGAGGTTGATGGGACCTGCTGGTCAAGCCACTTGATGCTTCTTAGACACTTGAACCAGAAGGCAGAGCAACAATATTGTGGCAGATCATGTTTCCATCTTCCATCTCCAGGGGTTTGTTATCCTTGTTCAGGAATCAATTTCCCCAAATGCCCCGGAAAGGGAGGACCACCTGGCATCCTCTTCCACCAGCAACCTAGCAAAAGCCACAGTGAAAAACAGAAGGTAAAGCCCATTTTTATGAGTTTTCTTCTGGGTTTGCATCCAGGCAGATGTCCATGAAACGTTTGTTCAGATCATTATTTTCCAAATTGTTGTTGGGTTTGTTTGTTTGGGTTTTTTTGGGGGCTTTTTTTTTCCTTCCTCATAACATTTGGAGGTAAAAATACAGTGTGTTTTTTTTTTTATTTGGGGGGAAAAAAAAGGAAAAAAAGAAAAGATATGAGCTGATCACTGTAGAATCAGTCTATTATAATCCAGAGCTGACCACTCATTTTTGATAGTACTTAACTTAATAACCTTTAGTCACTACTAAACTGTACACGATGTATGAAAGTGAACTTACTAAATTTGTATTCCAGTAGTATATCCATCAGATTTTTACGGGCCATTTAGCACTTTTAAGAAAACCTAGCCTATCAAAGGAATCATGCCGTGCACAAGGAGAAATATCTAAAAATACATAAACTATGTAAAACTGAAGATTTTCTCCCTGTAGGATTAAGCAACTTTGTGTCAAGCAAATTACAGATCTATTACTGCACATTTTGGGAAGAAATTCAACATCCACATGTACTTTGCCATAGCTGGTATCCTAAATAACAGAGGAAACAGTAGATAGTAAATACAATTTCTCTCTGCGTGATACACGTCCACTCACAAAGGTAGCTTCTAAAAATGACAGAACAACTTCCTAACCTCAAGCATTAACAGTAGAGCATCAGGAAAGTACCTGGAGATTGTTTGATACGTGGTGGGAATGAAGTGATTACAGAGCAGACAGATGGTTTGGATTTTTTTTGATCTGTGGACTAGTCTGTAATTTAAAAGAAAGGGTGGGGTAGAAAAAAAACCAACCCAAAACACAAAGGAAAAGATGCAGAAGTTTTAACTTTAAAAGTTAGCAAGTAATCCTTATAAAACCCAGCAGTGTCAGATAATCTTACCATACAAGCAGCCTGCCCTAGCAAAAGTGGCAGATAGTAATGGAGGATCTATCATGGCAAACATAATTTGAGTAAAATAGAACATTGAGACAAATTTCCACTCAACACGCTGTTGCTAGAATCAGCTTCTTGTTCATTGATCTGACCATGCCCTGTCTGTGTTTGCTGCCTCTCCCTGGCTGTCCCTTCCCCATCACATCATCTTCAGCCCCTTTCTCTTTTCCAAGCCCTAAGCATTTAGTCTCACACTATCACATTTGCTAATTTATCAAGGTTCAATCTTCACTCTATCAGCAATGGCAGCCACAATTGCCTGCTTATCTGTTCCTTCCTCAGGCACAAAATCCCTTCTTAAAGCTTTTCTGTACTGTCTGCAAATTTTCTCCATCTAGCACTGGCTAAACAATTGGTTGCAAAACTAATCCTCTAAACCTTGTTAATGACATTGTAGAAAACCTACCTGCCTCTGTCTTCCATCGGTTTCATAATGCATCTGGATTGTGGGCTATTTGGGGGACAGACTGTCTCGATTACTTATCCTCAGAGTGCTTACTCTGGTTCTTGCTGGAGACTGGTTCTTGGCAGAGCTTCCTCGGAGCTTACAAAATTACAAAATACAGGTTTGCAAGTCAGCCATTATTTTGGATTTCTGAGGATATGTGTGTGTCTATACTTCACAAAGAAAAGCATATTAATTTTCAGTCTAAAAATATGACTTCCTGTACATAAGATACATAAGTGTCAGATTTTTTCGTGTGTGTTTGATACATTGTGGTTTAGATATTAATGTTAAAGACAGCATATTTTTAAAACTATCCAATTTTTTATTTAAATGATTAATATTATAGATGGCGTAACAGTAAGTAGCTTTCCCACCAGACACCGTCTGATTTCCGGTGTCTTTTCCAAACTCATTCTCCATTTTCCAAATTTCCTGTCAATAGTAACTCAGAGTCAGATCTCACGCTAGATTTGCTATAGTAGTAGGAGTGAAAGGTGGACTACCCAGCTACGAGAGAAACACAGTCTGTTCAACATAGATCTATACGCACAGTGAAGCTGTATCTCCCATGTCCTTCTTGCTGTAGCATCGATCAGTGGTACAGAGAGCAGCATAAGCTGCTTTGCTTCTTTTTGGTGCAGTGTTACAGATTCTTTTTGTGTCTTAGTGTATACAAGTGGCGGGCCAGAGTCTGAGCTTTCTGCATGCTCTGGAATGTGTAGATTAAATAAATTAAAAAAAAGTTTAAAACCACCAGAATCCATGTCAAATTCAGTCAGCAACCAAACTTCTGTGGAAAAAAAATATTCCAATTCAAAGACTGCAAAAATTATTTTTCTCATACTTTAGTTTGTAGTGAACTAAAAAGAATGACACTCCTGTTGCTTTCGTGTCTTCATTGCTAAGGTAAAACTTGTCTTTTAGTATCTTCTCAGGTAAAGTTGTCTTTAAATTTAATATCCCAATTGACAAATATTCTATCATAAAGAATACCATATCATACCATAATAAATTCAAAAATTTTCAAAGAATAATATTTTTTCACTATCTGAAGTGATTTTTTATTTTCCAGTTTACTAGCAGTTGCCCAACTTGTTGTTTAGTCATCTTACTTTCTTGCTTTTCAAACAAGAAGGAACTTTAATATCTTCCAATTTACCAAACAGAAATAAAATAATTGTTATTGATTCATATTTGCAGCATCTTTATGCCTGCTCCACACCAAAGTTTCATAGAGAATTATAAAGTACAAAATCAATTCTTTTTAAGAGTAGTTCGTCCTACATATAAAACTATATATTCCACAATTTCCTCTATTGTCTTTGAAAAACAAATTTTGAAACTTAAGTATTGTAGAAACATGTGCAAAAGTATGAGAAGAGGGGATTTTTTTCTGACTTGGGTGTTCTGTACAGCAGAAATTATACGATTGCATTTATGAATTATAAAATATTAAAAGTCCATGTGGACATGATAATTTTCCAGCTCTGATATTAATCTGGAATCCAAATTAGAACTTAAATTGGATAGAATCAAAATCCATATCTATTTGTTATTCTCTTGAGGTCAATTTTAAATGATAAACAATAGATGGCCTACATTTATTATATATTATATATATTATAATATTTTCTGTATTACTTGTCAGATTTATAGCATTACCCTTTGATTTTAAAGGGACTTGAATCAGTGTTTTATGTTGTAAGCTACTTGTAGTAATGACTTTTATTGATGCAAATTACAGATAACTTAATCCATACGAACTGCAATATTAATCTGTTTTATATATATAAATTCAGATGAACATATAAAAAGAATTTTGCAGAAGCAAGAGAGGAGATGACTTATCAACTCTTACTATAGGCAGTATTGTATTCCATATTTTTTTTTTATTATTTTGGAATTAAAAAGCAGGGAAGTATGATTTTAAATTAAAGTCATATATTTTTCGTTAAAATTTTTTGCAATAATTTGCATGAAAAAGTGTAAAGTTAAAAAATCCATTGCTATTTTTTAATCACTTTCGGCCTGATATGAGTGCTCATTTCCTGGACAGTAAAACCAGTTACCACAGTTTGCAGAAGACATGTTTCTTTTGAAGTTTTCTTGTTTATTCCTCTGGATTAGATGTAGAGCAATGGGATTAAATTTTCTCAGAGTGGCCTTTGATTTTTGCACAATGGAGTTAGAGCCTTTGCTTTTCTGAAATTGGATTGGCAAGGTGGGAGGGGGAAAGTGGAGCAGAGGTGATTCCTAGTAATTTCCTTCTAAGTATGGGAACGATTAGAACAATCCTCTTTTTCAGAAAACTCTAACTTACTCACTAATGACAACCCCCACATGATAGGTGAGCAAAGCTACAGACATATCATGAACCTCCTTTTGGGGCATTTTGAAGGTTTTAGGCTAAAGGATGTTGTTTTCTTCTTAGGTTTTGTTCTTTGTGCAGTAAGGGCGGACACAGGAACCATCAGCAATCTGAATTTGTTTCATGTTGGAGACTTCCAGGCTGGTTGTGTTTTCTTCAAGCTGTCTGTAGAAGGAGAAGTGTAAAACTAAGAATCTTTCTCTAATAAATTATTTCCAAACTGAGGTTTGGAATGATTGCTTAAATCTAATTCAAATTTGTATTGACTTTTTTTTTAATTTTATTTTCGGTCAAGATTACAATGACAGATTAGCTTTCCTAAACGAAACAGAAAGCAGGACTTGAGACAGTGTTCTTGATACTTAAGTTGCTGCCAGGCATCAACAATTTTGTTCAGTGGTGCTTTGAGTTTTATGATGGGTAACATGAAAATTGAATAGTTTGATTAGAGCCTTAGGTACTCACTTCAGGATTCAAACCTGCTGAAAGTTGTACAGCATATTAGTGGCCCCAACAAGATTTAGAAACTGACTTTTTTTAAAAAAATACTGTACAATCTAACAATGCCTAACTGTGATTGCTCTCTGGTGAGTGCTACTCTGTCATGCTTTTAGTGTGAAGATTTTACAGAGCATGCTCAAAATAATCAAAGCTTATTTAGGGATCTGCCCGTGTACCTTAAATCAGTTCATTGTATTTAAATAATGCCAAGTTATTGACGCAGTTGAGAATGAAACTGGAAATGAAGAGTGATATACCAGCTTTGATGATCTTGACCCTTCTTCCCTGGAAATCCCGTAGCTTTTCCACGGATGTCATCAGAAGTTGAACCAGATGCACTGTCATTAATAAAAGTAAAATTAAATTGAAAAACAGAGTGGTGAATGAGAATGAAAAAGTCCGTTCAGAATTGCACGTCCCTGCTTTGGACAACTTAAATCATACACCTAAGATTTCTGCGACAAGACACATTGAACCAGAACTAATTTCGGTTCAGTCTTCTTCCTCTTTGTTGTAATAAGCATGTTCTTCACTCTTCAGCTAGATGCTGGAATCGTAGAGATGTCATGAGTACTGGAAGGTCAATGGTTTTTGTGTGAGACACCCATCCTCTCCTCAACCTCACTGTTCTTCCCACAGAAACAGAACATATGAGTCCTCTCCCAACAATGCTTGAAGTGGGCTTGAAGAATACTATCACAATGATCCCTAAAGTTTTAATGCAGGTTGAAGTGAGATGTCCTAGGAACTAGAACTATAAAGTTGATTTTACTCAGCCAAGTCCATTGACTTTACAGTAAATATGGCGAATCAGACATGACTTTAAGGGAATGTGATGAAGAAGATGCTTTCTTCCGAAGAGCAGTTGAAGAAAATTAAATACATACTCTCGTGACTCCAACAACTACAAGCAACTTAATGAAAGAATTCGTGCAGGAAATTAGAAGTCCCGTAACAAAGAGTTTGTAACGTCAAATTAAGTGTGGCAACACACAGTCAGACAATTCTAGTTCAGCTGCCTAATTATGTGGGCAAATGAGCCATCCAGTTAATGCAGAGAGACAGGTCCTTCCAGAAGGCTATTTAAACCAGGAATCTTACTTATGTTTTTGAATCATTCTTAAGTGGAGTCTGTTCTCTGTTGCCTGTAGTGGGAAATAAGGGCTGCTAGATGGCCAAGGGCCTAAAGTTAGATGAAGTAAATCTCCTAAAGAGAAGAAATAACCTGGAAACCTCAACTCTGATGGATTCATTTCAATAGAACACATTACTGTAACCTATTATGATGATTTGTTCAGGGCATGATGATAGGTGGAATATTGAAATTGCAGCATGTGTTTACGGAAGACTGACCGAGGCAGACAAAGTTAGTATCAGCACTTGGTAGGGTAACAGCCTATTGAGAAATTGTAAGGTTCTAAAATATTTGGAATTCAGTATAACACTCAATAAAGTACTTTGTGAGAACTTAGGCACTGACCTTGAAAAAAATTAAGCAAACACAGCCCCAAAGCTGATCCTTAAGGAACTCACTTAGAAACCACCATCCCTTTAGATTGTTTCTTGATCTGTCTTCCTTAAGCAAGTTATTTTCCCAGCTTATAACTTCAATAGTCTCCTGCTGAGTGTAACATCAGAAAACTGGCAGAATATTCCTTAGATTTCTAATTTGGTTTTCTATAGACTGGATCCTGTCACTGACAGACGTGTAAATCAGAAGTAACTCTAATGAAATCAGCGATCCAATAATGGCTTAAAACATGTGTGAGAGGAGAATCAGATCCTCTCCCAGTCCCTTCCTCTCAAGTGTCTGCTAAATAAGCTTTCAGGCTTTTGAAATAAATTCAGCGTTCATATGTTGTGAGAGCTGACAGTGCCAAGATCCTATAGAATTCATCTGCCCTTCATTGTGTCTGTTCAGCATTCATCTGAAGGCAGAATTTAGTTGTATGCTGAACTGAGACAAACCTACAACACTTATTATCATCTTTGGGCATTGGAAATACATAATGAAACTGTCAGCATAATCTAAATTATGAGATAGATAATTTATTTGCTGTAAGAGGGAATGAAGAGCGTTCTCCCCAGTGCTCAGAATTATTCTCTGCTTTATATACTTGTCTAAATACTGACCACATGTTGGGCAATGTGTTTGTAGCATTTGCCCCAGTGTTTGATTTTTGAACTGGCATGCGTTCACCACTCCAAGTAAGTAAAATAATCCAGGGGAAAAGCACAAAATGCCCATTAAAGAAAACAATTTCAATAACAAGTTGAGCCCCTCAGGGACTGAGCTATTAAAAAAAGCAATCAGAATCTTGGAGGGTGGGATTTTGTTCTTTTATTTGTATTTAAGACATCCACAAGGCCAAGACATGAAGCCAAAGAATAGGGCATTTGGTTAAAAACCTGAAGAAAGAGAGTTCATTTCTTTGTGAAGTTAATAACTACTGTAGATTAGAAAATGAGCTTTTACCAAAACTGCCAACTATAGAAAAATATTAGTTTGTTCCAGAAATCCCTCCGGGATGACATTCTTTACATATGTTAATTTCTGTTAAGTTATATGATGTTCCACTAATGAATGGAACAAAAATGGTTAGATGGCTATGAGAGAGTGAGCCAGCCAGGAATCTTTCATTATTTAGAGCTATGCATGAAAGGCTGGTCAGCATTTCCATTAAAACTTGCTATTTTCAGGGGTTTATGCTCAGCTGTAAACATTTTCTCCAACTGACTATTTGAGGGTTTCAGTGTGAGTGCATAGTCTGATTTTATTGATTATGACTTAAAGAAGTGTGATGTAAAAAGAAGAAGAAGAAATGGTTAAATTTGGCTGAATTAATGTTATTTGTTACATAGTATTACAAGATGTGAATTCTTAACTGAAATGTAAAATGCGTAGTCTAAATCTGGACCTCTAAGAAGAAGGATGACCATGTAGATGAACTAGGTTGAAGTTAATTTTTCTGGCAGTGACTGTGGCACAGGCTTTGTGAGCTGTTTGGGGCAAGCCAGTTGACTTTTCTGTGTCTCCGTTTCTGATCTTAAAACCTGTTTCTAAAACCTGTTTCTAAAACCTGTTTCTAAAGGAAGTAATCCATTAATGTTTTTAATTGTTGTATGTTGGTATACTGATGTCTTATATTAAGTTTTCTTTTTTCCCTTCCCTTCCCTTCCCTTCCCTTCCCTTCCCTTCCCTTCCCTTC
>VZSZ01002758.1:252517-367854 GCA_013398815.1 Ibidorhyncha struthersii
ATTAAAAAGGCATGATTTCCACTAACAATGACCAGAAAGCCTGCTTTCTAACACTGCAATTTATTGCTTTTTTAGTCTCTTATGAGTGGTAAATATGCCTGGCTTCTGGACTACCCTTTTCTGTAGTAGAAATGCTATTTTTAAATCAGATTTCATCCTGTTGAAGTTCTGCAATGAGTCTCCTTTTTCCTCTCAGATGTCTAAGACCTGTTTGTTTTGCTGTTGAATGGTTTTGTAGTGTATTTAGACTAATCTTGTGAATGGATATTCATTCCAACCGTTCTCGTAAAAAGGGTCTTTGCAGAGCCCAGTCTTCCAGATGATCTTAAAAAATTACATAAATAGAATATCTCAAATCATACTTTGGTAGGTCTTTTAGTCTATTGTCCCAAGGCAAGCTTAAACTCAGGAAAGTAATTTGGAAAATTAATTCACCTATTTGCTTTAGTCCAATAACATAACTGTCTGATATTAGGCTTTCAGTATAAGATTCATACACGAATAGCATGAAAGGGATCTGGGGGATGTTCAAAGCAGAAATCTAACTAAAATGCTTTAAACTTCCTACTGCAGGAGTGTTTCTTTCCACTGATTGTAGGGAAAGTTTAGGAAGAATAATGTGTGTATAAGCATTTGAAGAGAAGTGTTGCAAATATCTCCATAATTTCTTTTCATAGAAAGAGACAGAACTCTGTACATTATTTATGTTCTTGGTTAAAGAATTACTAATAGTTTTGATCCATTCTTTGCCCCTAAAATGGGATACTGGCAAATAAATTCATCTTTTGGCTATAAGAATGCACATTTTCTATGTGTATTGCCATTAAGAGAAAATTATCTATAGAACACTCTGTTCAAGTTGTCCCACATTCAAGATCCATGAATTAAATAATTCCTGCAGTGTCATTTTTTCCTGTTGACCTTATACTGCTACTCATTTGGTCTGGTGGCTGGTGAAAGGTCTAGACGAAAAGTGAAGATGATCAACTGTCTGTTGTATCTGGGTTTTTTCCGCGTTGCATCCCACCTCCTTTTCACATGAGGTTGGTATTTTTCATTATAATTACCCCTCAGTAATGCAAACACATGCAGAAAGTGGGATGGGGAAGTTTGGAGATGGGAAGTATACAAATTCATTAGTCAAGCAGCTATTTCAAAAGAGATCATAACGGGGAAGAGATACCCTTCTCTCAGACAATGGTCTCTTTTTTTTCCATACTAGTGCAAGTATGTTACTTACATAAACTTATTTTAGTATAAACAGGAGTGAAACTTGGAATATAATTTCCCATCTTAATTTTTCATTGATGTGGCACATGATTGTGCAAAAGTAAAGGATTTTCCTGCCACCAAAATCCTCAGCCATTTTGAAATTTATTTTAAAATTAAAGTAACTTCTTGAACTCATCGCTCTCCACCATCCTCATCCACCCATTTCAGTGTTTGTAGGTAATGTGTGATATCCTCTAGCTATTACATACACCTACTAGGCCTTCAACATAGGAGACCAAAATATGTACAATAATTATTATCCAGGATATGTATTGATATATACTGTAAAATGAAGTTTCCACTAACTAT
Source organism: Ibidorhyncha struthersii (assembly GCA_013398815.1). Taxonomy (NCBI): domain Eukaryota; kingdom Metazoa; phylum Chordata; class Aves; order Charadriiformes; family Charadriidae; genus Ibidorhyncha; species Ibidorhyncha struthersii. The sequence goes on from VZSZ01002758.1 coordinate 254,099, forward strand.
CCTAGATCAGTGAACAAAAAAACCTCTGTAAAATCTGCACTTTAGCAAAGTTCTCCAATGCATACAAACACCAGACAACTCACAGCTACTTTTTCAACTCCTTTCTAGCAGTGAAGTATTCTGTATAGAATCTAAGCAGACTGTTAGTTGCCTATTGTCTAACTGCTCATTTACCAGTGATACAAATGTACATCTTAATTTCCTATATAGTTGTCTCAGCCCGTTATTGTAGATAATGACTGCAAAGAACAGAAAAATAGCTGGTAAATTGAGATTATTTTTTATTAACTATTTTCACAGTTATCTGTACACGGATCAGCTCTTCTGTGCCATTTTCTTCCCTAATGTAAGTGCAAAGGCAGACTGTATTTTTTCACTTTATAATTAATAACACCTACATTGACTCTTTCAATTGACTGTTAAGTATTTTTATGAAGTGATGATTTCTCTGTTTTTGCTCATTATTTTTCATTCTTTGACAAATAACATTTATGAGTTGAATAAGACCTGTGGATTTTCACAAATTTGTTTGAAACAACCCTTTATGTTACTTATTTGGTCTTTGTGAGTGTTTGTCTGAAAAAGTCATGTGATTTCTATTACTTTACTGAATGACCTGATATTTATAAACAAGAATAGTGCCAGAAGCAATCATGAGGACACTTGGTCTCTCACACATAGTCTGGAGAAGGACAAAAAGTAGTAAGATTAGCAGATCAAGAAAATTTCAGGGTAGCACATCTTTTTACCATCTTTTACTTTAGGGGGAAAAAATATCCCTTTATCTACAGCTGTTCTCTTCAGGTTTAAAATAGTTGGTTTATTTGTGACTAGAAGAAAAGATGTAGGTTGGATTTACTAATCTTTTATTTATCTTGTCACACAGTTTAGATCACACTTTAATCCTATGCCGATGTATGCATTTGTCTGTCCTGTGGAGTAGATCTAGTGCATCCATATGAATATTCTTTACCCGTAAGCTGAGGATATTGTAGGTCCTTTCTAATCCTTTTGTTCTTACTGGGGATTCTGGCAGTGGTAAAAGCTGTCTCCTGGTCCAGACAAGCTATTCAAGACAAGTACCTTCCTTTTTCCCCTGGAAGTTGCAACAGAATCCCTGTAGGTCATAAATGTTGAAAGAAGTACTACTAATGCTCAAAGAAGCAAGGAAATATTCTACCCATTCAGTTAGATTAGTAAATAATATAGTAATTATACACATATCATAGAATCATACAATCATAGAATAGTTTGGGTTGGAAGGGACCTTTGAAAGTCATCTAGTCCAACCCCTCTGCAATGAGCAGGGACTGCTTCAACTAGATCAGGTTGCTCAGAGCCCCCTCCAAACTGTCCTTGAATGCTTCCAGGGATGGCACATCTACCACCTCTCTGGCCAACCTGTGCCAGTGTTTCACCACCCTCATTGTAAAAAATATCTTCCCTATATCTAGTTTGAATCTACCCTCTTTTAGTTTAAAATCATTACCCCATTTTCCTATCACCACAGGCCCTGATAAAAAGTTTGACCCCGTCTTTCTTATAAGGCCCCTTTAAGTAATGAAAGGCCACAATAAGGTCTCAGAGCCTTCTCTTCTCCTGGACATCCCTTCCTGAACAGTCTTGGTGTTAAAACCTAATAGGGTCAAAGTCACTGTTTCAGACATTCAGTAGTCTCAGGAATTGTGATTCCCTTGTTGGATACAAAAATGGTAAAGGCAGGTAGGTTCATCATGTCTAAAGTTCTTATTAACAATTACCTAAACTGCTATGAGCCTCTGCTGAGGAAATCTGTGTGTGTTGAAGGAACTCTTCTCCTTATAGAGCCTGTGGAGTATGAATTACCTATATATATCTATGTGTATGCTACTTATGTATGCTTAAAACCTCTGTTGATGATGAAGCTGACTTAACACACATGCTGCAGAAATCCTTAGGGAGATAAGGTCCCTGTCAAAATAATCAGTAAATTTAAAATATTTAAGTTAAATCGACATGGTAACTATCACATGAAGTGAACAGTGGATGGACCTCCATTAGATGGAAGGACAGACTTCCCACCAAACACGTGCTTATGTGTTTTCAAGTTTGGTCAACTTTGCCACAGGTTATCTTCCTCATACGGTACACAATAACACAAACAAACAAAGACAAACAAAACAGTAAACAAAACAACCCTTTGAGACAAATTGATAAGAGCATATTTCTGGATATAATTGTGGAACTTATATATCAGAAATTCTTGGGTGCTTTTCATGCAAGATACAGAGATAAGCTTGCCTTTTTCATAGTTTCCCTAAATCATAATGAATCTCTAAATGATTCAGACATATTGGCTACTTCTTGTCTGGAATGACCTGAGCAAAATATGTGTCTGCTGTTCTTTAGAAAAAATGGTCATAGAGAAGGTTCCAAAGATAAGCCACTTTCTCATTTCATTCCTGCTTAGGAATCTTCCTATTTCATTATGGGAGTCTTTGGGACTCTAGTATGGAAGATAAATTTTGTTGGTTCACTACTTAGCTTCAGCTCTTCACTGAGATAAAACACTTAACAAACATTGACATTTCTTAGGATTGAAGTACCTGGTCTGATTCACAAAAGTAATTTTCACCTATTTTGAGTTAGTGTCTATCATTTTTAGACAACTAAAAGCAGATATTGCAGACTCAGGCCTTTGTTGACCTGAGTTTGCGTTTTTCTGGCTTAATACTAACTTCCCTGTGTGAGGCAAGTGATGAGCCTGTGAACAATCCTGACATGTTGTTATTCTGCCTTGAGGTGCCACTATAGGGCTAGTGGAAGTGAGGACAGCAGCTTCATCTTGAACAGCAGAAGGAAAAAGCAGCAATTTGGATTGTGTGCCATTTCTCTCTTTATTCTTAGAATTATTCTGTAAAAGACATCAAAATGCTGCTTGTTCACTGTATGATTATGTTCTCTGAGGAATTAGTAGCGAATGACATAGCATGTAAATTATAGATAATGAAGAACGTATGCATAGGCACTATTTGAAGTGCCCAAGGTTAATTTCTGTGGAAAATTATGATATGTTCACATAAAAATTGATGTTATATGCAAATTAAGAAAAAAAATCCCTTTAATTATGACATCTTTATAAATTAATCAATGTACCTATTCAGTAACTATACATAATAGATGCCACATTTGAAATATCTTCAGGATGTATATAAGCAATGAAAATAGCATCAAAATGTAAAGTTATTTACACTAATCATGTGAACCATTTTGTTTTGTAGTCAGCCAGATGCTTCAGAATACAAAAAGATAAATCAAAAAATTAAATCAATAAGAGAGGAAAGATCCTCTTATGGCTGAGGCAATGGATTGGAAGTCAGGAAATTTGATTTCAGTTTCTGACTGTCACAGGCTTCCTGTGTGACCTTAGGTAAGTCATGTTTTCTCTCCAGACCTTGGTTTTTCATCAGTTTACAGGAAAGAGTAATGTCCTTCCTTCTGAACTGTTCTCTCTCCTTTTTTTTTTTTTTTTAATATTTATAAGCAACAGTGTATGCAGTGTTGCCCTGAAAACTGCATTAAGTGCTTCATACTTTAAATTGTAAGGTCTCAGCTTTCAGAGGAGTGAAGGCTTTTTGGGGCCACAGGTATTTTATGGCTGAATTTGCCTTTTGAACATGGCCCCAAGCCAGCACCCACTTTCAAACTCAGCACACTGTTTTATCGATGCAAGCCTGTGCTAACTGTCCGTCTGCAGGAGGTTTGCAGGCAGGTAGGGAGGCAACCTGAACCGGCACTACCTCTTTGAATAGGTACAAGTAGAATCCTCTTGCAGCGTGCGTTGGCTTGGCACTGTGGTAGTTACGTCTATCTGGGCAAACCTTTCCCCATACGCACTGCAGGGCCTTGCAGAAGCTTCCACATGACTGGCATCAAACAGATGTGCCAGCTGTGTTCCTTCATCCACTGCATAGTAATATGCTACCTGGTTTTCTTCAGGAACCTCTGGACACTGGACTAGTGCAAAGAATGCTCGGTGAAATTATGAAAGGTCTGATTGATAGAAAAACAATCATTAACAGGTAGTCTTTTCCTCTGTAATGCTTACAAATGCACACACAAAGTTTACCTAGATATGTAAAATCACCCACTTCTATCAGCTATTGTGACATTTTCAAATGGTCACTTTCAAATATTTCCCTACAAAAATTAGAGAAAAATGTTTGAATGAAAACTATTGATTTTTCAACTGAATTCTTGTTTTATTATAAGTTATAAGTTTATTATAATGCAGTAATTTATCAGATATTCTTTTTAACTTTTAGTTATACAAGCATCGTAAATAAATAACTAGTACTTCCGATATTGTAATCAGTACTTTCTTTGTATTTTATTTCTGTTTCTGTTTTTAAATTAGATTTTACGTATTGAAAAGACATTGTGTTTTACATACGTGACTTTCTTTAAAACCAAGAATAAAGCCTCAATTCTACAACAGTAAAGTGTGTTTTAATTGATATGTCTTAGAATGAAATATATTTGTAGCTATGTGCACAAAGCTTTCAGGGTGTATTAGTGTGTGTTTGTGTACACCAACACACATATATACATTAACTGTTTCACTAAATACAGGTCTTTATTTCTATCTTTCATTGCAAACTATGTTCTTCTCTGTAAATCTGACACTTGTCACATTACATGTGAATACCACTGGAAAGAGGATTTTAAACCAGAAACAAAAGCACTGGTCCCCATAACTATGACAAATTGAGTTTATGTTACATTTTGAAAACATAGCATGACATTCATTCCTCACGGTGGCAGATGGTTTAAAATACACAGAAAAGGATATTTTAAAAATCACTTCTATTCATTGAATCTCCAAACAAATTGAGGTTTCCCTTTGTGGGTTTTACACATATATAGATGTATCTGTACCTAGGCTTGTTATCAAGCCTCCTTGTTTAGACAGTTGGGGGAAATACCACTCTAAAGGCGTGATTTACCTCATCTAAAGTCAACAGCTGTGTACGGTCTGTGTTTCTTTTCATAATGCAGAATTTCTTCTCATAATGTAGGATATTACCAAGTGTAGATGCGACGGAAGATACTTGTAATGAATGTTTTATGTGTTGTTAGTTACAATGAACGTGTTAAAACATTTAAGCAGTGCATCAATACTAATGGTCACCCACACTTCCCAGACATGTCTTTCTAAAAAGACCTTATTTCTAATGCTAACAAGGGCTAACACTTTTTTTTTTTTAAATCAAAGTAACAGTCCACTGTTTTTATGTCTGCCCACACAACAGGAAGCAACAAATCAGCTTTAGCTACATCATATCAGCTGGGTTACTCGTATCCTTCACACTCTTACTGAAACGCGGCCACTCCTGATATGGGGACCCAAACTCTATAGGTGACAAGTCCATGGCATTGTCAAGTAGAAAGCAAATGCATCCTCAGCTGTGTCAAATCAGCAGGGACCTTTTGTTTCCTTCATGCCTCAGAAACTACACTATATTGCAACCATTCTCCAAGAGATATGGACAGTCATAAGAAATTAAAGGTCTCTCTTAAGAATTCAGGGATCATCACAGACTGTAGAATGTAGTAAAGAGCGGAGAAAATTTACTTGCAGTGCAGCTCAACATATGCATCTGCTATTTAAATGTTCATGATTTATAGCAGAAACTTTCATGAGACTGGTTCAAGGATCATTCCCTTAATAATCATTATTTCTCTCTTTCATTTTTTTTTTAACCTCCAGCCTTCAAGTGACTGCATTGTTAAGAGCTCATTACAAATTAAATATTATTTAAACAGCTTTATTATGTTTAGCTAGAAGTTTTCATAGATACATAGATTACTTTAAGGCCAGAAGGGACCATTACACCAACTAGTCTGACTTGAATAATGCAGACTGTAGAACCACACCAGTTTCTCTTGCAATGAGCTCTGTAAACTTTGACTGCAGCTCATCTCCTACAGACACATTTTGTCTTAATTTCATAATACAGAAATGGAGAATCTGCAGTGTTTCTTGTAGTAGCTTGTTCATAGAATTAATTTTCCTTGCAGTTAAAAATGTGTGCAATTCTTGCTGTTGCTGAGCTGTTAAAGTTAATTCCAACTTCCTTAAAGTTAATTCCACCTTCCCTTTAAATTTTTTTTTTTAAGGATACTTATAGAGCTTTGTTAAAAAAACTCCTTCAGAGCTGCGATTTCCATGGTTGTTTGCAGCCTAATGTTTAGTTTGCTCATTGGAGAAAAGCAAAACCAAAACTGGCAAAGCGGGGTCTGATATACGGCCTTGAAATAAAGAATTTTTTTTTTTCTTTTTTTTTCCTCTTTTTTTCTAGTAGTAAAAATGGCTGAAAGCTACAGTCTAAAAATTTGGGGTTTTGTGTAGTTGCTTGAGATCAAAGGAGGAAGATGTGTTTAAAGGAAGCGATTTGCACAGCTTTAAAGTCAAATATTTACAATCAGAATATCATATTTTTTTTTAATTAAGTGAAAGTTAGGAACAAATACTGGCACCCATTCTGTCAGGATATGGCTGTCACACCTCTGTGTACTTCAGTGTCACCAGTATCAATCATATGCAGTTTAAGATCCACTCTCACAAAAAATGCAATCAGAAAAATGCAGTGGTATGCTTTTGTCTTTGCTACTTTGGGGAAAATTTGGTGATTTCCTAGTACCCTGACTTTCTAAGGATTTTAAGAAATAAAATAAAATTAAAAAAAAGAGGTAGGAGACACAATGAAGACTGGAAAATATTTTGAAAGAAGTGCAGAGCATTTGAAAAATAAGGTTTATATGCATGTTCAAAACAAGCTGGTAGAAAACTTGGTATTTTTCCACTCGTAAGCTGAATTCTCTCTGAATATTTCCTTTCATAATGAAGCTTTCTACCCTAATGAAGTGCTAGTCACTGGAAAATAGTATAGCCTGAGATGAATTAGTAACCTTACCAAATCAGCACTGCAGTGACCACAGTTCTGTAGGTGGTACGGGGACAGAGAAAAGCTTTGAGAGAACCCCAGCTCCACTGGACTTTATAATTCCCATGAGCTTCAGAACCAGTCAGCTCTGGAAACTAAACTACAGAAAGGTTTTTTTTAAAAGTATATTTCTTGTTTCACCAGCCCCTACAGCTAGTTATTATTCGGATGAATACAAAAATGTGGCAAGTTTATTAGCACTCTAAAACCTGTAATGGAATGATTTAAATTTAAGTCAGCTCTTTCAGATGAGAAAAGTCTAAGCATCCTATCCCCCAAGGCCAGGTAAGGCAAGCACAGAACATTAATAATTTTTTTTTTTTTTTCTGTTTTCAGAATGGTGCAACAGATGCATTTCACTTATAATCCAACTGGCATATGTTTGATAGATATGAAGGAGGATTTTACTTTCTTTCTTGCTTTCTCTTTGTCTCGTTTTCCTTCTCTCTCTCTTACTGTATTTTCTTTCTACAAGATACTATAATGCCAAAGTTTGTTAATTAAAAGTCAAATGTTATAATTTTATTACAAAGCTGCAAGAAATTTTGTGTCGTAATCAAAGAGAGGTTAGAGAAGCCTTTATGAAGGAGTGGCATATCATGGGAAAAATTGTCGCAATTATTTAGCAAATCTGAGACTGAAGAAAAGACTCTGGGATCCAGGAAGTTCTCATCCTGTCCATGATACTGACTTTATCTTCCCAAAGTGAAACTGGATGCTCAGAGAAAGACAATGAAATTGTCTTTGTAATTCTAAATCCTACTCAAGGTACCTGGGCTGGAGATCACTGTATCTCAGTATTCTTCAGTTTCCCATTTCTGTTACAAGAAACCAATGCTGATTATCGGACTGGTAGTCCATTCATGCAACACCAGTCTGCAAAAGTCTATGATGAGCTGAACTCTGAGAGTGTATCTTGTCTTGGTATGGCAGCGAACTGCTGCATAACCATAGTTAGCTTATTACTTTGTTTATTAAAAAGGAAATAAGACAGTATGTAAACATGTCAAAATTAGTATCGCTGTGAAACTTTCCCATATGCAAGACAGAGTTAGCAGAAAACCTATGTGTTATTTATGCTGTTCTTGAGCTTTAATTTTACTTTTATTCTGGAAAGCTGCATTGCATTTTTATTCACAGAATCACAGAATCACAGAATAGTCAGGGTTGGAAGGGACCTCTGGAGATCATCTAGTCCAACCCCCCCGCCAGAGCAGGGAAAGGCTATTGTGAAGATTAATTATTGAATGTTTCTAAATGGTTTGGCAATCAATGATAACTATCACTGTAATTTACAATAATTGAACACCTACAAACTTTTTTCTAGTGGCAGAAAATTTGAAAGGTCATTATCAGCCTAGACTTAGCATAGGATTCAAATCTGTAAAAAAAAAAACAAAACAAACCCAAGACCAAACAAAATTGAATCAAGTAAAGAGGATGGTAATCAGAAACTCTGAATACAAATGTTTTCTTCCTTTAGGGGAAAACTCAGTTCATTCATTTTACATTTTAAACATTCCCTTGCAGTGATGTGAACTCAGAGAAACATCATTGTTCTTGCATACAATCTAAGAAATGAAATGGGGTAGGAGGGACATACCAGACTACAATATTTTGCATTCTGTGGGAAATGCAAAAGGGCGTACGATAAAGTGGGTTTCAACAGTGTGACAATGGGTACTGAACTAGGACCTGGAAAACAGACGAGGGTGGAAAAATTATTTAAGCCTTACTATTATGGAATCTTAAAATAAATTATCCACAATTGGTTGTCATTAAAACTTTAATTATAATATTCAATCATGAATTTTCTTTTGTTTCGTTGTTTTTTTCTTTCTCTCTTTTCATTGATTAGGAGCCTGAAAAATCTCTATGGGTAGACTCACCTAAATACCTTATCTGTACAGTATCTGCACTTTTGTTGGTCCTTTGTGACTTCTAAAATAGTGATGCAGTGACCTTTGCAGATGGGCAGTTTTGCAGTTTTGTTACCATAAGGGAATTAATATCTTATTTCTGTATGCTGTGCTCTCTGAGAACTATGTTTAAACTGGTAACATTTAGAAAAGGAAAATATTTCATCTGCAGACTTTTTTTTTTTCTGCTTGAGTCAAAATTCTTTGCCATAATCCTCTCTCTGTCAGTTTGTGCCTTTACATACAAATGCAAAGAGACAAGATGTTCGGTACAGAAACCCTCGTAAAAACAGAATCCAGCCTTAAAAAAAGTCTCTTGACAATTTCTTATAATGGAGAGTGTAAAGAGTTAAATGACTGTGTAATGCTGAATATTTGTAAAGCTTCTACTAGAGATGTGTTTATTTTTTATATTAGAAGGTTAAGCATACCTGCCTGATACCTGGCTTTCTGCCTGCCTCTGTAAGCTTTCAGGGGTTTCCTTGGGTCTGCCAGCAGAAACTCACTACCTAAGTCTACCTGCCAGGAGAAACTCACTGCTTGAGCATACCAATGCCATCCCCAGACACAACAACCATGAAATTATGTTGCAATGAGCAGAGGAGGAAGAGACATGGCTCTTGTCCAAGCTGGTCATAGGGAAAGCAGTTAGTGAATTCTGACTCTGCGGCTCCTTCCAGTTTGTTTGGATTACACTTGCAACAAGAAATATGATGATGATGATAACAACAACAAGAACAACAAAAACAACAGCAACTTAGTTTAGCCATTTTTCCCTAAGAAGCAGGGAGATTTAAAAAAAATTAATGCTGTGTAGCCACAGAAAAAGGGGGGATCTCAGCCCTATAGTTTTGCTCTTGGTGACTGCTGAGAGGCACAGATTAACGTCACCAACAGGTGAGTGAGGTTGGACCTTTTCAGAGACTGTGCTGTCTGCAAGAGGGTGGAGGCTATGTCATTTTATATTCAATTATCACCACTAATAAACATGTCTCCTGAACCATCACCACCCACTTATTCTAAGTGGTTCTTTTAGATTTTTTCCTCCTATTCTTTGAATGATCTTGTCCTAGCTTGCACCACTTAGGTGTAGACAGGTGTGAGGGTTTTACCGTCCTCACTTCAAATATCATTGTTAATGAATGAAACACCCTAAACCACCACCCCCCTCTCACTTCTGCAGTTTTAGTCTAATTTTATATTTTGAGCCATCATGCCCTAGCATGTTCTTACCTATTAGTGTCTTCTTCATCATCATCTTCTAGATCTTTCTTTTTCCCTTAAAGGGGAAAAAGGGTACAGTTCTATACCTTTGTTGTAACCTCCTGAGCAGCTTTGATTCCTTTTGAGATAATTGGAAATTTGGTTCTTTAAAATCTACACCTTTCTAGGTCTTATTCTCGTGTTGAACTTCCTGCTTCTAGCTTTAGATACTACTTCTTTATCTAACTGCCTAATTATCCAGAACTATTTGAAACACCAACACTGAATTCTGCATTATTAATGGCAGATCTTCCTTTTCTCTGATTTTAGAACATCAGTATAGACACGAGGCCATTGCTAAAGTCCTGCTTTTTCTTCTAATTATTCTATTTGGATGTTGGACTATAAACAAGTAGTTGTGACAAATTAGAATATAAATGAGGGATTAAATTACTGACATGTTTGAGATCTTTGTCTCAAATTTTATTCTACCTTTCTTTAGTTAAACTGTTGTGTCAGGACAATGGAAATAGTCTTCCTTTAAAATAAAATAAAATAATTGTTATGGCATATCATGATTTATCTATTTAAGGCACCGTCTATGTGTAAAACTATTTAATCTGTTTACTAATATCCAAGATTTGTCTATGGTATTTAATTAGTTAATGATTTCTTTTCCCTGAGAAGTACGGCATAAGTGGTAAATAATTCCCTACAAACCGTCTGAAAACAAAACTTGGAAAAGATGAATCTTCTACAACATTTTTTCTTTTGTGTAAGATTGTCCCTGGGATTACACAAAAAAGAATTTGAAAGACCAAGGCATAAATTCATTCAGTTCAAGGCATTTAATATCTCAATATTTTGGTGTAGTGTAGCATTCAGTTGCTCTTGTTCATTTTAGAAAAGACTGCAGTTAAATCTTCATATATCACATTCTGTGATAAAACCATATTCTACAGTTTTCAGAGCTAGGACGGAACTTGGAGACTGAAGGCTTGACTGTTTCATTAGATGTTTTCTTAAGACTTCTACAACAACCTTTTTCTTTTTGTTGGGCTTTATTCTGGAGCTCCTGTTTACATGAAAACTCCTTCAATGTGTGAACAGTCCCACCAGTTTCAAGGTATGTACTTAAAAGAGAAGATACAGTCCTCTATCTTGAAAATACATTTATAACTGTAAGTGCAAATATATAAAAAAGCTATACATGAAAGAGATTTCTTTACCTCAAAGAAATGTAGATTTATGTAAATATTGCTTGTATATGTCTGTCCAATGTATAAAGAATATAGTGTTATTATTGTATACATAAAGAATCATATAGTGTCACCTAAAGTTATAACAGGTTCATATGAAATCTATCACTGCAGGTTGCTTTCTCTCTTGCGTTAGGTAATCACAGTGAGATTAGACAAGGTTAAAATTAGCATAAGGGGAAAAAGATGAGCTAGTCTACTTTTATAAGCTATTCCTTGTCATTGTATCCTATGTCCTGAGCCCCCCCCCCGATTTAGTCCAAGTTTCCAGGACAGTGAATCAAATAAAAATTATGGTTTTGTGAAAAGTATAAATATAGCCCTTTGTTAATGGCAGTTTGTGACATTTGTTTTAAATGAGAAATGCGTTTTTCTCCTTAAAAAGTTATCACACCTGCTACTTTTCATCCTGCACAAAGTTGGGTTTTTCCCCAGACCTCATCATGTTCATCTTTTAATTTCCTCAGTGCTTTTACTGTAAATAATTGTACTTGCTCCCCTTAGTCCCTGCAAACTGGATGAACAACTCTATGATGGAAGTTATATAAAAGGACTGCTTTTTGCATATACGAAACATTTCCTTTGTTGAGTATATTCTGAGGGTCTTTTATTGGATTCACATGAGAATGCGATGTTCCGGCAATATTTAGCCACAGGTATAATATTATCCTAATATCTGGATAAATCTGCAGACATTTTTTTATTAGCTAATCCTTCATTTCTTATATATGTAGTGTCCTTTGGGGGGCAAATTAACATATTTTTTCCACAAAGCTTAGTAACAAAATTTTTTTTTTTAAAAAAAGTCTGCATTCTATAATTCTACCTATTTGTAACCCAGAGTTAGATGATATCATTAACCTAAATTCTGTGATGTAATAGAATGACCCACTGTACAGGCTGTTTGGCAAAATGTGATGCATAGTACAATTCACAGGTAGATGTTTTTGTCTTTGCCTGCAAAAAGGAAAAAAAGTAACCAGTGAGTTCATAGGGACTACAACTGTAAACTCTTTATGTGTGGGCTGGGTGAGGAACAGGAGGTCTCTTGCCATATATTCACTCTTTTACAAGAATCCATGTCAATCTTGTGTTTTGGAAACAAGTACCTGACTCTGCAAGACTATTCAGCCTATGTCCCATTCAGGGATTTCTAAGGTCACAAAAAAAACCAAAGAATCCTTCAGTTTTCTTCTTGACTATGTAAAATCTGATCTCATATTTGACCTCAGTCTGGACAACTTCTTACTTTGTGGTGCATCACATTTGCAATATTTCTATAGAAGTAACCAGTGTCCTTCTAATTCTGAACTTGAATGATTCCTGACAAAACCAGCAACACACTCGGAAATCTCACCGGCAGCAGTAGGATTAGTTCAAGCTGCTAAAGGAAGATCAGATTAAATGAGAAAAGTTGTGGGAAGAAATGCTGCAGGAAAGAAGTTCAGTCAAAAAGCATTACTAAATGCTGAAGTGTAGATGAAGGTTGACAGTAGAAGTTTCCTGCTGTCATTTTCTCTTCAGAGGATGAAATGGAAGACTCCAGCACGGATCAGACTCAAACTGCAGAGTTACACACACTGGCATTTTATAATGGCTTCTTAACTCTCTGTCTTGTTCACGTCCCTCCCTTTAGTTTTAAGGGATTTTTTTACCAGCCTTTGTGATGGCATGAGCCAGGATATTCTACTGAAGGCAAATGTTTCATATTAGAAATCTGAATCCCATCATTCTGAAGCCAGAGCTGTACTCCTACTGCAGGTGTTCTTTCTAGGTTTTATGTCCTTTTAAGGTCTGTCTTGTGGTCCCAGCTGCTGTACTGAAAATGGCACACTGCAAATATGAGATTGCCTTTGGTGCCTGTTTGAGTACCCCTTCACCTTTGGGTTGCCTGGACTGTAATTGTAAAAGGCACAAGAAGATATATAGATTCGTGGGACTGTAAAACAGTCCTGCTTTACTGTGGTCTGAAATGGCTTTTGCAATTAATCTTTGTTATTCATCTATTTAATCTTTTCAGCACTTAATGTTGAAATTTATTTATTTTCAATATTAACCTTGCCATCATTATTACTAATAGTTTTTTTTTTTATAATCTTGAGATGGTTTCTCTTCTGAAAGACCATTTCTTGCTGATATGCCTGGAAATGAATGACATATGAGTATCAGATGCTAAAATGTAACAAGAAATGATGCACACCTGGATGCAAAGGTAATAAATCCAGATCGTCTGGACAGATGAGAAGCAGATGTTAAAGTTCCTGTGGGATTTTCTTTTGTCAACTAAGGAATATTACAGTCTACTGACGGACTGTAATATGTCCATATTATTTTTGGCTAGTTCGCTTGATATGTGATGTTGATCTGAATTGATGTTTCCAAACAGACCGTTCACGTTGTCGATAATTCAGATGCCAGTGAGCTGTCTTGGTATGCCAGACTGCATATGCTAACATTTAATGTCAGACCGAACTTGCTGTGCTATTTAGCAGGATGAATCACCATAAGGGAGAACAGCTCCCCAGGTGTATTGTGCCATATGTTTAATGGTGTAGTGTAAAGAATTCAAAGTGTTTGACCCACATCTTCCTCAGCTTAGGTTCTGGGAACTCCTTTGATAGTAAATGTGTTGCCTCAGCATAAGTAAATGATACAGCGCCGTCCATATCAAATCCTGGTGATGTTTCCACTGAAAATCTCAAATTCATCTAGTTGTAAGAATGTGAGGTATTCATTCACAAAACTGAGATAAAGAAAGGGTAACAGAAATTATAAGACAATATGTGCAAAGATCCACATTCAGAGATCCATGGAACTGGGAGGTTCAACTGAGATGCCTTGGGGTTCAATATAGTTTCAAAAACGTTATTCAGCATTCCTGTTCAACAAAATTCTCTGCTTAGGTCCATTGGAGACAAAATACATTAGGTTTTTACTGTACAAGAACACAAGGACTTCCAAAATGAGTTTATTTCCCTAATGCAGTTTCTCCCTTTGATGGGGGAAAGAAGATGGGTTTTGTCTCTAGTGCTTAAACATTCACATTGCCACATAGGCACACTGATGTCACTGTTATCTCTACCTCCATCCAAACTAATTAATTTTCTAAAGTTTCCTCTTCATAACAAACTGCTGGTTCCTTCAACAAATAGAAGTTCATAAACAATTATTTACATCTGATAAACCACTGTGAATTGTTAACTTTGTAATGAAATATTATGATAGGCTGGTGTAACACAACAGTTTATCCCTTCTCTTGATCACAAATCAGACAAGAACTGGAACAGTTGGAGAGCAGCCCATCTCTAGCCACCATCTGCTTGTTGTAAAATAGCTGTATGTTGTATTTTTTTTGCTTTTTTAAAATACTGTTATTAACACACAATAAAAAAATCATTTAAATAACATTAAGGTTGCAACACAAACCAACAAAATGAACATAGTTCATCGGAACTGTGCCCTGTTTAAAATTATTTGGATGCCCCTTTTTGTAGTATTTTTGGCCTTTTGCGATGTCCTGCTGTTTGTTGCGTTTCAACAGGTATCCAGCAGTGATAGGCACACCTCCTTTCTCTGTTATGGGATATTTTTAAACCTCTTCCTCTTCTTTTAATTTTTAATGCGATACTGGAATGACTATATCTTAAACTTTCAGCTACTAAATCTAGTCCCATATAGAGATATGGTGCTCTGTGTCTGAAATCATAAATGTCCCATTGCCTTCAAAACAGGTGGTACCAAGATGTAGACAGTCTCCACTTTGCTCATTTCTCAGTTCTGTCTGGGTAGGCTACTGATTCCTTTTGGAAATTATTTGTCCTTCAGTCATATTTTCTTCCTCCTCTGCCTTCAGTGACTAAGAGACTGTCCCTTACTGTGTTTGCAAGGGAACTCCAGAAATAAGATGCTCAGCTTGATTCCTTCTGGTGCTTTTTTGAGAATAACGACATGGCACGGAGTATAATTCTTACTGTATGTCATATGCTGTAGAACTTGCTGTTATATTGTGTAGTTGGCTTCAACTACAAAAATACATAAATAAATAACAACTGTCCAATGATTTGGTTCAGACTGCACTGATTGGGACAACTGATTCCCATGATTCATATCTTCCTAGCTCATCCATTATTTAAATGTTAGTATAAACACATTGAAATTCTTTCAGACTTCTGCTGCTCCCCACAAGAATGAGCCTAACAAACACTGCTGGCGGAATGTCCTGATTGACAGTCCTTCCCCCAGAGATAGCAGAATTACATTCAAGCTCTTTCCAGTGAAAAAGCCAGAGGAAGTATGTTTGAAATTATCACTGCATTTCACCTTCCAGTATTTTCTCATATGAAGATGATTTCTGAAAAAACTTGTTTTCTCAGAGGACCAGATGCTTTCAGAGTGATGGCCAGATGCAAATAAATAAACAAGTGTATTTGTGGAGGTTATTCATCTTTCACTGCAGACAAATCTAAAACCTAGAGTCCCTGTAAGTGTCACTCAGGTCCTGAGGGCTTACTTATTAGGGAGCATAATGTTTGTGCTTGACTTAAGTGCCAGTGTAATTTTTTTACAGAACAAATCTTCAGAACATGGCACTTACACCCAACAAGTCTTGCCCACTTGTTTACTCAGTGTCTAGCTGGAATCACAGGCAATATTTACTTTAGCTAAATTTAATGCTCTGAAGCTGTATATGCAATCTCAGTTAATATTATGTTCTCTCCTAAAATTGCAGTGTTGATAGAAAAACATTTTGCTGTACATGACATTTGCAGATCCTGCCTGTGGGGTGGGATATAAAGAACAGAGGCAAGAAAATTATCCCTTGGTTCTTTGCAGTTGGGAGATACTGCTGGTATTTAGATCTGTCTATCTAAGTCTAAGCCTGTACTGGTAGTTTTCTGGGTTCCCCCTGTCTAAAATCCAAGGGCTTGTTCAGTACACTGATGCAATTAGATGCCTAAAACTAGTCAAGACTTTTGCAGAGGTTTAAAATTAAAAAGTTTAAAATAATCTCTCAAAAGCTGCACTGTTTTTGCTAAACTTGTTTTCTGAACAAGTTTATATGGCTACACTCTAACTTTTGTTTGACCTCCAAAGAATGCTGTTTTCTGCTAGAGTTTCTGTGGCTGGATATCATCTACAGCCATCGTGTCAACCATTTTACTTGTATTACCTATCACTCATTTTACATCTATTATCTTTGTAAATAGTCTTCTCTGTTTCTACAGTGTCACAGAATCACAGAATCACAGAACGATCAGGGTTGGAAGGGACCTCTGGAGACCATCTAGTCCAACCCCTGACTGTTTGTCCTTATTGTCCCTTTACTGCCCTGCTTCTCCTTCCATCTTCACTCTTTTCCATAGAGGCAGTGGTTGATCTGCTTCACTTTCTTCATCATTTTGGTTCTTTTCTTCATCTCTTCCTCTTTGTTTGACATGCAAAGCCACCACGGGAAAAAGTGCTGTGTGAATTTTGAAGTGTTCGTTATCTGATGTCTAGTGCTCAGGTGGTGATATATTTCTTGGTTTATTGGCTGGCATGACCAAAGTTCCCTTGGCCATGTACTTGGAATTTCTGGTTACTTTTACTGTTTTACATATTCTTTTCTCTTCACCAACACAGATGAGATGGACTTGGGCCGATTAATAGATTCTTATGCAGGGCTTCATTCAGGGAGAGCCACCCATCCTTCTCAGCTCCAATCTTACACTCTCCTTCTGTGGTGTTAGAACTGTTTGCACAAAACCTTCTTTTCTGGCCTTGCAAATCTTGAGTGAGATTGGATATGTAGGGGTGGAGAAGAGCTCTGCGAATATGAATAGTACTAGTGCAACTGCAGAAGGGAAGAGGAGGAAAGAAAAACACAGAATATACTCTCTGTTCTTTGTAAGTCTGCACTCTACACCTTTCTTGGTCAAATTAAGGCTGTAGCTTCCATGGTTGTTTGGGGTTTTTGTTGTTTTTTTTTTTTTTCTTCTTTATTCTTTTTTTTCCTTTACTATCTTCATTTTAATCCTCTCCCCCAGTTTTTGTAGTGGTTATGCTGACTCTTCAGCAGTCTTCCCCAGCTGTTCCTTTAGGCTTCATATGAATACTTCCTCATTTCCATTTCTTTCATTCTTGAGTGGGAGAATAGATTTATCAGGGTTTAACCCATTCTCCCATCACTGTTGCCCCATGTGACACATATTCCTGTATCATGTTTTATGATTCTGCTTTCTCCTCATCATGCTTTTTTGATTCCTTCCACTCATCTGTATGTATGACATCCACCTTTTTTCAGTCTTTACTGATTTCTCTAAACTCATCTAGGTACAGGTTTTTCCTCACCACCTGGTACTGTATTATACAAGACACTACTGAAAAGTTGTATTTTCAAATTCTGTCTCTGTCCACTCTTTTCTCTGATTTTCAATGTCTCTGGCAATTGTCCATTTTTCACCTGATCATTTTCAAGTTCTGAAACTCTCTCAAAGCTTCATAACTTTGCCCTTCCTCCATGTCCATATTTGCCTTTCTATATTATCCTCTCCCTTTTTTTAGTGCTCTGCATGTCTACGATTTCTACCATAATGGTCTGCATGTCTTGCCAGTTTCTATCATAGTCATGATTCCTCTATGACCCTCACACATGATTTGGAATGACTGGACTGAGCATCAGTTTCCAATCAGTGGTGCCAACTAACTTTCATTTCCCTTGTCATCATTCCTTTTTTTTATTTTCTCTGAAACTAGCCTGGACACTCTTTGTGATAGGAGATTGATGGACCTATTTGAGCATCTAATAGAAAAAGGCCTTGGCGCTCACTGGAGCTTCTCCTTGCAGTAGCAGAGCGTCAGTACAAATAAATAAGAGTTTTCATTATCTCAGTGGTGCTAATTGCTCTGAATCATATGAGACAGGCTCGGTTTTGTTTTTCAGCTTGCCTTTCTTTTGCTGACAGAGAAAATAAACAGGAAAAATATATCTCCACAGCCCCAGGAAAAAAACCCAGACGATTTTCCATTTGTTAGCTGGTACTTGTTCTTTCATTAACTAAATGAAATAATGTGCTATACATTACATTAAAGGGCCTTATCTGGATTTATGTACTCAGAGACTTATTACTTATAACAGTCAGAGATGAATTGCCATTTAAATAATGGCTTATTCATTAATATATGCACCAAAGTACATAGTCATGTTATGGAAGAGCTCAAACAATTATCATGCTCACTAATAATGTCTCATAATGAGCTGGTACTCCACATCCTATTGACCTTTCTGTACTCTCTGAAAATTCTTAAGGATGAGAGAGGTGTAAGATCTCATAGAACTTTTTTTCAGAAATATAGTTCCAAAAGATGTGATTAAGGGGTGTATCCTCATCCATTTCAAGGGAAAACAGTAATGCCTGTTGTTGATGGTTCTGAAATAACGAAGCAGGCCAATCAGACCCATAAGACCCCAGCTGAAGGTAGTGCATTAGGGATTAAACACAACGAATAGCAGAAGAGATTTATGAGTCTGACGCTTTTGGTCAAAAATAATTTTTTTTAATCAGAAGTGAAATAAAGGGATAGCTTGTTCTAATTTATATTTAGTATTAAATTAATTGTGGAAATTAACTTCCGCTTATTTGTTACCAGTCTACGCGGACCTGACATTTCCAGGGTTATTGAGAGCTTGCAGACCTACAATGTTAATCTATGTTAGATTGGTCTGTGAGAGATCCAAGGCTCCTGCTGGTTGTAGGCACCAGGCAGTGTCTGCAGCAGACTGCTCTTCCTTCATCCCCTACTCTTGTGTAATAGAGTCTTCACTGCTTTGATGGGAAACTCACTTCAGTGATCTGACAGCTTGAAGCCTGTGATTTCCCATGAAGCTACACATCAATTAGCTGCGCTCAGAAATGTGAAAAATGAATTCCAGGCTTTTTATTCCTATAGCCAGTGCCAATACACCTATATAAGTGCATATTTTTCCACCACCATAGTGCAGCATCAGTAACTTTGATGATACAGGGTCCATTTCCCTTGAAGGGTCTGTGGATAAACATAAGGTATGTCAGACCACAGTCTTGGACCTCAGACATTGACTCTCCTGGAGGATGAGCTCAGCAACACTGAAGTTGTGGGTTACAACTGTAAAGAAGAAGAAGATGTCCCGGTCACCCAAGCCTGGGAGGACTTCACATCTTCTGTTTTAAACTGAAACAGGAGGTTCCAGTCTTCTTCCAGAAACTGCCTTCTTGAGATATATTGTTAGATGTGTTTAATTCTAGTTAGGGTGGTTGCTGTGTGCTTCTCACCAGTTTTTCTTTCATTTGGTGTCCATAATGTAAGAAAATAATGATCCTCCTGGCCTTGGGAATGTTGAAACAATTTTGTTTCACAGCTTTCACCAAGTGCTGGAAACTACCACTCCTGCCAAACTGTTTCATACTGCATTTTCAATATGTAGCACGGGCCTCAGATAACTTTGTCTGACAACACCACTGCATACACAGTGATGCTGCTTTCGTGAATCTGGTCTCTCTGTATTAATTTCATTAGAGATGTAAAACTCTTCTTCAAGAAAACTGTGCTTCACTAGGGAGTATTTCTTGCATTCACCCACAGTATTAATATACATAAAGCAAACATGCAAGAGAGAAAGAAGCTATTCACAAGCAAATTCTTCACAGTTGTTTTATGTGTATGTATATATCCATATACGAGTATAGACGCACACACATTCAAAAACACCGTCTCAGAGAGTGAGAGGGACTTCAAAGGATTTTTAGAATGAGAGAAACTCAGGAAGAGCACCACCCCTTTGCAAGCCAGAGGTTAGCACGTGGAGGAGCAGGGCTGGAGCATGCAGCTCTGGATGCTGCTGAAGGATGAATTCGTTGGCTAGTGGAGTTTTCATATGCGAACACTCAAAGTCGAAATGTCATCGAAGACGCCTTGAGAAAGAGTAGTTACAAGTAAATGGGCTTTGGTTTCTACAGCTTAGAAAAGAACTATCTGTACTCAGAAAAATTAGATAAAGCATAATATGACCACCTCTTTACAAATGGCAAAAGTGCTAGCATTTTAGAGGCAATGTATTTTTGATGCACATTGCTATATCCCTATTAAACCTCATGCAGCTATAAGAAATATACTAGCTGCAATGTTCTCATTTTGTTTTTAGTACCTTTATGCAACTGCATTTAAAACAAACTACCAAATCTCTCAGTACCCAGCAAAATTTAATTAAAAAATACAGAACAGATTTTACATTTTAGGAGTATACCTGCCCTTCACCTCTATGTATACACACATGTATGTATATAGAAATGCACCTCACCACCCGCAACAAGCCTCCAATTCTTTTCCCTCTTGCAGTATAAAAAAACCCAGTCTGGCTTTCTCCAAGCTTTGTTATTAAAAAATGGCTTTAGGGCAGTGAATGCCAATTTTCATCTCTCAGCAAATGTTTATAGCCAAGATGTAAACCCCTGAAAACAGGGGTTTATAATTTAAATGCTGACACAACCTTAACTAGAGCAATGGGAACACTGTTGCCATAATAACTGCCATTCTCTGGAAAGTATTTATGGCAAGGCTTCAACCTTTCTTAAAGCAGAAATTCAGGCCTTTGGCTACCATTGACTGTGGGTAATGGCAGTGAGATCCAGATTCCTGGGGATGGAGCCATCAGTACTCAGAAACTGAAGCCATTTTAACATGTCTGCTAAACCTGTTTGTGACCTAGGGATGTGTTTGATCCTGCAGCCCTGAAGGCAGTGGGAGTTTTTTCCAGTGGTTTGAACAAGAGCAGGTCTGAGTCCCTCATGTCCATCAATATCACATTCTTTTGTTCCTATCAGGACCTTGCAATAAAACCTGTTTATATATCTGTCTTTCCTAATTGAAACCAGAATATATTTCTTTGCCTCCCACTTAAACAATGCTGGAATTAATATCTTTTTACACCATAAAAAGTACAATGTTGCAATTCTGTAAATATACTGAAGGAAAGACAATATGAGATTAAATTGTGACCTCTATTTATAAAGACATATTTCTTTTAGAAATTTCTTTTGTGCTTGCTCACTCTTTCTCTCCCCTCCCCTCGTCCTTTTACTTCTTCCCATATCCCAAATGAAAATAATAATAAAGCTTGCTTTTTAAACATGTCAAATAAGGAGGATAGAAATGTCTTATATGTAAAAATATTGCATAATTGTAATGCGTGACAAAGGAATATAGTTACATGTAAGTGTAGAGTCTCATTCAATTAGAATTCAAACACTTTTTTTTTCTCAAGGTGGTACAGAAATGTCTGAAATCCACACATAGCAAATGTAATATGAAAAAATACTGCAAGAATGTTTGCAATATGCTATCCTATTGATGAAATTTACTTGTTCCCAAATACTCAGGTCTCCAGCACTAGCATGCCTCCATGCCATTGTCATGGCTACACCCAGAGCTAAACTGAGTGGCTGCAGATGCCTAAAGATTTTCCAAGCTTAGAGGGACAGACCCCTGCAGGACATTTCTGATACCCCCTGACCCTTAAAGGCAGAGCTGAACTGTTTCTTTTCCTGTAATATCAAATCTTGCCTTATTGATAACCGGTATCTATTAGAGCAGCTTTCAGTTTGTTTTCATCTGTGATAGAGAGATTAGATCATTGTATTTCAGCTTTAGGACTTGTGGTATCAGAAACTCATTGCTGTCACCTGTTTCCAATTTGAGCCGCTTCGAGGAGAACAGGGAAGTTTAGGAGGAGAACAGGGAAGTTCAGGTTTTTAGGACACAATACTGTAAGGAAATATCACATTGCCACTTCAATTTGGCAAGCTGTCCCTGGTGAATATGATTGACTTTTTTGTGGCCCAGGTAATATAGGAAAAGGTAACGAAGAAAAAACATGTCAAATTAGTTTCAAATTGTAAAGTGGGACAGCGTGTTTCATTCACAGATAACACAGCAAATATTATATGAGAGAAACAGTTCCTTCATGTAAAATACCCTGAGGCTTTGTGAGCCTCATGGGAGTCTATATACAAAACTCTGAAGGCTTGCACACATTTCAGAGCATTGCTGCAGCTCTGCTTTTGAATTTTGGATTATAACTGTCATTTGTAATAGCACTTTCTAACTCACAGCCCTACTGTAGGGTAAGACAAACAAGACGAAATTGTCTTTAACCAAGGATCCGCCTGTTCAGTGCATTAACAAAACTGCTCTCTTTAGGAACGCCACTTTGAAATTTCATGCCAGCATGACATTCACTCTTAACCAGCCATTCTTGTCTTTTTATGGAGTCTACAATTTTTAACATTACTTTTAGTTCCCTCAGAAACAGGTTTGAGCATTTAAGTTGGGATATTTTATTTTCCCAAAGTTGTAAGGAGGATCAAAATTAGCATATGAGTTTGCTGCTTCTTTGTAGGCAAGGTTCATAAAGACATTCCAAGGGTGAAATTTATCAACTCAAATAATATTTAGAGTACGTATGAGTGGCTACTTATATCTTCTTCAGGAAAGTATCTAATCCCACTGCTTGGAAATGCTGAATACATTTGAAGCCCTGTGTTTCCCTAGGCTTTGAGACTTCTCTGCAACTGTGAGTGAGGTGCCTTTTTGTACCCACTAGCTGAGTCCAGGATTCAGGATGTTGTTCTAAATATTGAACACAGGCTGATGCTTTCTTATCATAAGAATGTCTCATTCACCATCTATTGGTTAGTTTTATGCCATGCCAGACTTAGACTTATCCATTAGAACAAAGCCCTCATGCAAGAGACAGTGCAAGAACTGGGGCCAGAAAGAACAAGTAAGCAAGAGGCCAACTGTGAGACAATGAGATGTGTCCATTGTGGAAACAGGAAAGTTCCCGTGTTTGAGATTTTCTTCCAATATTGCTAATACATTTTATCCTAAGACTGTTACATGGAAAATACATATTCTAAGCAGGCCCTCGGGAAAGAGCTATTTTAGCTTCCCCTCCTCTGCAGCAGAGTGTTTTGCCTATTAGATTACCGAAATAGACTCCCCTTTTCAATTTTCTTTGCAGGCCAAACAAATTCCACATTCCTGGCTGCACAAAAATGGCACAGCTTCAACAAAAGCCATGCAGCCAGGGCACTCTCCGAAGAGATGGGAGCTGTGGATTTGTATCCATTCAGGCTGATGATGGTGTAGTTTTTCAATTTCCAGGGCAAGTCCTGTAAGCAGAATACTATGATTTCAGCAGGACGTGGCAGTACCCAGTCTGGCAAATGTTTGGATGTATTTGAACGCCATGCTGTGCTGCATTCAGAGTGTTCTGCACAAATTAAACAGGTTCAGAAATTGCTTACTGGCTCCTGTCCTCACGGTTGTTAGTACCAGGTGCTTTGTTTGAGTATCCCAGATGAATCACAGAGGTGTCAAACTGCTCAACTCAGCTATGATGGAGATGATTCTGTTTTCATGCCAAAGCAGAATTTAGGTATTTAAGTAGGTTCTTTTGCAAGATGTATTTCTCTACAGCCTTTCAGATGTCTAAGTGATAACTTGAAAGAGAGTTGTGATAGTTTGTGGCTTGCTGTTGTGAACAAAGGCAAGTAAATTTCAGCTAAGTAGTACGTTAGGAATCTGAAGTCTTTTGAGCTCTCTGTTTTTATTAAAAAGAGCTTGTATGAGGTTAGGAAATGATTAGAGAGGGATTTGATATATGCTGCAACTCATGGGTCCTGAGTTACTCTGCAGCTTATTCAGTGAGACCACCACAATTTCCTCAGGGTCCATTTTATTTTACACATAACAAGGAGAAAGAATAATATACTTCCCCCTTTTTCCAATTTGTTTAATAGCTGTAATTTAAGCTACTGAAATCTTGATTAAGGAGTTCAGAAGGTGGAGTTAAAAGAAGCCAAAGGGTAGAGTAAAAGTCTTCAAACACCTTAAAAAAAACCCTTATTTTTATAAAAAGAATTAAGACTTTGAATTAATTGATGCTTTCCCCCAAGGATCATCCATGAGATTTTATCAGGATTCATTACATTCTAACTTCATCTTTGAACCCAGATAAACTGTGAGAGTTCCCCAGTCTTTTCAACACAGAGGTTAGAATAAACAGCCAAGAGTGAAGCTCACAAGTGTTTGCTATGAAACTTGTACACAGAAAGAAAGTGTTTTTCCTTGGCCATATCTGGCCTCTGTAGCATGAGCTATGTTATATGCCTGATCCTTTAAAAGTCTTCAATCCACTCTTGTATTTTCACAGAGAAATTATGCATAGGATGTTTGCATTTTAAAATCAGCTTATATCCAGACTGTGGGGAGGGAGAAAACTGCTTGAAATAGGCCTGTGAAAGATGTGATCACGGCTGAGTTCTGCTTTCATGAAACATTCCCTGCAGAGACCATTCTTTGCATCCTAAGCTGGGTCTGTGTGGGAGAGAGGTGCCTGCTGCTAGTTACCGTGGTCTGAAAAAAAAAGACAGCATCACACTGTATCTCTCTCACTGTCGCGTGACATACCCCACACTGCAGGGCATACATTGCTTTTCTTACTCACCCAGCTTTAACTTTTTGCCTTGTTTTCTCTTTGTTTGCTAAACAATTTATTCAGCATCCCTGTTCATCCAGGAATGATTGCTCCGAGGAACCTGGAACTAAGTGGAAGTAAGCTTGCTGTTGGATGTACTGAAGACCAGCTTCTTTTAGGAAAGATCACTTAAGTCTGTATTCATATTATTTTCAGTTTAAAGGGAGAATGTGTATACTATAGTCACGTATCTGTGTTAGCTGTTTCCTCACAAGCTCCTATTAAGACCTGTATCTTAACAAGGACTGCTGCTTTTATTCAGCCAAGGACACTGAGATTGTTAGGTTCCAAAAACTCTGGATGGTTCCCTCACCACTAACAAAGCACAAAAAATAGACCTTCCTGTTTCTCAGGCCAGTAGAAAAGGAAATAAGCAAATGAAAATAAGCTAGCTGCAAAACTAGGAAAACTGGAAAACTATATTTTATCCAAGACAGCTCCTCCAGAACACTTTTTTTTCAGTAATAGAGAGTAGTTCCAGTCAACAGTCACCACTTCTACCTTTTATCTTTGGCTCTGACTCAGTAGGGATCAATGTTATCTCTTTGCTAGGTCTGCACATAATGTACTATTTTACTATTCACCCTTTTATGGTGAGGCTTACTGAAGCCATGCACAAGGCTCTGGCAAATGCCCGACCCCCTTCACACTTCCTTTTGCCTACCTTTCTATCAAAATAGCTCTCTACATTCAAACAAGCAAGTAGATCCACTTATTTTTCATTTCCTTACTCCTCAGATGGCCCAGATAAAACAGCCTCTCCGAGAAAGTTCACTAAAAATGTGGAAGGTATGGGGCAAACATATTATTTGTCCTCTTTCAATGCTATCTGTTCTTTTACTTTGGCACCTCCACCCTGAGCTGTTCATGATCCATAATGAACCCTCTCTCACTGTGTGGGCCTCTGCGGTTTATTTGATTTGGAGCAGTCTAAGCTGAATGCTGGCAAGAAATTAAAATATGAATGTAGGTAAAATAACACTGCATTTTTGTCTGTTGTTAGAGAATCTCTCAGGTCACTAAAAAATATTGTGAACAGCCACTCTAGGATTTAATTTTTGCTTGAAATACATTGAAATAAAACGTTTTGGTATCAGCAAAAGAATATTTAAATACCATTAAGGTTTTGACAGAAATTTGCAAAAGCATGGAAATGCCCAATTAAGGCAGAAATGCACCATATGGACTTGGATGTGATAAGTAGTAAGCAAGCTGTTATAGTGACACCCTGCTGTGGTTAGGTGTGGAACACATATGTCCCTCTTAGGCTTTATCTACAGATGTTCTTACTTTGTAGCTCTGTTTGTTCTACCAGATATGAAAGGACTGAAATAGAGAGGGTAGGTGAGATTTTTTGCTTTTGCTTCCTTGGTGACTTTTATTTTCATGTTTGAATTTATAAATATTATTGAACATACTCGTATGGAATCACACTGGGCTAGATGCTGTTCCCTGCTTGCACACTTGTTCACAGAGTTCAGTTAACTCAATAGAAAAAAACTGCTCTGTTCCAAGATGTAAGGAAATATATGGAAAAAGTGGTAGTTGCTCAATTTCTTCATCCTCTTTCCAAAATTTAACCTGCAATACAAAATCAGCTAAGCGTAAATTATTGGGCTTCATTCCAAGATAATTCTTTGAAATTCTGTGGCTTGGGGGAAAGAGAGCAGAACCACTGCCGGTCTTATTTCGTTATCAGTTCCATCACTCAATTTCCAACAAGGATTTGTGAAAGGATAGCCCGTTTGTGAGCACAATGTTCTAGGAATGGACTTGAGGATGTGAAAATCAATGACACAGTTGATGCTCAAGATACTTCTGGCTGTATTTCTGCATATTTGTCAGCTTAAACCTTAAAAATGTAGATTGATCCATTTTTTTTTGCCACAAAACTTCGTGGGCATTGTGCTGACATTTATGTGTCAGAAGAATTTCCCCCTTTATAGGAATCCTTGTGCTCAGCATCTCCAGACTTTCTATTGTTTTTGTGTGTTGGGTTTTTTTGTTGTTTGGTTAGTTTGTTTGTTTTTTTTTTTTAATTTTTAATTTTTAATTTTATTCAATAGTTGTCAAATACTCAAATACTGGGAGCTGGAAGTAGCAAAATATCCTCCCACTGAATATGCCTAAATTTTTTTTCTCCCACATTATCTGGAATAGGCAATAGACTATTCAGTTTCTCACTTCAGCCTGAGGCTGGCTTTGTTTTGTTTTTTTTAACTCTAGAAATACCAAGAATAACGTTAGGGTTCTCCTAGGTTATGAATTGCCTTTTAATCTGCAGTGTTGTGTTGTTTCCTAGTCCTCTGCAGTTCACACAACTTTTCTAATGTCCACAGACATGGGGTTGTCTTTAGCCAAATTTCACACACTTTTTACAATGCCTAGTTAAGAATTAAGTCCTACCAACATGATTCAAGCATCACAGTCAGCAGCACTTCGTGAGATATAATGTTAAATGTGTCTGGCAAATAAACAAAAAACCAAAAAAATAAATCCTGGCATCACAGGAGATGAATTGCCTCAACTCATTTCTTATATCTCTTCTTGTTCAGCTCCCTCTTTTGGATCTCTGTCCCTAGAAGCAAACTCCACAGCAATAATGAGCTGATTAACTTCCAGGTTTGTTGATCATTTTCTCACCTTACAAACTGAAAAAGCAGAAGAATGTAAGAGGGAACTGGTGAAAACATAATAAATATTTTAAGGAGTGCTTTCCTCTCACAAAATTTAATGTGAAGGAAGTAGGAAATCTCATAGAAATAAGATATATCAAAGCTTTGGAAGCCAGATGTGTGCACAATTTAGTTATATGCCAATCTTGGAATTTCTACTCAAAAAGGAGAACACTAAGCTTATTAAAAGGGTAAAGAGCATTGTTTTGTATACAACTATAATGCATGTTTGAAGCAGGAAAGGTAAACGCACTTGTAGAAGATATAAGATCAAATAAATTAAAAAAAAAGTCACAAGAATAAAAACCTGCAAGGTTTGCCTGATTCTGTGGGAATGTCATTCTGATGTTAGCGCTGATGTCTTAGTTTTAAACAGTGAAGGAAATAAAGGTTTTTATCATGATGCATTAACTGAACTACTGCCCCAGGGCCACCATGTGCCCCTTTGTAACACCAGAGGAAATCAGGACCAGGTTGATAACCACTTCCTTTGCATATCTTCTTTGTGTCTCTTGCTACTCTTTTTTCTTCCTTTTTATGGGTAAGGCAACAAATATATGACAAACCTAAGAAACAAAGAAAGAACTGATTTGCATTTACCTTTTTTCTTACCCAGCCTAGCCTCTCTTATTCATAGGAAAGGAAAACAACTATGGGCACAACACGGCGAAGACTTCTAGGATTGTATAGGTAGAGCTGCTGGTGATGAGTAGATCTTTCTAATTTCTGTCAAATTTTAACATAGACAGTGATAATGGGTATAAGTAGTTGGATGTGTAAGCACAGGCAGGTCAGGATGTCAATGTAAATTATGATTAATGTACGAAAGAAACAATTTTAAGACTCTTTTGAGGTTGTCTGTTATTGTGCTTAGAGAAGGAATTGAATAAAAATAATTGTTTTGTGGTAAAATCATGGAAAGAACATATGAATACAAAATTTTGGCACTCATGAAGAAAATGGCAAGTCTCCTAATAATTTCAGTGGTGTTAGGATTTCACCCCAGCCTCCTATTCCTGTGCTGCTAATAACTAGATATATAACCTGGGCCCAATCTAATGGCCTATATAGGTCTCTTCTATAATCATTAAAATGGGAGACTGTACTGTTCTTTTCCTACTTGTTCAAAGTTAATGAGGTCCTTGCACAAGAGATGTTACGTATGCCCGTGTGATGATTTCCACGACGGCTCTACAGCTGGCTAGTGCTAAATATCTTTTTTTGTTTCCAAATGACTTTGCCAGTTTGGTATCTTTATGACATAAACATGCACAATCAAAATGGCAATTGTTCACATCCTTATTATGAATGAATAGCTTTCCTCAGCAGAGAAAAGCTCTCAGTGAGATTTCTCACAATATTTAAGCTGACTTTGTAAGTTGGACTTGAGACAAGCTGTAGGGTTAAGAGGGGTGGGGGGTGAATAGTCACTGGGATTTAAGGAACACTGATGACTGACAAAGCCAAAAGTAGGTGCAAATTCTTACCCATCCTCCTTCAGATTCTACCTCTTTCCCTTCACCAGAGAAGTGGTCTTTGGCAGCCACAGTGTTTCAGTTCCATTTTCAGTTAAAGTGGTCTTCCAGAGTGGTGGTCTGATGTGGGTTGTGTATTGGACATCCACTGACTCCTTAGGATCCTTCTTGAGGCAGAGAGGAATCAGCTTTTTTTTAATCAGCAAATCTGCTGCCTTATCCTGCATTGCTACTCTTTTTCCAGAGTTATCAATTGCTTTCTAGGCCTCTTCCTCATGTGAGGTCCTACTCCTTTCCAATGCTTAAGGTCTGCCCTCCCCCCAGTCCAGGATCAAATAGGCTGGCAACTTTCACAAGCACTAAATTCATCTAAAACATATTTATTAAAGAGACCCTTCAAATTAGAACCAGAAATTATTGTGGGGAGATGGGGAGGGGGGAAGAAACCCTTGGTGGTTTAAAACTAATTTCATGAACACTAGAAATATAAAGGAAAGGCTTAAGCATGAGAGAATTTTCTATATCCTGCATATTGCAATCACAGGAGGACAATAATTCAGGCTCTCTCAATCAATTCCAATTTTTTATAGTCAGCCATTGTAAAGCATTTTGCGCCCTGATTACACAGCAGCTGCTGAGACCTGAACTTCCTGAAGCTCAGAACAGCTGATCCCAATGAATAAGTAACCAGTCTGCTAAGACTCATGGTACCTGACCTACTTCTCAGAACTTTTCCCAAAGGTGTCACATACCAGTATATAATTCCCCCAACAATCAAACCATGCAGTGCTTTTGATACTGTTCCATACGCAAAACCTCCCTTTCAAGAACCTCTTTTCCCAAAGATCATTTGTATGTTGAGTCATACATCATGTAATATTTTTTGTCCATAATTGCTCCCAGTTGTGAAGATCTTATATATACTGAAAAACCAAGGATGGGTGAAAAACTAAAGATCACCATACAACTTTGCTTGCTTTTAGAGCCCTTTGACTACTCTTTGAAAGTGCTTAGAGAGGTATTTTTTCACCACTTCCCTTTTCCAGCTTGGACTGGAATGTCTAACCTACAGTGATAGAAACAATGGCCTTTTGCCTAAGGCTCTGAAATAAGTTCCTGGGGATTGATATTTAGATTTTGGCTTTGCCACAGATTTCCTGGCTGATTGTAGGGAATTCACTTAGGCCTCAACCAAATAAAGGGATGTGAAGCTTTTAAGTCCAGTGCTGCAATGCCTAAATTTTAGGCTCCTGGCCCTCAGGTTAGGCTTTAAAACCTGGAGCTGGAAATATAACTGCACAGCGCACCAAGAAAATTAGATGCATGTGTAAAAGTATTAAAGAAATCTTGACAGTAAAAAGGTGAAGGATCAAGTTGAAGTGGACAGGAGAGTACCCCTAGAGGCAGGCACTTGTTAATGCTGAGCATAAGAGTGTATATGGAATTTCAGTCTTTTTCATTGCTTCTGGCAGGCATTTTGAGTGCAGAATTACCTTATAAAGGTAGATGCCTACAATTATTCTTTGAAAGAATAGTGTCATTTTTTAAAGGCGTTTCATGCCCCTGATGCTTGGTACCACGTTCATCTGAGAGACAGGAATTTGAATTCTCTCTCCAGCTTAGCGAAGTTAAAATTTCACTCATGAAGGACCCATAGTCTACCTCTAAGGCAGTTACCCAATATATGTGGTTGTACCGTATTTAGTGCTATCCCCTGACTGGTAAAAGTAAAATTCACAGTCTTGAAAAGAGGGGCTGGAAACAAGTACTCCTTCTAAGTGAGCGCATAACATTTGCATGGCATCATTCTATTTCTTGGAGTTGGTTGAGTGTATTTTGTTGTTGTTTTTGTTTGGGTTTTTTGTTTGTTTGTTTCTTTTTAACTGTATGAATCTCTCATTCCTCTAAATGGAGAAAAGAAAAAAGCTGTCTGTTATTATGCATCTCCCAGTGTCATGGGGCCCTTTTTGCTGCTAGGCTTCTATATGTTGCTGTAAGCAAATAATTAAAACAGTCCCAAACGCTGTGCAACGAGTTCTTTCTGTAGTATTTCCAACAAGAATAAGAATAGAAAGCAATATAATTTTCACGAAAAGCCCTCTGAGAATTCCAGCCTCAGTTTCCAAATTAGGATACCAACGGAAATACCCAACATCTGAGTTGCAAATTTTAAACCTCAGCAATCTCATGAGAAAGAATTCATAGAAGCAATGTATTGATCACAGGAGTAAGACCTGAAATTCAGTTTTCTTTGAAATCTACCTTGCCAACAGGTTATACAAAAATGTATTTGTTTTGGTCAGAAATTTGTACTTTTGGTTTAATACCAAGCCAATGGTCTGATCTGTTCTTTAGATTGATAAATACATAAATGAATTGAGAAGATCTAGTTATTTCACCATCAATATTAGTCTTATTGAAACACTCATAGCTCTGAAACCCCATCTCATTTCCTTGTGAAATGTTATTTGTTCGATAGATCTCTAGTGAATGTGAAAATCAGGCCAAGTTTCAAGTCTTTGACATAAATCAATGTACACGGTTGACTACAAAGATGAAGGGATAGAATGGTCTGGCAAAAACATTTGTGTGTGTGCTTCAGTTTAACTTAATCCTAAAGGGACCTAAACACTTTAAATTGGTTGGGTAGATGATTAAATGCTTTGAGGAAGCAAAACCAGAGGTCCACTGACTGCACCAGATACCCACACAACAAAAGTCTGGAACGAAATGTTGGACTCTGGCAGAAAACACATAAATAGAAAGGAGGTACTAGAACATTAGAAAAAAAAAAGAGAAAAAAGAAAAACTAAAAGAGACTGAAGAGCTGGATGGCAAATACTCTAAAAATACATTTAAACCCCACAATATTATACAACTAAGTTTGGAAATAAAAATTAAAAGAAAAGAATAACAGAATTAAGATAATTTCACCCAGCGTCTGTGAATATTTAAAGTATGAAATTAATTTTCTTTCAAATAGTGTGTTAATGAGGGAATTTTGAAATATTGCCTTTTGGCATTATGTCGGTTTACTTTTCACTTTCATGAGCAAATCTGTGAACAATAATGCAAAGCTTCAAAGTTAAGATAAAACAAAGAAGCATAAGGGGAAGTAAATGGAACTGAAAAATAAATTCAGCTTGTCAGGATTTTGCAGAAAAAAATCAATAATTAGGATAATGGACATTATCATGGAAGGCAAGGAAGGATTTAGTGTCTCAGAACTTTCTATCATCTTCATTAAGCCAGAAGCATATGTGCACTGCAGCTGTATAAGAACATCCCAGATCAGAAGAAATGAGGGAATTCTAATCTATACCTTCTTTGGTGAGGACGTGAGTAAAATAATGGGCTGGGACTTCATATCCCTGCATTTATTTTCCTGTTCTGTACATGGATTTTCCTGTGTATCTTGGAGCAAATTGTTTAACCTCTCTGTGCCTCAGTTTCCTTCTAGAAATAGGGCTAAAATCATTCCCCTACTTGTGGGAACTTCTGGGAGAGTGAATATCGTCAGAGACTTAGGAGTCTGTCCAGTAAAAATTGCTTTAGGTAGGGGTAGCCAAAGTGGTTCTTGTCCCCAGCTGTGTACTTGCTCTTACTGTCCATATCAGGTTGGTCAGCACCTGAAAAGTTGAATTTTTGGTACAGTTGCTGTTTCAGTTTTCAGACTCAATACAGAATTAACCGCAATTTGAGTGGATAGTCTTGTTTTCCCAATCTGTAAAGCTCAGGCTTGACTTGTGAATACCTGTGATATAACAATCTGTACAACTGACTTCCAAGTTTGAAATGGGCTGGATCATCTGAGGTTGTGACCTCAGCCAAAACAAATCCCAAGGCAGGTCAGGTGTTAGTGAGGTGCCTGTGTTGGGACCATATCTTAAATACTGCTCTACAACTGACAACGAAGGAATGCAACCTAATCATCATCTGTACCCAGCACAGGGGCCTTCATCCTTTTTTTTTGTACTCTCAAAAAATGTTTCGTATGGCAGTGGTCAGATGGTGGGAGTGTGGAGGCCTCAAAGAATCCTGGGTTTGTATATGTGCACATTTCATGCTGGAAATACATCTCAATAGTTTACTTTGGATTAGGTTTGTATGTTTTAATTTGTACTTTTGGCAGTCAGGGACTGACATGCTGGACTCAGCTGTGTAATTATTCTTAGTCTGTCCTGAAGAAGCTAAATGAACTGCCAAAGTCACACAATACGCAGTGAGATGGAGTTTGAGACTAGTCTGTCCTTTTGCTTTCTAGGTTTTATTCTTCTCAAATCTGGTGGGAAACAGAATAATAGTCCCTATATCCATTAAAAGGAATTTCTAAGTATATGTTCATAACCTTTATTCCAGACTTCTGAGCTAATCCTGTGGATGTTTTCCAGGCACATGAAGGACAAGAAGGCACTTGGGAGTAGTCAGGATGGATTCACAAAGGGGAAGTCATGCTTGACCAACTATATAACCTTTTACAATGAAATGACTGATTTGGTAGATGAGAAGAGAGCAGTGGATATTGTCTACCTTGATTTCAATAAGGCTTTTGACACTGTCTTCCATAAGATCGTCATAGAGAAGATGAGGAAGTATGGTCTAGATGGGAGGACAATGAGGTGGATTGAAAACTGGCTGAACAGTTGGGCCCAGAGGGTGGTGATCAGTGGCATGAAGTCTAGTTGGAGGCCGGACACCACTAACACATCCCAGTGATCAATGCTAGGTCTGATATTCTTCAACATCTTCAGTTTCTGCAAAATCATCACAACTGTGTGTCTCTGTGAAGCGCCAGTGCACTGATTCCTGCCTCATGGGAAACAAGCAGGAGTAACCAGAGGTTGGTGTGCAGTTGCAGGGCTGTGATCTCATTGGAATCACAGAGACGCAGTGGATAGCTTACTTGACTGGAGTACTTCCATGGATGGAGAATGGCTTTTTAGGAAGGACAGTCTGGGACAGTGAGGAGGGAAAATTGTGCTTGATGTGAGAGAACAGCAGGAATGCATGGAGCTCTGCCTGGGGAAGGATGATGAACCAGATGAAAGTGGTTCAGGGTGGGAGGACACCAACTGGGAAGGCACCATGGTGGGTATCTGATACAGACCACCTGAACAGGAAGAAGCAGATGAGGCCTTCTTTGGACAACTGAGAGAACCCTCACATTCACAGGCTCTCCCTCTCATGGAGAGGCTTAAGCCAGCCTGAGATCTGCTAGAGTAATAACACAACACAGCACAAGCAGCCCAAGAGGTTTCTGGAAAGCATTGGTCACAAATTCTTAACATAGGTGATTGAGGAACTGATGAGGGGAAAAGCTCTGCTGGAACTGGGGCTTACAAACAAGGAAGAACAAGCTGGGGGTTGAAAGTCCTGGGCAGCCTTGGCCACAGTGATCATCAGATAGTGGAGTTCAGGATGAAGACAAGAGGCAATGAGTAGTAATTGAAATCCAGGGAATTCCACTTAAACACAAGAAAAGTGTTTTTACTCTAACAGTGATCAAACACTGGAACAGGTTGCCCAGAGAGGTTGTGGAGTCTCCTTTCTCAAAGATACGCAAAACCTGACTAGACATGACCCAGAGCAACTTGGTCTATGTGACCCTGCTTTGAGAAGGTGGGGTTGGACCAAGCATCTCCAGAGCTGCCTTCCTGCATCACTCTTTTTCTGATTCTGTGATATTGCCTTCCAAACCACCTGTTTCTGAAGTTTCTGAACTTAAAACTGAATTAATGACACATTTGCAAGACACAGGAATAAACATGAGAGTACCAGTGCTGCGGGGGGGGGGATAAATTTGTATGTGGCTCTCAGTGGCCAGCTTTCTGTGCCACAAGATGGCACTCTAGAGTAGTTTTGATTTGGTCAGATGTCACTGCAATGTTCTGAAACCATATAGCTCTGCATATGTGTTAAAATGGTGTGATAGTTTGCAGTATGACACATTAAACTGATTCAACATACCTTTCTCTTTTAAACCTTCTCCAACATGGACACAATAAAGAACCATTTCTGAGCATGTTGAGGTTCAAAAAAATAGCATAAATGTTAAAAAAAAAAGGGGGGGGGAAGACATTTGGCCAATGCCTTCCCACCTGTAATGTGGGACCTAGAGTAGATGTCGTGTCGACTTTGGCATATGTTTTAGGTGGAGGTGTTTATAATAGAGTGAGTTTCTTAGAACATGGAAATGATGAGTGACAATGGGAAGACTGCTCAAAATGATCAGGCCAAATTTAGGGTGAAAAATCTAGATCAATTTATAGTATACTACAGTAATGAATGAAATGAACCAACAAATGACATAAAAATTCCAGTGCTCTACATTAAGCAAGAAGAATGAATAAGAAAAAGAGCTACTGGTTCATAAGAGATGTTACAATATCCATTCAGCTGATCAGAGACATGATCAAAATGTACTCAAGCCTGTCATAACAGATACTTGGAAAAAAATGATCTGGATTGGAAAGCTGTATCTAGGATACAATTACATCTAAGTTAAAATTTTTATTGCATATCAATATTGTTTATCAGTTCCTATCTGTAAAGTAGGAGTGAAAGTATTTTCCTTCCCCATAAGTATTTCAGAAGATAAATCTGTTAAAATATAGTATGACAATGGTAGTAACAAAGTAATTAAAACAGAAAGCAATGAGATTGCAAAGATCTTTCCCCTTCTCTAGCAGGCTTTGCCACCAGCAGTCTAAGCTGTAAGGAACAGTCATCGTCACTCTTGACCTCACCAAGTTCTTAAACCATTGTTAGGTTTTTGCTGTGGACATTAAATAGTGAAGAAAGAAAATGAAACATCTCCAAATTTAGTAACTCCAAGTAAACTTGCAAGAGTTCAGACCGAATGGATTTTTGAAATAACGATTTATTGTTCATTGCAGACAAAATCCATTCCTCACTGAAGTGAATGGCAAAATCTGAATGTAAAAAGCAAGAACAACAGAAAACTTCAAGTCAAGTGAGATTTCACCCCTTTTGTTAAAAAGAATGGAGTGGAAAAGAATGTAGTAAAACACCCAGAAGAGATTCAGTACTAGGAACTGTACTAAAAGATGAGCATGTGAAACTCTGCTCTGGGAAACCTCAGAGGTGGAAGCTTGTAAAAGTCCAGCTCTCCACTGTCTTTAAGGATAACGTATGGGCTTCCTCCAGAAAAATCCCTGAAATGACTAAAAAGTGTGCTTTTATATAAAACATATATATACTGCAGGAAGGCAATGTTGCCACAAGTAGTTTCATCATAATTAGCTCTTTCCTTCTGCCAACATCATCTCTTCTGCCATTGCCACTAATTGCATTGTCGCAGTAAGCAATTTTAAACAGGATTTCAACTGAGAGTATTTATTAGATAACTATCACATTAAAGAAGCACTGGTAGCATAGACAATGATGATGGTATACTAAATAATTTTTATTGGTCAAAACTTGTAAATCAAAGACTTCATAGAAATTGATCAGTTGAATTGCAGGGTACTTAAAGTACCCCTACTTGAACTGGTAGGTTGATATATTTTATCAGTATGTTAACTCAGTTGAGGATAAATTAATTGTTCAAAACTATGCTTACTGTTATGTATTACAGTATCACTACTGCACTAATGCTAAGAGCATTATCCCGTTGTGTCAGGCATGGACCGGAACATAAAACTTGCTAACTAAAAGAAAGAGAAAGCTAAAAGTAGGAGTGGCCATAGACAACCAACAGAGGTGACATTATTTGTCTGAGTACATTTTGCATTTCAGATAGAGAGGGAAATCTAACTCAAGATTCCTAAATCCCACTCTAGCCTCTTGTTCAGTTCATGATGTCATTAGAAGTAATGTCTTCTGAGGGAACAATTCCACTCACAATTACTTGCAGTCAATGATGTTTGTTCTTCTTATTGCCTGGTGCTGAAAGAAGAAAATACGTCTGTGGACCATCTCAGCCTGTTCTCCAGTCTTGGAGTACTCACACCACAAGACAAGGAAAGACTGAGGCACAAAGCTATGATTTTTTTTGGCCACTACGGCTGCAACTTAGCAGAAACCAGCTGGGGTGAGTGACTTGGCTCAGAATAGCATAAAGATAAATATTAAAAAGTATATGCATCTGAATGTATTAACTTCTTATTCTTTTCCCCTTTTGGTTTCTGTGCTGTCACAGAGTGGAAAATGTTAGAAATTCCATAAAAGATGGGCTTATGACTTTTTTAATGTTTGTGATACTCAAAAATAAATCGCTGAGCTGAATATCTTTGGAGGATGATCTTTGGAGAATGGCTTTGGAGACACATTGTGTGCTTATTTTGGGAATTTAAACCTTTGATGTATTTTAGATCTTTTTACCAGTATTTAGATGGCCCTGTGGTGGTCCAAATCCCTGTTTTCATCAGTGCTGTACAAATACAGAACAGAAAGATTGTTCTTACTACAGAGAACAAATAAGCAGTATATCAAAAGCAAGCTACAGGGGAAGGGGTAATGTT
Organism: Ibidorhyncha struthersii; assembly: GCA_013398815.1. Lineage (NCBI taxonomy): Eukaryota > Metazoa > Chordata > Aves > Charadriiformes > Charadriidae > Ibidorhyncha > Ibidorhyncha struthersii. The sequence continues at coordinate 291,654 of VZSZ01002758.1, forward strand.
TAGGAAGATCTCTGAATGATTTAAAGCAATGTAAGCTTTTTGCTTTATAAATTATGCTTTTAGAATTAAGGTATTTAGCCTAAGTTAGATGAAAAGACTAGGGAAAGAAAAATCAAAGGAAGTAATAAGATTTCAAGTGAATGAACTTTCTATCTTATTCACACAGAATCAGTTTAAATACCAGGTAGAAGATGGGGTGGTCCACCTAACAGTGGGGGAATAAAATTAGGCACAAATTAGATGTAATCTGCCCAGAAACTCTGCAACAAATTAAGAACATCCATCTGCTACATTTGTGTGAATGCAAATTCACATTGGATAATGAATGATAAAAAAGGGTTCTATTATCAGTGTTCCCTAGAAGTTCAGTTCTTGCTTATGATGAGATTTCCAGCTGCAAGCACAGTGAGTATCATCCTAACTCACAACTTCACATCTCATGTTCTAATAAGGTTTATCCCTAACTTTCTGGCCACTAGTTAGTTTTTTTAATATCTCAAGATCTATAAATTTCAGCAAATAGTGCTCCTTCCTTATTGGTCCATTTATAAGGATTTCACATATGTATATATGCTTTCAAATACTTGAAGGGAGGATGCCAGGGGGATGGGAGCAGTCTTTTTTCAGTGGTGCCCATTGATAGGACGAGGGGTAATGGGCACAAACTTGAACATAGGAAGTTCCATCTTAACATGAGGAGGAACTTCTTTACTTTGAGGGTGGTGGAGCACTGGAACAGGCTGCCCAGAGAGGTGGTGGAGTCTCCCACTCTGGAGACATTCAAAACCCGCCTGGACGCTGTCCTGTGCAACCTGTTGTAGGTGACCCTGCTCTGGCGGGGGGGTTGGACTAGATGATCTCCAGAGGTCCCTTCCAACCCTAACTATTCTGTGATTCTGTGATATGTCGTTTATGAAGCGTTTGCTTCACACAGCATTTGCTGTAATGCATGGTAAATATTTTCAGTACATTTTTTTCTGAATTCAGGCCTTCGGAGTATTTGCTTTCTTTAGAGACAGCTTCCTGGACTCAACTTTTTGCTTGCTTGTTTCATAGGTCAATACATGGGTTTTGCACTGGTTTCAGAGCTTACTCATCCATCCTACTTTTAAAATCAACAGAAGACCTAGATGAATTCTTTCTTACTCCGGAAAATACCTTAAATACTGATTGCAGGTTGTAAAATGGATAAGAGGCATATGATTCCCACAGACTGGTTTCCTGAACTTGCTCAAGGTTCTTTGTAAATTAAATGTCAGATTTAAGAAATTATTAGAGAAAATGATCCTCTATTTTCAAGTCACTTGACATGAAGGTGTACTCTTACATACTTTGAGCTGTTTGTCCAGCTCAGCTTGGGCATTTCGTGGTTCAGAATGGTTAACTCTGGAATTCTCAAATTGTTTATTTGAATAGTCTCCAGAAACAGCATGGAAAACAATGGTCTGCTTTCAAAGTAACATAGAAATATATAAGTTGTATCCAGTGTGGTTAGAGTGCTCGTTCTGGGAGGAGGAGTGCTGTATTCTTGTCTCAGCTCTAGGCATTATATTCAGTTCATATTATTTAATATCTGTTTAATGCAAGACACAGAAACCATTTTGGGATCCAAATACTTTGCTGACAAAGTCCTAAGTATTATGTTACAGAGTCAGGCTTCCTCACATGCTCTTTCTCTGACCCAAGATGTTCTTTTTCTCACAATGGAAGAAAACTGCGTGAGGAAGAAAGGTGAAACATGCTCTTCACTCGGTCATCCAGAATGGATGATAATCAGATGGTCGGGGCACTGTCTCAACAGATGTTGGTCTGTGGATTTGAACCTCATCAGTCAGAGAAGGGCTTAAAATCCAATTCTTTAGCTCTGTGAGTGAGTATTCTAACCACTAAACCATTATACGGAGGGTATGTTTTCTCCAGATAGTGTGTTTTTTTTTAAAAAAAAGAAAAGCAAGCAAGCAAAAAAACCAACATTCCACACTCCACTTATCAAAGGGAGAACAGTTGTAAATAACGGCTTTCCAAAGATCTGGAGATCTACACCCTAAGATAATTAAAGGGACCTCCTTATATTTTGAGTTACACTGTTTGAATACATAACAAAACCCTGTATTGTACTTTATATAGATATATTAGCTTCCTTTGAACATCTAGGAAAGGACAATTCTGTTTAATTTTGTGTGCATCTCCCACACAGTCACACACAGCAAACTACTTCCTACAAAAAAAGGTCGTGAAATGTATTCAGAAAATAAGGTGTTTGGTGTTTTATATTAACAATATAAAATCAGGGCAACTGAAAATCAATAAGTAACTGCAAAGATTCATTCTGAATACAAAAACTCAGGTTTCAATAATTGTTCAAAATGATGACACTGTGTGGTTGGTTATTTTGGGTAGCTGGAGTTTGTTCTTTTTTAATGGGAATTTCTTAGGCTTAAATAAAGACTTTTCTGAGGAAGTTTTTATTACACTGAGATGCTTTTTAAAATAAACTGATTTTGATAATTTCTTTTTCAAGTTTCCAGTAAAAAAAAAAAAATAAATTTGACTTATTCCTAACTGAAGTACAGAGAAATCCAGTCTTCTCTATTTGTTAGTACCCATTGACGTTGTTGCACTTCCAACAGCGGTAGCTCACTCTGAATCTAAGTACTTGTTCCTTCTCACGGCAATCTACCCTCCATAAATGAATGGTGTGCATCATCTTCTTCCAAAACAATCTGATTAATCTAAAGCTGAAGTCCACAGAAAAGGCTGAAGTACTCACTCTGTCTTTCCTCACCTTTGCTTTTACTGGTAAAGTCGGCTGCTGGCCTTGTAGGTCCTTGTTCTTGGTGGAAAAAGTACACATCATGTTCACCTTCAAGAAGAACAAGAAGCAGTAACTCAACAGCTTAACCTCAGTTCTTGGGAAGAGTATGGAACAAATCCTAGAAGCCATGCCCAAGCACCTGAAGGCAAGGAGAGACAGGCAGCAAGAGTTTACAATAGCAAACCATGCCTCACCAACCTGATAGCTTCCTAGGACTAGATGTCTGGTTCTGTGAAGGAAGGGAGAGCAGTGGATGTTATATAGGTTGAACTTTAGCAAGGCCTTTGATATAGTCTGCCATAGTTTTCTGTTAGCCAAATTGTTGAAACATGAAGTGTATAAATGGACAATAATATAGGGGTGGAAATTTTATGAACAACCAGGCTCATCAGCAGTATGAAGTCTGGCTGGCAGCTGGACATCAATGGTGTTCTAAGGGGTAAATACTAGGGCCAACACTGTTAACACTTTTATTAACAACATGAATGATAAGACAGTACACCTTGAATAAACTGACAGATGATGCCAGACTGAGGGAGTGGTTCATGCATTGGTGGGCAGGGCTGCTGTTTAGAGAAACCTCATCAGAGGTTTGGAGAAGTAAGCTGATGGAAAACTCGTGAAGTTCAATGCGGCCAAACACCAAGTCCTGCACCTTGGACAGAATAACTGCATTCACCAGTGCAACCAGGAGGGCAGCTAGCTAGGGAGCAGCTTTGCAGAAAAGGACAGGGAATTCTTGGTGAACAAAAGTTGAATGTGTGTGTGTTTGCAGTGGAGAAGGCCAACGGCATCCTGGGCTGTACAAGCAAGAGTGTAGCACAAAGAAATGTCTTCTCATGACACTTGTGAAATAACACCTGGAGCACTGTGACCAGGTCTCCCAACACAAAAAAAAAAAGACACTGGCACACTGGTTTGAGTCAAGCGGAGAGCCACCAAGGTGGTCATGGGGCAGGAGCACATGGCATACAGGGAGAGGCTCAGGGAAGGGGGTTTGTTCTGCCCAGAGAAGAGGCAGCTCAGAGGGATTTTAATGCTGTCTACAACTACCTAATGGGAAGGCAAACAGAAGACAGAGTTAGACTTAGAGGTGGGCAGGAATAGGATGAGGGTTAACAAATGCTTCTTGCAACCAGGAACATTGAAATTAGATCTTAGCAAAAAAAAAAAAAAAAAAAAAAAAAAAAAAAAAAGNCATGAGCGTGATCAGACACTGGAACAGGAGATCAGAGATGTGGAGTCTTCGCTGCTGGAAATATTCAAAGATTTCCTGGTGAAACCCTGAGCAATCTGATCTAAGTTGGCCCTGCAGGTGGAGGGGGGTTGGAACAGATGATCTCCAGAGACCCCTTCCAGTCTAAATTACACTATGACTCTACAGTTAGATTTCCATGCTGAAAGAAACTCATTCATCACAAGAAATGTGTGTGACACCATGGGGATCACACAGCCTACTACTCTCTCTGTTTAGTGTGATGTTCTGACAATGCACTGTTTTCTTCCTGCGTAGTTCAGCTACCTTCAGCATTTTAAAATCTTGAAAAAACTTTTGGAAAATAACTCCAGGCTTCTTTGTACTAGGTTGTGTATGTAGTTGTCTTTCAAGATCCTCTAGTTTACTAGAAGCACATTGAATATATAGCATTTAGTAACATTTCTTCCCTGAATAAAAAGCCCAACAGCCAAATATGCTTTCAGCAAAATTTTAGATTTATGAACAAACATATTAGAAATACCACTTAAAAACCTGAAACTTGGAGAAACTTGACTTCATTACACACTGAGTGATTCACAGTCATCAAAGCACTAGAGTTATGATTTTAATTTACATCAGGAATGAATCGTCTTGATCGGAGCTGATGAAGAACGATTTATACATTAGATAACTTCTGATTTGTATTGCATGCATAGAAAGTTTCTTTTCAGAGTTTTCTGTATGTGAGTATTCTGTAAGAACTTTCTCATTTGACAACTCTATTCCCATAGAAGTGAGATTTGCACAATAGGTGTAGGCTGGTTATGACAGTTTGAACAGGAGAGTGGCATTAGCATTTTGGTTATTATTTTCCCTTTTAAAAGGAACAGAGTTTTATGTGTTACTATTGCAGGACCACAAAGTAGATTCATGAAAAATACAAGCCTTAAAAATAGAGATTACAAAATAATGACTTTAGTTTTACCAGTGATTTATTTGTAGGCCAGGAAATAAAGAAAATTTCCCTTTCTAAACATTTGTTCCTTAGTTTAAATGTCTGAGAACTTCATATCCAGGGAATTTATTGATAATCTGGATAATTTTTTCATGTGGTTTCACACTATTATATGAAAAATACATTGTGACAAACTGTTGTATGTCAGTATGGACTTAGAGGTGCTCCACCCAGTAGAAACAGAATAGATAAATAAGATAGAATAACAAATTTTGCTGCTTTTGTGTTATTTGACATGTCACTAGGAAAGAAGAAAAGTGCAAAAGGATGAAGAATTCACTAACTACAATAAAGCCTTAGTTTGCTTCTATGTGTTTTCTGATCTCTGACCTATGCATAACAGTTTTGCTTAAAACTCCCATCCTTTTTGCTGTCAGTATATTTGTCAAACATAAATACTATGGTTGCCAATCAAAATACTGTAAAGAGTATCAGTTACACAATTTTAATTCTTTGTTATTAAAACAGGTGCAGGTACAAAATAATAAAAGGTATAATAATAAGCACATTGAAAGGAAATACACCATTTACTATAAATATTACAGAAATTGAATATTAAAGAAAACAAAAATGCTTTCATCAAATAGAAAGGGAAAAGAGAATATCTTATGATTTGGTTAATACCAAGAAGACATAAAATTTTATTTCTTCTGTGCATTTAATAAATGGAACTAATTTCCAATATCTTCAGTTTGAATATTATGTTTAATAATAATGGATTTCTCTATAGACAGGGGTTTCATCTTTTATTAATGGAGACATCAGTGCTTAAAGATTAATCTTCAGTTCCTCTCTACAATATCAAAAAAAAGCAAGTCTTCTTTGTTCCCCTGGTGTGTATGATTTTATATCTGGTGAAGTTTCATTATTGCATTTTTATTTATTTATTTGCAAACATAAAATGAAAATGAATACCCAATACTGTGGGTGAGACAATTAGTTTAACTACTACCAATGGATCTTTATGAAATTTTTGGTGATCAGTAAAGTAATAATGAACTTATGTAAAGGACATCAAGGGAAACTTCCAAGTCATTTTGTATGGAGGCATAATTCACATCTCTACATAAAAAGGAGCACCTAAAACAACTTGCAGACTCAGTGACTGGCCCACACTAAACAACTCATGATGTTGTAATAATCTAGTTCCCATGACATCTTCCTGAGCAAGAAAAACAGCTATGATCTCCTGTTTCATTTACATATTTACCACATGGTGAACAGAGCAATGATTCCCAAGCTGGTCCAGAAAGAAGTAAATAAAAATAAGTGGACAGGAAATATTTAAATATTGGACTTCTGAGATGGTTAATGCATACGTTAAAAAAATAGAAAAGTAATGAAGTAGACAACTATTGGTTGCATGGTGTGTTACAAAAAAGTCAATCTAGGTTGAATAAACTATCTAAGCTACCACACATTTATCAATATTGCTTACAATATTGAACTTCCTTTGATGTTCACCCATCATTAGAATAACCTTTTCAGGAGCAGAAAAATGAATATGTCAATGAGCTAACATTAACAGACACCAATATATTCTTGCTATTGATGTGTGTTCACTCTTTAAATAGGAAAAATGTAATGAATAAAGGAATAATTGCTCTTATATGGACATCACTTTCTACAGTGGCAGAAAAATATTTTCCTGTATTTCAGTTTGTGTCAGTTACCTCTTGTGCTGTCTCTGGGCACCACTGAGAAGAGTCTGTCTCTTCATGCAGTTTTCAGTCCACTTCGTTGTATCCTTATATAGTTTATATTTCATCAGCTTTTCTAGGAAGATGCTATGGGAAGATAATCAAGAGTGGCCTCACAATGACATTGGATTGACCAGCTTTTCAGTACTCTTACGGTATTTTTTAAACGTTCCCTAATCTGATCATCCTCCATCAAGGAGTCTTCCTCTCTCCAGGCTTTTCGACTGATTGCAGGGACTGCTAGACTTACTAGTAAAAACTGAGAAGACACTTTGAAGACTACTTTGGCCTTTTCCATGTCCTTTTTCATCCAGTCCTGTGTCCCATTCAGCAGTGGGTCCACATTTTCCCTAGGCGTTCTTTTGTTGGTGATGCAGTTGTTGAAGCCCTTCTTGTTGCCCCTCCTATCCCTCACCAATACAAATCCAGATGGGTTTCAACTTTCTTAATCCTGTCCTGACATGTTTGGACAATGTCCCTATAGACTTTCTGACTTACCTGACCCTCCTCCCACCTCTTATGTGCTTCCCTTTTCATGTTTTTCAAAAGCTTCCTGTTTACCTAGGAAAGCCTGCGCTGTCTTTACTTGTCTTTCTGTACATGGGGGATGAACTGTTCTTGAGTTTGGAGGAGCTGATTCTTGAAAAATCAATCAGCTCTGCTGGACCCCCCTTCTCTCCAGGACCATATCCTGTGGGGTTCTTCTAAACAAATGCCTGAACAGGCCAATGACATGCTCTCCTGAAGTCCAGGGTTGTCCTACTATTTTCCCTGCTCCTTCCTCTCTTGATACACCTGATGGTTACTGCTGCCAAACTTGACCCCACCTTCAATCCCCAACTAGTTCTTCCTTGTTTGTAAGTCTCAGCTCCAGCGAGATTTTTCTTGACAGTTACCTGTTTTAGGAAGTTGTCACCAAGATACTCCATAAACCTCCTGGTTTGCTTGTGCCTTGCTGTGTTATCACTGTAACAATATTGTTTGTGAGGCCTCTCCTCTCCAAATTACCCCGCACCCTTTTCTTGCCAGCCTGGTAAGCTGGCACCACTTCCTCAGTTTACTGTTGGCTGTCATTTTCCTTTCCCATTGTCGTTATCTTAAAGCATTTCTCACTAGCCTGGTCAGCCTCTTGGCAAAGGTGCTTCTGTTCTGCTTTGTCAGATGGATCCTGTCTCTTCCCACCATGATCCTCCAAAATGGTTCCATAGTTGTAAAGGCCAAATTTCTGTTGTCCACATTCAGTGTGCACCTAGGTGTTGACTGCAGGATCCATCCAGTCCTAAAGTACTTTCCCATTACGAGAATGATCAAGGAGAAAACCACCTGGGCTTCCATGCTCTTGGCTCTTGCTCCCAGTCGCATAGTCACACTTGATATACTCCGGGTGCCCTCTGGAAGTATCAGCACACACATGGAAGAGCAGCAGTGGGTAACAGGAGGACTAGTCAGCCTCAGCAGCTTCTCCCCAAGGTCCTAGATCTGAGTGCTAAGAAGCAGCAAATTTCCCTAGGGGAGAGGTGAGTTTAGCAGACAGGAGCTACTACTTCCTCCTGCTTCTCAAGCTTAGCCAGCTTGGGTGTTCTCTGACAGAGCTCCCAGCCCTTCATGTGCTACAAGGACACTGACCTACTCTGTAGTTGTAGATTTGCAGTGGGAAAAGGAGCTATCCTTCTGGTACCATAAGTCACGAGCTTCCAGCCTTGGTCATCATGGAAGTCTTAGTTTCCCATCCAGATATGCACAGATTCTGCCTTTGCCTCCGCCAGTTGGGCTTTCAGGCTCTTCTATCTTCAGGCTTTTGGAGAAAATCCAGTGAACTTCTTTTTCATCATCTTTGATGCTGTGGTCTGCCTATCTCCTCTGGCAACACAGACCATTCATCAGCATACACCTCCTGCAGGCAAGGATCCCACCTCACCCACTGACCCCAGTCACAGTGAGAGGCCCTAGGCACCCCTGAAGCCCCAAGTCTGCAGGTCTTTTTCCTCCATTGAGAGCTCCTCCATTCTGTTCTCCATCTGGGCCATGATTCTGATGTTACAGGGACAGCTGCTCCAGCAGCTGCTGCAAATGTGCCCTGTGACATCTCACTGCCACAACTGAGCCCGTGCATGCTGTCCTCAGCAAAGCTCCTGGCTCCCTTCTGCAAAAACTGCCATCTCAGTTAGTTGCTTACACATCTGGAAGCTGTGTCCTGAGCCTGCACTTCTGTAAACCTCTCCCTAGCACCTGCTGAAAGGGTGCTTGATCCTCCCTAATCAGGAGTCATCTGGAACAAAAGCTCAGTGCACTCTTTGATCAAGAACAGCTGACAGAGCTTGTTAGAAGCAGTAGGCACTTTGATGTTTCTCAAAGGATTCCCAGGAGTACTCTGATGATCTGATGATCCCTCTGATAGGGAACTGGGGCTGTTTAGCCTGGAGAAGAGGAGGCTGAGGGAAGACCTTATGACTCTCTACGACTGCCTGAAAGGAGGTTGTAGAGAGATGGGGACTGACCTCTTCTCCCTAGTGACAAATGATAGGACAAGAGGAAATGGCCTCAAGTTAAGCCAGGCGAGGTTTAGATTGGATATTGGGAAAAAATTTTTCACTGAAAAGGTTATCCAACATTGGAACGGGCTGCCCAGGGAGGTGGTGGATGCGCCATCCCTGGAGGTGTTTAAAAAAAGGGCAGACGTGGTACTTGGGGACATGGTTTAGAAGTGGTTTTTGTCAGGTTAGGATAATGGTTGGACTTGATCTTAATGGTCCTTTCCAACCTCAACAATTCTATGATTCTTTCTCAAGACAAAACTCCTAGAGGATCTAGGAGACCCTAGAGTCCAGAAACACTTCCACTGAAATGCTTCAGTTGAAAGCTTGATGAACATCAATTTGAATCTATTACTCTACCATTTAGTTGCTTTAAAAGAAGAATCTTTTGCTGATTTTAGGTATAAGTTGATGTATGTCTCTGTGGATTGAAACCAGTTTATGCTAACTCCTTTTCTTGGTTCCAGGGCACTAAAAGTGTGAGTGGTGGGCTGGAAGAGAATGAGGATAAGTAGCCAAAATGTACAATACTTGGATTATTTTGGCTATAGTTATGCTAATAAATGTGCCTGGAACTGTTCTTTGGCCTTGAACTCAGCTGGCACCAAATAGCTTATGGCCAAACTGTTAAATTCTTTTTGCCTCCAAAACAGGACAGCTGCATCCAGACAGAATGGTCCTTGGCCTATGCTAACTCCACCACTGTGCCTTGAAATTATTTCGGAAAGCACTATTTGGCCTGGCTCAAAACTGTTGAAGGGACTGTTATAACAATTTAACAGCATGTATTATCAAGTTCCACTGCCTGTGAACATTCCCCAATACTGTTTCAATTAAATATCTTTTGCACATCGTTCTTTTATTACCATAATCACCAGTAACTAACTGTTACCAACTTACAGGTCTGAACAGCTTCTGAGGACTATAATTTTTTGAAGCTGAGTCAAAACAGGATGGTATAGTTGCATTTGAATGCCTCATGCACATCCATTAAATAAATTCACTAGCATTTCCTAAAATCAATAAGCTCTAAGTCAGGTTTACATAACACAAGAAGACAAAAATGAGAGGGAAAACTTACATTACAGTACCTAGCAAAGTGGTACAGGACACTATGGATAAGAGGTACACAGGAAACAAGCTTTTCGTAAGCAAAGATACATTCTTAGGACCTCCTTCTCACTTGTGAAGTGGACAAGTGGACGCAGACTTAACCCTCCTTCACCATCAGCAAAGGTAGCATGATTGTAAGAAAAAGGCTGTCCTCCTTCCCTGCAAACTAGCACCAGTTCTACTCAACTTATTCTTATATTCAGCAGTAGTTTCATAGAATCATATTATAGTTAGAGTCGGAAGGGACGTTAAAGGTCATCTAGTTCCAACCCTGTAAAGTGCAACCCTGATATATCAATGCAATATCACTGCACTTTTTTTGTTGTTGTTTTTATACATAGGTTTGAAATCTTATTTTTCTCTTTCAGTAAGAGGGAAACAAAGTTATGACATGATGCAGGGAAAAAATCACTGGAATTTCTTAATGGACTGTTATGAATTTAGAAATAAAATTCATCCAGTGCCAGAGGCTTAAAGAATTAAAATTGTACAACTACAGCAATTATGTTATTATATGAAACATGTTTAGTGTAGAGCACTAGTAGATTTATCTTGTTATAATCAAAGTTTTCTTACACTCACTTTGAAAGCTTTATATCAGGAAAGCAAATGATTGCCTTTCTGTGAATTCACTAAATAAAATAAGCTAAATGAAGATATGAAAATGCGTGACACATAAGTAGAATTATCATCTGCTTGGTTGAAGATTACAGGTGGTTTACTTACCACTTATGACTGAAATCCTGGAACTGATGTAGTTCTTGGCAAAAGTCCCTCTGTTGTCAGTAGATCCTGAATGTCACCCTGTATAGCTGCTGGAGATCAATAAGAAAGAAGTCTTAACTCAATGGCTAAAACCCTCATTCGGATCATCATTCTTAAAGAAAAGATAAAATTACCAAAAAAAAAAAATCTGCCATTATTATTGCAAAAAAAAAGTTAAATTGACTTAAATTAAAAGGTGGGGCTCATCTGCCTTTCTGCTGAAACATATTTTCTCACCTACAAGTTAAATTAAATGTAGACATTTCTGTATCATGTATTAGTGCATCTTTTTGGTGTAAAGTGTTATTTTTGATTTAAGAACAGATGGGTCATTAGATCTGATTAGTTCAGCTTGACTAATGGAAAAATGATCTAAACGTAGTAATTGATGTTATATGAAAGAGCAAGATTTTTTTTTTAAATGATGCCTTTAACAAGAAGAACAGTAGCTTACGTGTTTAGCCTGCCAAATATTCTGCTTGTTGCTTGTCAATACTGACACACATTCTTCCCACTAAAAGTTTATTCTAATCAGCACATGGCTTAGATCTCTCCACTGGGGAGGCTGAGAGAAATGCCTATACAACGTAGTCCACACTACCATGTCTATGGAGGAGTGCTTTAGGTAATGCATAATCATTTTTCTTGTAATGCAGAATATGCAATTCTTCCAGTCATCCCATTCATTAATATTACTGCAAAAACTACTCTGCAAAAAACCCTGACTTTGATTACAGAATTTGTATATCAGATAAAACTGAATTTCAATGTCAAGACCAACAAATAATACCTTACATTTACCCTCAATTATAGTACCAGTTGACACCATCAGTTCATCTCCAGCAGGTGCATATAAACAAAGGGGAACACCAGACTTTTTAATCAGATACTGGGTCCTAACAAGATATGACAAAACCTTTATGAAGAAGTCCTATGAAATTTAATAGAATGAAGCCAGCAGTAGGTTGTATGAAATTTTAATGCAGTGTCAGGATCTGCTCTCATTAAAATTAGCAGAAAAAACATTCTGCATCTGAGAATGTGTTCTAAAAGGCCATAGAATTTTACAAAGAATTATAGCAGATATTCCACTTTTTAAGTATCTTACAGACCTTGATAACTGGGATTATATCGTACTCATTCGTTGCATGGTTAAAATCTGGGGAAGTATCTATTTTGTTAATTAAATTTTAGAGGATTTTTCCATAAGTGATATTGTTACAAGGATTGTTAGTGACATGGATGTTGCGATGGAGTACACCCTCAGCAAGTTTGCAGACGACAGCAAGCTGTGTGGTGCTGTAGACAAGCTGGAGGGGAGGAATGCCATCCAGAGGGACCTGGACATGCTTCAGAGGTGGGCCTGTGCAAAGCTCATGAAGTTCAACAAGGCGAAGTGCAAGGTGCTGCATGAGGGCTGGGGCAATCCCATGCACAAATACAGGCTGGGCAGAGAATGGATTGAGAGCAGTCATGAGGAGAAGGACCGGGGGTTGTTGGTGGATGAGAAACTCAACATGAGCCAGCAATGTGCGCTCGCAGCCCAGAAGGCCAACCGCACCCTGAGCTGCATCAAAAGAAGTGTGGCCAACAGTTCAGGGGAGGTGATTCTGCCTCTCTACTTTGCGCTGGTGAGACACCACTTGGCATATTGCATCCAGCTCTGGGGCCCTCAACATAAGAAGGACATGGACCTGTTGGAGTGGGTCCAGAGGAGGGCCACGAAGATGATCAGAGGGCTGGAGCACCTCTCCTATGAAGACAGGCTGAGAGAGTTGGAGTTGTTCAGCCTGGAGAAGACTCTGGGGAGACCTTATAGCAGCCTTCCAGTATCTGAAGGGGGACTACAACAAGGCTGGAGAGGGACTTTTACAAGGGCATGTAGTGATTGGATGAGGGGTAATGGCTTCAAACTGGAAGAGGGTAGATTTAGAATAGATATTAGGAAGAAATTTTTAACTATATGGGTGGTGAGGTACTGGAACAAATTGCCCTAAAAAGGTGTGGGTTCCCCATCCCTGGAATTGTTCAAGGCCAGGTTGGATGGGGTTTTGAGCAACCTGGCCTAGTGGGAGGTGTCCCTGCCCATGGCAGGGGCTTGGAACGAGATGATGTTTAAGGTCCCTTCCAATTTAAACCATTCTATGATTCTATGGTTCTATGATTAACTTCCTAATAGGTCACTGCTTTTACAAGTACATTACAGTTGAACAGACTAAATTTACTTAACACTTGATAAATTTTATCTTCAAGATATTAACTTCAAAAGATTAACTATTTTTTTCACTCTTCAGTTATTTGCATTCTTATAGAAGGGAAATGGAGATAGTAACCACATTTTCACTGTTGGAAAATTTTGCATTAAAAATATATATAGAACCCTGACTTAACTGTTTTTTTTTTTTTCATTTTGTTGTTGAAATGTTGGTGAAATAGGGGATATTTTTTTGTCATGTGAAATCTGGAAAAGAATAAGCAGGTAATGAAAGTAATGCCATGGTTTTGCAAAGTTTGCTTTTACCAGTAGTAAAAGCAGCAATATCAAACTCAAACATTTTATTACCATTAAGGTTTTCTCTACTCATAGAGAAAATGGTTGCTTAGTACTTCCTTCCCTATAGACAGTTTTTGGTACAGGATAAACTACATTAGCATATTACACAGGGGTGTCATATCATTAATTTAACAAAGTGTAGGAGATACTTCCTATTTAATGAGGAAAAACGTGCCTGGCCATAACATGGGATCAACGCTGAGGGCATTTCTGGTAAGTGAAGCCTCATGACTCTAAATCAGAGTTAAGTGATGTCAGTGACTTATGCAATGCTGATGAACTGAAACACTGAAAGAGACGGCTTCACCATCTGTTTTTTTTTTTTGAGAGTCAAAAAGAACAAAAAAATACTATAATATAAAACGTCATGGTTACACTGTTATGATAACAAACTTTTGCCTCAGCAGAACCCCTTGTCTTCTCTGAAATATCTCATTAACCAAGACTGAACATAGACTAAATAAGATACAATCATAGAATCATAGAATCATAGAATTGTTATGGCTGGAAGGGACCTTTAAGATCAAGTCCAACCATTATCTAACTCTGCCAGGCCCACCTCTAAACCATGTCCCTGAGCACCACATCTAGACAGCTTGTAAATACATCCAAGGATGGCGATTCAACCACTTCCCTGGGCAGCCTGTCCCAGTCTTTCATAACCCGTTCAGTGTAGAAGTTTTTCCTAATGTTTAAGCTAAACCTCCCTTGGCGCAGCTTGACACCATTTCCTCTTGTCCTATCGGTTGTAACTTGTGGGAAGAGACCAACGCCCACCTCTCTGCAACCTCCTTTCAGGTAGCTGTAGAGAGCGGTAAGGTCTCCCCTCAGTCTCCTTTTCTCCAGGCTGAACAACCCCAGTTCCCTCAGCTGCTCCTCATAAGGCTTGTGCTCTGGACATGTCACCAGCTTTGTTGCCCTTCTCTGGACCCTCTCCAGTACCTCAATGTCCTTCTTATACTGTGGCACCCAAAACTGAACACAGTACTTTAGGTGTGGCCTCACCAGTGCCAAGTACAGTGGGACAATCACTTTGCTATCCTGCTGGCTACACTACTCCTGATACAGGCCAGGATCCTGTTGACCTTCTTGGCCACCTGGGCACACTGCTGGCTCATGTTCATCCATCTGTCAATCAACACCCCCAGGTCCCTTTCTGCCAGGCAGCTTTTCAGCCACTCCTCCCCAAGCCTGTAGTGCTGCATGGAGTTTTTGTGGCCCAAGTGCAGGACTTGGCACTTGGCCGTGTTGAAGCTCAAAATATTGGCCTCAGCCCATCAATCCAGCAATGACAGAGTAAGTAACAATCGAGGGAAATAAATTGGTCTTCTCTACCTCACGCTATTTTAAAATTTGTGCAAATTAAAGTTGGGATCTGGGATTACATTTAGAAGAGAAAGGTTTCATTCTTTTTTGAGTGTCTTGGTGCAGCAAGGGGTGGCCGCACCATGAGGGGGACAAGCCAGGAGCTGAGGGTGACCCCTCATAGTCTGTGCCCTCACCAATGGGGCACAGTCCTGCAGGGGCTGAACATGGAGGGCAGAGACAGGGACTGGTAACAATGTTCACTGACAGGTCCTGGCAGCACCAGGTCCTGCATCCCTCTAGGAGCCCCGCAGGGGTCAAAAGGAGATGGGGCCAGGAACAGACTACAGACAAGATACAGTGTAGTCTGAAGTCCATTTGGTGATGATGTCAGGTAGATACCTACAACATAGCTCCGAGATTTATCCAGGAAACCAGAGACCAGAGACCAGGCTGAGGACAGGTACATCTGTGGCAGGTCTGGCTGGGACTGATGCCTCTGGACTGCCTGACGTGCAGCTCCTTGGCCTATGGGCAGGGGGTAGGTGGAGGTCTCAAGGGAAATCGGTAAGATCTATTGGTGCCCTCAGGGCCCTGGTCCTGAGCATGTCCATCACACTGAGGTTTCTGTCCTGTTCACCTGCTTTATAACCTCTTCAGCCTGAACACCATAGCTAAGGTAGGCAGAGATGCCCTAATAAAAGCAGTCAGGTGAGTCTGTTAGTTAAGAGTGACCCCTAAACGTTGAAAAAGCATCATATTCTGCAGCAAACTTTTGTCATTTCCAGTCCAACTGATCGATGTGATGGCTTTGTAAAGAATACTTAATTCTGTCCAATGGTCCATCAGCATAGATAAAACATTTACCTAGAGTTTAAGAAATAGGCAAAGCAGAATCTCATTGTTTTCCTAGAAACAGCCAGATGAATCGTCCTTTCTTATCCCGCTAATTATTCTGGCCCAGGGGAAGGGAGAGGCAGCCTCTCCTGTTTCTCAAGCGATCCAAAGCAGATGGAAGTGCCTCATTGTTCTGTCTCATTCATACTTGGGAGACTATGGGTAACCAATACAAACATGAAATAAACTGTTTTCCCTGTTGTGGGTCCCTAGATTATTGATAGGTCAATGAAGAAAGGAAAACTCACTAATACACTTTTTTTCTGCTCATGGAAGAGTCTTACTTCTTTCTGTGCCTTGTACGGGAATATTTTCGTGGTGATGTTGGATTGCACTGGCTTGCTGGCACTGTCTCTCCCCAGGAGAAAGCACCCAACATTTTGGCAGTGCCTAAATTAGTCTCCTGACTGGGTGGGCTTTATTCTACTCTCTGTGCTTACAGAGCCATTTCTAGGGCAGACACAAACTTTCTCTGACCACGTGAGAAACTGTGTAGTCCTGATAGCACGCTGGTTGACTCAAGATGTAGGTATGCTATCTTCAAAGTGGAGCAGGGCTGCTGAGGCAAAACTTTCTCCTTTTTTAGTGCACCAGCATAAGACTGAAAGAGCATTTAAGGATTGCAGGCCTCTGTAGGAGGCCTCTGTTTCATTTGGCAAAACACTCTAGTGAAAAATTACATTCAAATGAGTAAAACGAAAAATTGCAGTAAGCAAACTCCACTGCAGCTGTCTGTAACCTCCCAGATACTAAAGGCAATAACGCCTGCTACGGTTTGGTACTTCTCTTGCTTATAGCAGTTTGACACCAGAGACTCCAGTAACTTCAGATTAACACTCATGTGGGTGGGAGAACGATCATGTTTTTGGCATTCACAAAGCTCTTCACTTTTTTCCCCTTTTAACTAATCACAAGAGCACCTCTGCAGGGTAAGCTATTGCCTTTTTTTTCTGATTTAAAGAGAGAAAGGGGAACCAAATCTAAATTCACATAGTGTAGAAAGCAGTGATTAGGAGGTGGGAGTTTCTGCCTGTTTGCCTTATTCTCTCACAGTGAGGCCAGATCCTAGGAAAAATCACGCTGCTCTGCTTCGGGGTCTAGTGATGTCATCAGCTGTGCTGTTGTAAGAAAAACTCAGGAAGCTGAACTCAAGTCTTGGCAGGTAAAGGATCCTTTTCAGTTTATCATTCATTTAACTCTCAGGAACTCCACTGTACCCTGATGCACAATTCTTCAATATACCATGAGTAGCTCCAGGATACTCATGTTCAAGCTGCCCCTGGTGTACTTTCTGAGTGCCTTTGGCTGAGGGGTTCTGGATGTAGTACAGTTTTAATAAAGTTTGTTTTTTATAGCTTGCTTATTCCATATACAGTCCAAAGTTGGGGATCAAAAGAGGCTTATGTAGATGCTCTGAGACAGCAGCTGCTAAATCATTTTTTGCAACTGGATCCATTAGTGGAGTGTTATTTGGTTATATCTATTGTTGTTCTTATTCTCCAGTTCATGATAGTCACCAGTTTCCTTCCAATTTGCTTTAGCTGTAAATACAAAACAGGAGGAAGAAAACAATCTCGCCTTTGTGACACACAGTGAATTTGGCACTGTATGTACAGTATGTTTTAAACTCAATTCCCTTAGAAGCTAGCGATTAGCAGATGTCAATGCCCAGTTTGCAAGTGGAAGCCAAGACAAAGACTAGAAACCTTCACACCAACAATCTGGATATTAAGTAGGAAAGAAAATATTTTCCAACCATTTTACCTCTTTTTGTTTTCTAATGTGGTTGTAGCAATGAGGATTCAGTTGGAACAGCTGTGCTGAAAAATCAGATTTTTATCAATTTGGCATCTGTCTAGGAAAAATACAACACTAAGACTTAAAAGTAGAGCAGGACAGGCAGCTTTAATGCACTAACTCTGCAACAAATGACACTTAAAATGGACGTGCTTTGCATTCTGATTTAGCTGGGAAAATGTTGAATCCCATCATGAGATTACTTGCATGCTCTTTGCTGGAGGAGCAGCTCTCTCTCTCAGAGGAGGGAGCCAAAACCTGAACATCACTGGGCTATCCACATGCACTGCGTGATTCCTTAGAAACTGTGAGGCCCCGAAGTGTTTAGTTTAGCATCTTCTGGACTCTTCTAGTGGCTGCTGCCATTGAAATTATTGAATTGCTGAATAACTCAGACTGGAAAGTACTTTGGGATGTCTCTAATCCAAGGTTCTGCTCAAAGCAGGGTCAACACTGAATTCAGACCAGATGCCTCAGGGCTTTGTATGGTTGGATTTGAAAACCTCCAAAGAGAGAGAATCTGCAACCACTTGGGCAACCATTTTCAGTTATTAAGATTTGTTTTTTCTTATATTCAGTCAGAACCTCCACTATGTCAATTTATGACCATTGTCCCATTCTTTTGCTGTGCACCTTAGTAAAAACACTGGTTTCATCTTCTCAGTAAGCCCTCATAGGCACTGGGGAGCTCCTGTTAGGTTCCCTGCAGTAATCCTTTTCCTGGCTGAACAAGCCTAGCTTTCTAAGTCCCTCCTCACAAGGTGAAAGTGCTCCAGTCCCAACTATCTCAGTGGCCCTCTGCTCTACCTGCTTCAGTTTATCATCTTCCCTGTATCGGGGCCCCAAAACCGGATGCAACATTCTGGATGTGGTCTAAAAAACACAGAGCAAAGCAGAATATTTGGTCCTCTCATGTACTGACTACGCTCCTGTTAATATTGCCCAGAATGCTGTTGACATTTAATGCTGCCAGAGCCACATTGTTCCCAATCATTTTCTACTTCAAGAGGACTTATGTTTTTCCTGGGGACCGAAATCTGTTTAGTGATAAGGAAAGAAGTTCTACAATACAGAATGGGAGCAAAATGAGAGTTAAAATTAATGTAGGTAATGGAAACAGTCCTTCCTTTCCTTAGCCTAACACATCGAGGAAATACTGTATAAGTATTTTAAATCCTGCTCTCCTTGAGGCTTTTGCAACTAACAGCTACAAATTTTGACTCAACACTAGAGCTTGCATCCTTTTTGTAAAGATCAGGATTCTTTAATTTTGTCAGATGTGGATTCACAGTTTGGGACTCTCTCATATGTTGGTGTATTAAAATACACTTCATTTTGAGAAAAAAAAATCACAAAAATTGCTTTTTATAGTTAGGCAAAATAATAATAATAATTGTGATTAATGACAAAATAATAATTCAAAGTGCTATATTTACACCTCAGATAAGTTTTCAGTTTGCTGCAACATGCAATTCTGATATGGAAATAAAATTATGGGACAGGTCTCCAATATACTGCATTGGTTAGTGTTTATTTGTACCTCCCCAAGAGGAGTTGCAAAAGCATTGCTATTTTTGGTAACCTGTTATCATCATTTTGCAAAGCTCTTTCTTACTTTTAAGAAAAACATTCAATAAATCTTTCCCAATAAGTTGTTCTGTCCTGGAGTTTGTATTTTTCTGTTCCAACAATGTTTTCTACCAGCTGCCCCCTAAAACATACATGCACTTCTTTAAATACATCTCAGTTCAGCACCGCATGCCAAGTGCAAGTCACTTTTAAAGTAAGTGAGTAATGAGAAGCAAATGCATAATTGTTTTCTTGAATGATGACTGCAGGGGCAGGAAAAAGTGTGTGTGTGTGTATATATATAAAAAACCATATACGTGTGTATTGTTTCGAGCAACTAATCAAACTTAAAGCATTTGTCTTACTCTTAGGTTGGATAAGACAGGGAAACACGAACAGCCAGCAAGGGCACAAGCCAAGGCAAACGTCTTACCTTCCTGATTCGGGGAGTGCCCAGTTATTGTTTTTTCTTGACCGTATTTAAAGTTTCATTGCTATAATTCTCAAAATCATAGCTTCCGCCTGAAAGATTAATAAGTTTGCCCATAGAGATTGCAGAACCTCCATCAATGCACATATTCTGATTTAATGTCAAAGTCACCCCTGCTCTGAGTTGGATTTTGGACATCATCCTCTGCGATGCCTTCCAATCTAAGTTATTCTATGATTCTATTTTATATTTTGTCATCTCATACATTAATAATCATAACAAACATCAGAGGAGACAATAAGAGAGGATAAAGGTGCAATGACAAAGAACCTTTATTTAAGTTCTGTCTCCAACTGGATCTAATTTTTCAGGGTTTTCCATGGAAAGATGTGTAAAAGTGGAAATAAATAGCTTGTATAATTTTTTTTTGCCATCTCACTGAAATAATCAAGAGCTGGATTCTTACATCCTAGTCCTGTGAAGTTTTTAGTGTTTGTGCTTCCCATGAGTCAAGATTTCATGTGATCATTCACTAGTGAAGTTGGTAGAAACGTTTAAATTGATTTCAAAAGGATTTGAGTTGGGCAATGGATAGAACCATGCTTTGAATGAAAAGGCCACACAGCTGTGACCAGGTGGTACATCTATGTACTGTGCTGGCTGACACTTCGGAAGGAGGGGTGAAGAATACAGTTTATACCAGCTCCCTGTAAATCTGAGCTTGTTGAGTTTTGGTAACTGGTTTTCTGTTAACAACATTAATTTCCATTTCTACATGTCTTTTCCAGCTTCATATCTTCTACCTACTACTCTTCTGAAGAGTAAAGTACCTCCTTTTGCTCCTGGTATTTTTACTACATCAATAACATGTAGATCTGGGTTTATCCAAAGTTGACTTTTCCAGTTAGTGGCTTGGAAGACATTGTTCCATTGGTATTGGATTGCCAGTTCAATTGGAAAAAGAAGAGAGTTAGGCCTGATGTGAGGGATAACTATAGGTACAGAAGATGAAGACCCAGAAAAATGTAGTTCATAAGTGGAATGCAGGTATGGAAAATTTGCAAACATTCTACCCATTTTGTCGTATACACTCATTTTTCTTTCTGTTATTAATGCTAGCAGCAACTGTCTGATATTCCATTCTGTACAACAAAAAATTATATGTGCTATTGGCAGGGTGCTACCTGTAGCAATTAATTTACACTGCCTAGTGATTTATGAGTATTGTCGCTTTGTGTACAGTGTTATGATGCACTTAATAATCTTAATTGATTAAATCAAACAGGCTAGATAATTTCAATTCAACAAGAATATTTTACAATATTTAAAGCAGATCTGAGTTCTGAATAGTTTAAAAGTTCTCTGAATAGTGTATTAATAAAAAGAAAAAAAGAAAAAAGTCATGGCAGTGTAGTTCACGAGAGGAGATCTTGCCAGGATATTCCAGGATTAAATTGCATAAAATGATTTTTCATTCCAGTATAGAGCAATAGAAAAAATGATACATCAGCAGTATTGTAATTATCCATCAGAAAGCATTGCCTTTCTCTGACAATGTTACACCTAACTGTGACTTTGCATTTGGCGGCAAAACTACTCTACAAATATGTAAATGACTGAGCTAGGAAAAGTGTGTGAACAAAGCATTTTTCTGGAAATCCTTTTTCATTAACACAATTATGTCATAGGACCAGAAAAGGATTTTGTGGCGTGAAAATATTTAGAAATGTTTAGGCACCCATCTCAAAACTATTGTTCATAGAAACCTATTGATGTTGCCAAAACAGGGGCTTTGATATCTTTAAGAACCCACTTTTTACTCTAAAATCCTGACCTAGACCTGTATTCAGAACTACAAAAGTGCCAAATCATAGCCATCAACTATATTCTCCATTACTGAGCTCTTACTGTTATGGATTTGGTCTGAGGGTTTTAGAGTATACCTTCTACACATTGATAGGTTTCCTCCTAAATGGAGTTTTAGATCCTATTTTTAAAATAGATACAATCAGCAAAAGTGTCATCATGCTTTTTACCTGTTCTTTGTTCCTGTCTGTTAAATAGTGAGTGGTCAGAGATATTTCAGAGGTCTTGATGAAGGCTTCAACTCTCTTCTGTCTCTAAGAAAATTCTAGCTTTTTTTGCCCATATTAATACAAACAAACCAGTAGACTGAAAGATTTCTGGGGGAATGTGCGGGAAGGGAGACATCCTCATCACTCCTGTGAAAGCTGGGCCACTGTGTAGAAAGCAGAAAGTTCAATCCCTTTTCTCTCTGAAAAGATATAGATTATAAACTCTCACCCTCTAGGAAACTCCTTAAAAAGCCTCTTCATGGTAAAGTCAAGTCACTGTGCACAAAATAATTACAGATTCGCTGACCTGTGGAAGGAAGCTTTAATAAGAATGTCGGGCCTGTCATTTAGGCATTACACCTGAGGAGCAAGGGAAGGGGAGAGGAGAAAACTCCTTTTGGATTGTGTGTACGTTACCAAGTGCTCAAGGATTTGGCAGTTCTTTGCTTCTCTGTGAGGAGGTGTCCTGAGCTTTTCCCTTCAGCAAATGAGGGAATTTGGGTTTAATAAGGAGAAGGTTCTCTTTGGGAAACGTGGAGTATTACTGTAGAGACTACAGGCAAGAGTTTTACTTACTTCTAGGTTACCTAATGAAACCATCGCTATCTGTGCATCATGAGTAGTGACAGAAATTGGGCAAAATGGAAACCAGGATGAGAAATTGAAGCCCAATACTGAAAGGTCTATTTATCTGAGAAATTTTATAATTTTATGAGTTAATAATTTTCTTGAAATAACTCAATAGGTAGAAAAACCATAAGTATATTTAAAATCTATAAAACACACTGCGTCTTGTCTTTTTTTTAATCACCTTTAGGGTTTTTTTCTGGTTTGTTTTTTTTTTAATCCAGTTGGCTTTGTCTAAATGAACCTTTAAAAAGATAAAACCCAGGTTTTCTCCTACATCAAGGAAATGAGTTTGAATCAAAGCCTCAGGAAAAAATGGAACAGAATATTAAAATTTGGGCCATATCCTCTCACCTTACTGCAATCACTTCATGTTGTCTATTATTTGAAGATTAGACTTGTGCACGGAAGTCATGACCACAGGAATCTTTTCCCAGATCCTACTTTGGCTATCTGGAAAAGGTGTCAGGGAATCTATTACACTGCCTGAACATCTACACAAAGTTTTGTCATTTTTATATTCACCATTTTTGTCTTAGTGCTTTCTTTTTTTCTTTCTTCATTTTTTTCTTCTGTTCACCATATTTGATGCAAAATCTTTGCAAGGCCTTCTATTACATGCAGCAGAGTGAAACTCTGGTTTCTAAGTACTCCACTTACGTAAGTATTTATTAATAATGTATAGATAAGAAATCCTCCTAGTGCAATATATGGTTTTGATTTATAATGATGTACATTACAATTCAACATCATTGATCATTGATGTGATTCTCTTATGCTTAGTTTTAGAATGACTTTTGTTGATCAATATAATGCAAAGCAACCACATTGAAGAGTAAATCCAGACTTTAAAGCAGACAACAATGCTATTGTAACATACCCACTACTAGTGAAATGCCAGTACATACAGCATGTGAGAGATATCATACAGCTGCTTTACAGTTTGACTGAACTCCCAAGTAATAACTTCTTTCTGGAATTCCATTCTTTGTTTTGTATCCATATGGTTATTAAAGTCTGTCTCTGAAAGCATTGTGATGCTTTGTTGTGATAGCATTAAATTCAAATTTATTTGTATTGTAAAATAAAAAAGATTAACATTTAATAAGAAATATTTGTGAAAATATCCTTCAATAATTCATCATGCAGTCACAGGGTATACATAACATTTGCACATAATATGTGTAAATACTGCTTTGTTTTTTTTGCTTTTGCAAGCAAGCAACGTTATTGTGACATAACAGCCCAGAAATCTGGAAAAGTGTACTAACATTTACAGACAAATAAAGGAAAAATACCTGGTAAACTGTATACAATGCAGTTCTTATTTCTTACATGCTGACCTATTACTCTATTATGTGGGGACCAATGGTGTATTTCAAAAGTGATTTTAAGCTTCTAAGGAACAATAGGTGTACTTGGAACCTGTTAATGGTCTTCCAAAATGTGGACGTAGAGAACAGGTATTTTATTCAATGTCTCTGTGGTTTTCCTGTAAACAAGGTTAAACTTTCTCATGCTTCTCAAAACAAGAAAGCATAAATCTGAAGGTTAATATGTAAATTTGCTCTAGGTTTTATATATATTTTTTGGCAGAGAACACACAGATAATTTGAATCCTGATGTATTCCCTACCTACAATTTTTATGGACTAGTTTTGTATTCAGATTAGATATTATTTAAATTTTATTGACCAGGCAAGCATAAAGGAACAATCTGGTTGATGATAATTCCTTGAAGTGTACTGAACACACTGCTACCATTATGATGATGGTTATTTAAAACATGTGACTGTATGGACTCTGCAGCTACGCAGGCCTCACCGTGGGAGCGGGATGACACTCAGCTAACATACTTATGCTCCTTACCTGGAGATTAGCTCCAGTCACGATGCTGGGCTGTGTGCTGCAACTTTGGCATCCCCCATTTCTCTCAAATAAAGTGCACAGGCAAAACATGGCAGGAGCCAAGTGCAAAAACTAATGTGTCTAAGGGGCACAGAGGACATCAGAACAGCTCTTGGCAAAGGCAAGGTCATGAAGTAGATGGCAGAGAAGACAGAATTTCCCTAGGACCCAGCAACACTAAGTGGCCCAGAGGGTTTAAGGAAATTAAGAAATTACGGAAAAATGTTTTGCTATTGCCTGATTAGGATTCCATGCTGAGTTGTTGCCATGAGATGCGGGCAAAGAACAGGTAGGGAGTAGGGAGAAAACAGGGAAGTCCCAAATATTTTGCTTCCCTGGAGTGAATCACCAGCTTAGTCTTCCAAGATGGCAGAATTCAATGGTACTTCAGATTTCCAACCTGAGTTTTATAATTACTTCTGTGGCACCTTCTGCTGCCGGATCCCAAAGAGTTTATCAGCTCTAATGAACAAAGTATCCTACGTCAAATGATTATCTCCATTTGAGCAAACATGTTGGCTGTGCCAACACGTGAAGAACCTACCGCCTCTGAAAAAAAACAATAAAGTTATTGCTGAGTCTCAATAGTATTCTTACTCTGAAAGAATTTCCCTGTAAGTTAAGTTGGTTTTAAACCAGTGCAGTACTGATGAGGTGGACAGAAAATTAAGCTGCAGACAACTTCACAACTTCCCAAAGTGTTGATGGAGTTCAATAGACTACAGTGAATTTGTGACTTGCAGGAAGAGAGAATGTAACTATGAGACAAATGACAAAGTTGAACACTATCTGACATCTAGGGAGGGACCTGGCAGTATGTAGTGCAGATCCAAGCTGATTATCATCCAGAGGGGTGTCAAGGGAAGGCAGGAAAGATACATATCACACAGGTGGAGAGCGCACATCAGGCTTGCATTTAGGCAATTACACTAACCTTTTGCACTTATGGGTTATTTACCACTAATTTCAAAGTCCTTCAGGACCATGAAAAGCTAAATTTTGGTAATTTTCCTTGTTCAAACTTCCTTACCTGTCTTAAAGGAGCTACTTACATAAGTAAGATCATGATTTGGCCAGAACCACTTCCCTTTCTATCAGCAAGTGTAATCCCCTTCAAACAGATGGGGGATCTAAGGTAGAAAAAGGTTAAAATAGTAAAGTTTCTACTGCATGCCTGGAGCAAAATCTATAAAGTCTGGCCTCTTAAGACAACAAGCTGGGTGTATAAAAGAAGTGGACTGAAATATGTTACAAATAGATGTTTTTTAAAAGCCTGTGAAAACCAGTGGAGGAGTTTTTTCTGTTGACTACAACAAGCTTAATTTCTGTCTGCACGTTGCTAATTATTAGCTCAAAAACTGAATAGCTGTAATGTAAACAAGAAATAAGTTAGTTTAAAACAGTAAAAAGTGTTTCTGTTAGAATCATAGAATTGTCTAGGTTGGAAGGGACCTTTAAAATCATTGAGTCCAACTGTCAACCTAACACTGCCAAAACCACCACTAAACCATGTCCCTAAGCACCATATCTACCCATCTTTTCAATACTTCCAGGGATGGTGATTCCACCACTTCCCTGGGAAGCCTGTTCCAATGTTTTCATTTTCACCCTTTCAGTGAAGACACTTTTCCTAATATCCAATCTAATCCTCCCCAGCATAACTTGAGGCCATTTCCTCTTGTTCTATCACCTGTTACTTAGGAGAAGAGACTGACTCCCACCTCTCTACAACCTCCTTTCAGTTATTTGTAGAGAGCGGTGAGGTCTCCCCTCAACCTCCTTTTCTCCAGGCTAAACAAGCCCAGTTCCCTCGGCCTCTTCTCATAAGGCTTGTGCTCTAGACCCGTCACCAGCTTCACTGTCCCTCTCTGGACCCTCTCCAGAATCCCAATTTCTTGTAGTGAGGGGCTCAAAACTGAACACAGTTTTCAAGGTGCAGCCTCACCAGGGCCAAATGCAGCATAACAGTCCTGCTGGCCACACTATTCCTGATGTAGGCCAGCATGATGTTGACCTTCTTGGTCACCTGGGCACACTGTTGGCTCATATTCAGCCAGCTGTCAGCCAACACCCCCAGGGCCTTTTCTGCCAGGCAGCTTTTCAGCCACTCTTCCCCAAGCCTGTAACACTGCATGGAGTTGTGACCCAAGTGCAGGACCCGGCACTTGGCCTTGTTGAATCTCGTACCATTGGCCTTGGTCCATCGATCCAGCCTGTCCAGGTCCCTCTGTAGAGCCACACTATCCTGAAGCAGATCGACACTCCTGCTCAGCTTGGTATTGTCTGCAAACTTACTGAGGGTACATTCGATCCTTTCCTCCAGATCATTGATAAAGGTATTAAAGAAAACGGGCCCCAATACTGAGCCCTGTGGAACATTACTTTTGATCGGGCGCCAACTGAATTTAACTCCATTCACCACCACTCTTTGGGCCCAGCCATCCAGCCATTTTTTTTTACCCAGCAAAGGGTACACCCATCCAAGCCATGAACAGCCAGTTTCTCCAGAAGAATGCTGTAGGAAACGGTGTCAAAGGCTTCACTAAAGTCTGGGTAGACAACATCCACAGCCTTTCCCTCATCCACTAAGCTGGTCACCTCATCATACAAGGAGATCAGGTTTGTTAAGCAGGACCTAACTTTCATAAACCCATGCTGGCTAGGCCTGATCCCCTGCTTGTCCTGCATGTGCCGCATAATGGCACTCAGCATGATCTGTTCCATAACCTTCCCAGGCACCAAGGTTAGACTGACAGGCCTGCTGTTCCCTGCATCCTCCCTCTGGCCCTTCTTGTGGATGGGCATCACATTTGCTTCAGTCAACTGGGACCTCTCCGGTTAGCCAGGACTGCTGATAAATGATGGAAAGTGGCTTGGTGAGCACTTCAGCCAGCTCCCTCAGTACCCTCAGGTGGATCCCATCTGGCCCCATAGACTTGTGTATGTTTAAGTGCTGTAGCAGGTCACTCACCATTTCCCCTTGTGTCCTGGTTTGTGGTAAAACAGGACCAATTTTGTTCCGTAACTTTACTTCTTAGCTGGGCCTCTTCTAACTCCTGAAATTAACAGCATATTGTGCAGACAGTGTTCGCTCTCTCAGAGTGACAAGACCAATGTTTACAGTTGATGTCCAGGCATGGTATGCAAAAAGGTTCTTGCTTATACTTATTGCTCTAACACCCAAGGCCAAACAACTTGGTTACTTGCCCCATTGGAGGGTCGGAAGCGGAAAAGCGCAGTGGGGTCCCACCTGTGGGGTAGAATGGACAGGACAGGTGACCCAAACCTGACCAACAGGGTATTCCATCCCATCTGCCTCATGCTCACTATAAAAGCTGAGGGATCAAAGGGTCAGTTCTCTTTCTTCAATGGCCGACGTCTGGGGAGGACTCTGTCTGTTCGTCTGCCTTTGATCCCGATCCTGAATGCAGATCCAGAATTTGGTTCCCATCCGTCACTGAGTCCAGCCTGAGACTTCCCCAGTGCCAGCCAATGATGTGATTGTCATCTTGGGAGCTTGATACGGTTTTGTATATATTTCATTATTTCCTTTTTTATATTATTATTAATATTTCATTAAAGTAGTTTAGTCCCTTCTAAACTCATAAGTCTNGTGAGCTTCATTCTGCTCCCCACCCCTGTCTACTAGCTCAGGGGGCTGGGTAGTCAGGGAACAACTGGTCCTACTACTAAAGACTGAGACAAAGAAGGCATTAAGTACCTCAGCCTTTTCCTCATCCTTTGTCACTATGTTTCCGCTCCTGTCTAATAAAGGATGGAGATTATCCTTAATCGTCCTTTTATTGCTAATGTATTTATAGAAACTTTTTTTTATTGTCCTTAACATCAGAAACAGATTAAGTTCTAGTTGGGTTTTGGCCCTTCTAATTTTCTCCCTAGATGACCTCACAACATCTTTGTAGTCCTCATGAGTGGCCTGCCCTTTCTTCCAAATGCCATAAATTCTCCTTTTTTCCCTGAGTTGCAACCATAGCTCTCTGTTCAGCCAGGCCAGTCTTTTTCCCTGAAAGCTTAGTTTTTGGCACATGGGAATGGTCTGTTCCTGCAACTTTAAGATTTCCATCTTGAAAAAGGTCCATCCTTCCCGGACTCCTTTGCCCTTCAGGACTGCTTCCCAAGAGACTCTGTCTACCAGGCTGCTAAACAGGCTGAAGTCTGCGTTCCAGAAGTCCAAGGTGGCAGTTCTGCTGATCCCCCTCCTTGCTCCTCCAAGAATTGAAAACTGTCATTTTGTGATTGCTATGCCCAAGACAGTCTCCAGCTGTCACATTCCCCACAAGTTCTTCTCTGTTTACAAACAGCAGGTCCAGCAGGACACCTTCCCTTGTTGGCTCCCTCACCAGCTGCGTCATCAAATTAGCCTCCACACACTCCAGACACCTCCTAGACTGTTCCCACTCTGCTGTGTTGTAATCTCAGCAGAAACCTGGTAGGTTGAAGTCCCTCACGAGGACAAGGGCTAACTATTGTGGGACTTCTCCGAGCTGCTCATAGAATATTTTGTCTGCCTTTCAATCCTAGCTGGGTGGTCTATAACAGACTTTCACCATGATATCTGCTTTGTTGGTCTTCCCCCTGATTGTTACCCATATACACTCATCCCTATCATCACCATCATTACATTCTAAACATTCATAAGACTCCCTAATATACAGGGCCACCCCATCACCTCTCCTTCCATGCCTATCCCTCCCGAAGAATTTATAGCCATCCATTGGAAGTGCTCCAGTTGTGCGAGTCATCCCACCACGTTTCCATGATGGCAACTACATCATAGTTAGTACATTACAGTTTGGTGATAGTAAATGAGATTTCCAGAAAGAGTGATGTATAAGGTCATTGAACTATATGACTGTGAAAACATCTCAGTGATCCCTAAAAGAAAAAAGAAATTTGAAATGTGAGATGAAAGAGATTCTAAAACAGAGATGAAATAAACCTTTTTAAACAAAATACTGCATTAAAACCTTGAAATACGACATTAGCGTGATTTGTTTGTTTGTTTGTTTTTAATAGGAATAACAATTCTTTGTAAAGTACCCCTTGTTGCTAATTAGTTTGTACTGATAAAAACAAAGTAGGAAAGTTGAACTTTTGACTAAAGGTCTTCCTGTTCCTACCATTTGGAAGGTTTAGTGAAGGTTACAACATTTGGGGAGGAAACTTGCAATATCTAGCCTACTCCCAAGTTTATAATTTATATCAATCTATAATCAATCATAGACTTATTTTTGGACACCTACCTTATCAAACTTTGCAGCATGTGCAGTGCTGTTTCCTTTCATAATACAGCTGAAGCAGTAATCTGTATCTGTAGCTTTCATCTGTATTCAATGTTTAGTTCTTACTTTGTAGGAGACCAGAATTCAGTTTCCTTTGTCTCAAGATAACAAAGTGTGTATTTCTCACCACACAAAATGCTCTTAGCTTAGTGCTTGAGAAATGAGTGGATGCATTCACAGGCCCATCTGCTGGGACATCCATTGTGCATAAAGAGAAGTCAAGAATCAATAATTCAGAAAGAGACATATAAAAAACTAGATTAATAACCAAAGTATTCAGGAGGAAGAAGAGTCTTGGATTCAAGTCCAGGAATATTGGTGGGTTTTGAGCACCCTTTTTTCCCATTGAGATGTGGAGAGATTCTGGCTGTAATGTTTGTGTGGGAAAAAAATGACTTCTTGTAGAATTCAATAAGCGCCAGAATCTGCAGAAAACACAATTTTGAGATAAAACTCTGTAGCTGACATCTCCTTTTCAGCTTCCTACTTAGACAGATTTCTTGAGACAGTTATACCTTGATATATGGTATACTAAACCAAAAGTTGATTTATAGTGATGGACTATGGAAGGTTATGGAAAAACAGTGGAACAATCTCCATATTTAGAATGTGATGAAACTTTGCATGCTTTTATTAGCTTTTTTTAAAAACAGTCTGTATTTCCTACAAACACTAGAATAGTCACACCATTTGATCCAGTGCTATCTGTGTACCAGAATCAGGAAAGTGTCAGATAGACAGATCGTTTCACCTGTAAGCCCAAGAGAGCAGATTTGTGTAGTAAGTTTATAGACCTTGTTCCTGAGCCAACGTTACTCGCAACTTCCACAGAAAGGAAAATGACCTGCTTCTAAATCAATAGCCTTAAAAGATAATTCTATTAAATAGATTATTTTTAATTTTTATTCATATCTCAATGATTTCCTAACTGTAAATATTAGATTCAAAATTGGTTTTGGACCACTTAATAATGCAGAGTCCAAAACTTCCCCTCAAGTTCCTTATGGCTTCAAGAATATCTGTTGACACCAGCCATAAGATTCCTTGCCACATCCTAAACCTAAGCCCAGAATATTCTCCAAAGTACTAATTACCACTGCAACAAGCCTGTAATTTTTCAAAGGGACATGATTTCTGCTCTTCACTTTCCCCAAGGGTCCATAACAGGAACAAAACCTGAAAATGAGAGATTTTCTTCCCATTGACCCTTAAGCACCAACTGAGAGGGACACTGACCAAGATGGCTGAGTTTTTGCACAGAATTGTTACAATTGTCTCATGTCAGATCCGAGCCGTGGTTAGAAAAAGAGCAAAGGATGCCAGCAATGGAATATGTTCACCAAAAAGACACCTGTCATAAAATTCTCCAAGCCTGAAACAGCACAAAGGTCAGGCTTGGCCACAGTAGACACATTCTGTTAAGAAGTCGGGAACTTAGTGAAGATGTTGGTAAACTGCAGCTGATACATTATGTTCATGACAAAAGTCTTGAGTCTGTTTTTGTGTATTTGAGAATCCCTAAAGATTATGGTTTCTTAGTGACAGTATATGCACTGTCTGCTGCTTCCAACAATTACATGATGATTCTGCTGTGGACCACGCGGCCCCTGGAGAACTGATTGAATTTTTAACAGAATTTACACAAAGCCAGGAAATCTGGAGTTCAGGGAAATGTCTACACCATCACAAGTTGTCTGAACTGGTAGCCAGAACAGACAGTAGTGGCCATCGGAGGCGTGATTGAAGGCTGGATAAATTTGGCATAATAGTGAACTACTCTGTTCCAAAGAAGGCCATGGAAGTAATGAGACATATCAGCACTGAGCTTTTTGACACGGTCGTTGAATCTGGAGCGTGACTGCAAAGGTCCTGTGACTGAGTACCTTTCACTTAAACAGGAGCAACTTGATCCTAATGTAAACACAACACTATTTTCCACAACGACTTTTAAAACCCTGTCTTGTAATAGTTTATCCTTGCCTAAGGTAACCTAAGGCCCACTGCAATGTCCCTGTCCAAACAGATCTATTTTTTTTTCTGCCTCCTTCAAATCTTTTGCTAATGCAAATATTAGGTTAATGGAGAGGTTAAGAGGAACAGGTGTGGGGGGTGTGTGCAGACATACGCCTTCCTGTGGTACCACGGAGAGGGCCTTATCCCTATAGGGTTTAGTGATCCCTGATCTTCACTCAGAAACCTCTGTTAACAGGCAGTTATTAATAGAGAGAGAACCTAGGAAAGCTGTAAATAATTCCTATGAGTGAGACAGAAAAAAAAGTAAGGGTGGATAGGCTTTGGATCTGGCAGAAATGTATGGGCAAAGCAGGCTACAAAAGCAAGGCACAACCTGTTGATGCTTAAGATTGGAATCCTACTATGTACAAGTGTGTCCCATGTTCAGGGTGAAATCGACTTTGGGGGTGAGAGATAGATACAGATGAGCATCCATGAGTCATTCTTTTCTCTAGATCTTATTCAGCTCCTTACCTGAAGTGCAGGTGGAGTGCAAGGAAACACTTTGATGTTTGAGGTGCTGTGTTTCAGAGGGGAAAAGATAGGTCTTTGCCTGCATCTTGAATGTCAGCTACCATGGCAATAGGTCAGCATAAATTTCTAAATCATGTTCTTCAGAATGAGAGGTGGGGTATTAGATTCACCTTGGAGAAGTACGTGAATTCTCCCACAAAGTCCTTCACTAGTGTTAATAAAAATGACTAAATGACCTGCTCAGATTTTTGCACCTGTATTCAGTCTTTTTATTCTTTTCTCTTTAAGACAGCAAGAGACAGTAACTCTTCTGCTTGTTCTGCTATCACTGCTTAAAATTCAGTAGCGCTTTTGAGACTTTCACATGACCTTAATCCTAAGAAGCAACATAGGTTTATAAAAGTTCTGGAGACAATGAAGTCTTTTCTTCATTTCTAAGCCTATATTATTTTTTGAAAAACTGGAAAAAATATGAAGAAAGAAACTGATTATTTGCAATGAGATGGACCCAGATATTCCATGAGTCCATGGCTTTGATTTAGGTACGAATTATTTATCTCCCTTGTCCTTATACATAGATATACATAAAGCCGGATATGTGGATAAAATACAAGGAAAATTTGCTTATTATCTATTAAAATATTTAATCTCTCCCAACTCATTAGTTTAAGGATTTATCATTCAATTATTTTTCTTTATATTCTACATCTGTGCTACTTTTTTGTCTTTTTACTCTACACTGATTTGGCTGAAACAATAAATATGTTTCTGCATGTGTCCAAAACACATGAAAGACAGGCTCTTGTCCGTATACGGAGGTGCAGCATCTTGAAAGCAGGGAAGCTGTGCAAGAAGTGCCCACCTTATACTAGTAGAACAACCTAGCATTTTTGTAAGAATAACTCTTCATTCAAGAGCTTTTGACTTTAATTTACCTCCAACATTTGCCCTGAAACTTGTAACACAGAAAATCCCTTTAATAAAGAGAATGAACCAGCTTAGCCTAATTTCTTTAAATCCATTAAACCAACTGTTTGGTGATATAATTTTCCAGGGACTTTGTAAAAATCAGCTTTTTATAAAATCAATTCCTTTGCTTAGCTTTGAGAAATGATTTTCCATGGTATATACACTGTATAATTGCTTAGCAAGGGATCTTTGATACATGCTACTCTTTTTATAATTTTTGACATTCCTCATACTTTGCATCTTAAAGTGAACATAAAAGAAGAAAGAAAAGGTTAAATACAGTAGATTCACACCAAAGCCATGCTTCTTGCAGTTCTGAGAGAAACAAGGAAAAGCAATGCTAAATTTAATGTGTATGTATGATGCACAAAGTACAGATAGCCAAATTTATAGGATATAAAGGGTAAAAATAACACACTGTCTCTGCTTCCTGTGACCTGCCCTAGGCATATCTCAGCACTGAACAGAGATATCAAGCAGGATAGTTAAAACTTAGGCATATTGAACCAACAGCAAACTGAATCAGTATCTTTCCTTATGGTTTCTCTGAATCTCTCCTGAGTATTATCTACTGGTCATCACTTTAAAAAGTGTTCTTTGTCTTGAGAAGTAACATCAGATCAACAAACTGAGGGCTGAAGATTTTGCCTATTTTATGATAGATCTTGATGCTAGACTTTCAGACTACTCTTCTGCACCTTAACATTCTGGATGGGAAATGATTTAATATTAGAGAAGTTTGAGCAGAGCACCTCGTTTCAATTTTTCAACTAAATATTGGAGGTGCAAGATGAGTGTTTGGTTGCAGACCAAAACTATGGGCAGGTGGTTATGCAAATCTCTGCTGCTTGCAGTGGTAAGAAAACTGATACTGGTAAGAGCGAGATATCTGTGCTCATGCAGCACAGCAGATGTCTGCCCCCTCCTGCTCCCTCACCAACAGTTCTGTAAACCAGCTGTTCACAAAGAGGTCCCGATGAAGCATTGAAGTGAGGGCAGGGCTGATTTCCATGTACACCTGTCTTCAGACAAAATTAAGAATATATCATAGGTTCCGAACATACCAAGTACACCAATATTATAACTATGCTATTTTTCTTAATTTTAAACGATGTGAACAATGTCTTTTTATTTTTTATAGCAAACTGACTTAAATAAGTAGGTTCATAATAAGATTGGAATAAACCTGGAATATTACATTTCATATAGATACAAAATATGCAGATCACCTGCTTTTCATGATTGCTTTTTTTTTTTTGACAAATACATTCTGTCTAAATTTATTAATAAAATATAGGGGCTTTCATTTAAGAAGAGATATGCTTTTTTTTT
This sequence comes from Ibidorhyncha struthersii, assembly GCA_013398815.1. Taxonomy (NCBI): domain Eukaryota; kingdom Metazoa; phylum Chordata; class Aves; order Charadriiformes; family Charadriidae; genus Ibidorhyncha; species Ibidorhyncha struthersii. The sequence continues at coordinate 326,046 of VZSZ01002758.1, forward strand.
TTTAACTACATTTTTTTCCACATATTTCTTGTGAAATTTAGGTTTCTATTTCATCTTGCTGTGCTGGATGCGCTGAATTTTCTTTTTATTTTGTTGATCACTCTCAGGACTAAAGTAGCCTGAATTCTGATCACTTTTCAAACTCATTTTGTTTTTGGAAGCTCATTTCTGGGAATGGAAAAGAGTCAGGTGGGGGGAGGTGGGGGAAGTCAAAGTTAAATCAGTTACTTTTGTACAGATTTTGGTCGTAACTGAATAAAACCACAACAGTCTGCCTGTTTTCCATTTGAATGTGCAAGTGAGGGGGCCATTAATTTAACAGGTTCCTAGAGCTTGAGGTCAAGGGAGTCCTTTAGATCATTTCTGACTTTGTATATTCAGTACATTAACTTATAGTCAGATACTCCTATATGAAGCGAAAGGACTTTACTTAGACTGAAGTATTCTGATCTTCAATACAGTGAACAGCTGAGCCACAGCAAACTATGAGTGAGACAAAGGTTCCAACAGTTTCTGGTGAGATACTTCAGGGTGAATGCACCTTGCCCAGGATTCAGCAGTTAAAAAATCCTGTAAAAATCCTACCAAACTAAACAGAGCAACAGTTTCTTTGTTATCCTATTGGAGATAGTGCCTTTGAACCTGAGAGAAAGATTTGTTAAGCATTGGAACAAACATTCTTCCACTGCAGAACAGAGTCCACCCTTCCCAGCTTTTCAGCTCCAGGCAAAGACAGGCATATGAAAGGTGGGAACAACTTCCATCTTTCTCAACAATGCAAAGTAAAACAGAATTATTTTAGATACCTGTGCATACCTTGGGGAGGAGGAGGGGAAGGAAAACAAGAAAAAAAAAAAGAAAAGAAAAAGAAGTCCTGACATAGAAAACCATGAAAATCATGTTGGTTTCAGTCTTTTGTCGCAATTTCCATATTTTCTACAGACATGTTAACATTAACACAGGCTGTTCTGTTCTGCAGCCCATCAAAAAATGGAATGCTGATATCTCTACCAGTGTCCCAAAGAAATCTCCAAATCCCAAACTATTCAATCCTCACTATTCTATCTAGAAAACTGCGAAATATTTTGGGCCAGTTTGTCCACATTTAAGATGGATACTACCTGATTGTGGAACACCTTTGTCAGATATCTCTTCTGTCAACAAGTATGTGCATACAGTGATTAAGGCAATCATCCACCTTCTCTTTTGTAAGCTGAATAACTGGAGATACTGAAGCCTCCCACACTTAAAGCTTACTTTTGCATGATTTTCAAGGCCTTGCTTTGGGCTCGCTTAAGCTGGATTTATTTTGTTTCCCATTGTTTCATGCGATGTGGGAGCAGAGTCCCTAATCTTTGAACACCCCTGCAACACCCCAGGATGCAGCTGGATGCAACCTTCTGTTAGTGCTTGAGTGGTGGCAGGACCACTCTCAGGTTCAATCTGTAGAAGTGACCATAAAAGATACTGGCATGAGCTCTCCTCCACCATCCAAAAATCTGCAGAAATCAAATAAACCAAAGGCAAACCAGATGAACAGTTCTTGTCTCTTGAAAAGATAAACTATGTGGCTTAAAATAAAAAGATTTATAAAACGGAAAGAGGAAAACAACCTTACTGTACCCAACAACCCCTTTCTCAAAAAGAGTAAGGTTAAGGTCTGTGTAAGATCTTATCAACCACAGTACTAGTTGAGAACAAACTAGATCAGTCAGGTCAACTATGTAGTTCTCTGTTCTGTCTGTAGTGTTCATGACTATAAGAATAAAGGAAACAGATGGTATTCCTTCCCTAGACTATCTTCCTCTCCCTACCTCCAACAATTTGCAGCTCGCAGCTGCCAGGGTGCTAACAGCACGGATGACCACATTTCTGTGCTTGAGCCTGTACCAGGGCTCTTTTACATTTACCAGTGTAGACGACGCCTCTCATTTCTCGCTGTCCTCTATCAGATGACAGCAAAGGACATCTAGTTTCCTGGGTTTCCCTTTCCTTGGACCTGCCTAGGAAGGCCTGTTTTCTACTTTTAGGCCTTGCAACTAGCCTGGCATCCTGCTGGAAAATTACCTACTATTTGCCACTGCACCATGTGATAATTCTGTCTGCAGTGTATGTTTGTGAAACTTAAGAGGACTTTGAAATAGGAATGATGATAATATAGCCAGGGGCAGTGAAACCAGAAATAGTTTAAAATGCAGATTGGATTCAGTGGTAATAGTGTGAGTGATATGATCACACCGAAGGTATATACTGTGTCTAATTCATATTTTTAACCTTATTGGAAATAGTCACATCACCTTGGTAGTCTCCATAAGGAGAGAAGTTAATGTAGCTATTTGACCACTTTGGATGTATCTGAATTTACCAAATACGAATGGCAAATTATTACAATAGATACAGTAGCAAAGTTTCTAACTGTCTGGGAGAAGAGAAGAAATAGAAAGGGGTGAGATGTGTGGCATTGTGAGCAAAACATCTGAAAACCAAACATTTTCCTGCCTCCTGTTTTTATAAATCATTCACACATATGTAGTTACAACGTTTTATGGTCTTGAGAGCACTTCTGAGTGTCTTTTTCTCAAATGAAAGCTTATAACAACTTAAGCATGCCACATTTCATGGATTTGAGGCATTACTCTGCTGGAAGCTTAGTAGTTATTGATCTATTTTATTCTATCCTATCTGTTTTTAAGGCATCTACCCATTTAACCTATTTTTACGTTGTGTAATCACTATAGCAAGAGCTATATAAGACATAGGTCATATCATGAATGTAACAAAAACTGGGAGTAGGTCTAGGGATGTAATTTTATATGCTTAATTTAAGGGTGGGACAGCTCTATGTTCCTTATAGTGTCCCATCTCAGAAGGACAGCAGCAGCCTCTCTCCCCTACTCCTGCTGTGCCCAGGATGTAGCTACTGAGCCACACGCACTTCTGATCAGTGTAAGTGCAGCTCCTACCCCTCGGCTGTGTTGTGTGATATCAAACAGGAATGTGATAGCACTGGGGTTACCAGGTAAGTCAATATTTCAGTATGTAGGGCGATTGAGCCAAAAGAGACTCCTAATTGCGTTAGGAATCATAACTCATTCCCCCTATGGAAATCTTTAGTACAAGGAGAAGCAGCTACATGATCTGACGAAAAGTTTTAGTTGGGTAGATTATGTTAAAAATCATTGCAAAGTCAATCTTAAAAAGGAATCATTGTCACTGGAAGATTCTAGGGATTGAAAAGATTTCACTCTAAGGTATCAGCAGAAAATAAAGTTGTGTGGCATCAGTTTCCTCCTCATACAACTTTCTTCCTCTGAAGTAGCAGCCTGAATGTTTTTTGCCATTGTGATGCCTGCCTGTACTGAAGGATATGCGAAAACATGAAAATTAGTCAGTGTTTTAATGCATTTATTGTAAAAAGTGAAATTACTCAGGCACAATAGTCACATTCTGGTGATTTTCCCGTGTGTTCTGGTGTCCCTGATAAAGCAAGCTTTCAGGGCACAGCTTTTTTATGGGTATTTCTCAGCTGTTTCAAGATTATCCTCTGGCCTGGTCATGACACCACAGTTCCTTTTAGACACAATGTAGTTAAAGAGGGTCATTGACAAACTCCCTATTGTGAGAGCAGTGCATTGTGTATCCTCCCACCCAATCTCCATATTTTAGCCATCAACAGCTTTTACTTCCCAACTCCTAACATGAGATTAACTGTCTCACTCTCTTTAATGCAGAGGTACTGGAAGAGTCAAAAGAGGCTGCAAAATAAATTAAAGCAGACTGTATTGTGATTATACTTGTACTATACATATACTTAAAGAAAAGGAAATTCACATTTACTCATTTCAAACATGCTGAATGTATCATAAATGCTACTTAACTTCAGCAAGCAGTACAAGAGGGCTGGTAGGTTACTCATCTTCTTTTATGGCAGTGACTCTGCAAAGTACACAACTCGTTGCAAAAACAAGTCATAAACCCCTTTCTTTGTATATATTGTACACAAGCAAAACCATCACTGTATATTGCTATATAAATATCCTTTCTGTATTTAATGGCTCCATTGGGCATGTTTTTTGCTGCCTAGCTGCTTAGATTAAGAACTGAGGCTTTAGCTTCCATCTGTGTTAGTTTAAAACTGACTCTTAGTTTCCACTTTTAGTAAGTAGCTACCTGCGTAAATAGTAGCTACCAGTGGCTAGCTGCATCAATGCGTGGACTCAGGACAGGTGTTTGCATGTGTATACCTGAGAGTAGTTAAAGCAAAAGATATTGATGTGTGTGCACTCAGCTGTTTGGAATACAAAGTTGGGACTTGATCGTGCAGATAGTTTTTACTCATTTTTGCTGCTACTGCTAAGAAATACTTTGTTTTCAAAGAGCTTGGTAATGTCAGTGAACTCCTAAGTGCTGGAGAAGAAATGAACCTTTTCTATTAAACAGACTATGTGGAACTAATCTGTTTAAAAGTCTTTAAAATCTTATTATTTGAACATGAACATATCTTTTACAAGGCTATGAAATGAATTGCAGATACTGTATTTTTTCAGAGAATTAAAGTAGTTTTAAAAATTTTATTTTATTTTGCAAATAAAAAACACAAAAGATTTTTAAAAACACAGTCAAAAGCACTTCTTATTCACTAAGAAGAAAGGGATTCACATTGTCCACAGTTGTTCTGAAAGGGTCATTTACTTTTCAGGGTGAGGAAACTCTAAGCGAGTCTAACTGTATTACTGATCAGACCTTTATACAAGTTTGTGGTAATTGTTGAACACCAGCCTTCAGCCACAGTCCTCTAAAACCCTTGTCAGCACAAGGTAAGGAAACCTCAGCAATGTTAAATAAGTCTGTGAAAACTACCATGTAAAGCAACTGGAGAGAACAGAATGAGTGTAATCAAAATGAATCCGTCAGGAAAGAATCACAGAATCAACTCAAATAAGGTTAGGAAAGCTACCCTTAATTAACAAAATTTCTTAATATCTTTTACAGTTGTGCTGGTTTGGATTTGCAGGGTTTATTTGCTTTTTCGAGTACAGGGATGGCTTGAAAAGGGAAAGGAAGGGTAAGATTCACAATTTTCCATCCAAATATGTATTATGACATCTTCGCATGAAGTTCCCAAAATTGTGAATTTGAAAACTGCTTTCTCCTGCTCCATGTACAATCAGCATGCACAAATCATTGCACTGCCTGTATTCAGATTTGATAACAAAGCTCTACTTAATGTTGCATCTAATGAAAAATCTGGATAAGTAGAAATTCTTTGTTAACAATAAAAACAAATTTACAGCCATTACTAACTCTTGGAATTCTCTTACTACTGGTTAGGACTTTTTCCGTAAGAATTGTCTGTCTGTCTGTCTGTCTGTCTGTCTGTCTACCTACCTACTTACCTAGTTTTTTGCGGTTTGGGTTAGAGTACTCCTGAGTCATACACAGCCATATTGCATACTGTGAAAGGAGGACTTTTACACAAATGATCTTGCTTTTATACGCATAATCCAAGAACATTTGAGATAACTCAAGTGTTAATTCCTCCAACTCATGGCACCCTCAAAATGTGGTTCCTTATGGCACCCTCAAAACAGACCAAATAGTGATTGGGACTGACAGATTGCAATAGGGACTGCCTGAGTGTGTGGAAATGTTCTGTACCACTACCTGAGAAAGGAAGGCTGAGACAATCACAGCTACATACTGAGAAGCTCCTCAAATGTAATATTCTGTAGGGTTACTGTATCATGACCCAGTGGTTAAATGCCAAACCTGGACCACAAGCAGAAACCTGCACCATTGAAGTGAGGGACTTACTACACTAGGCAAAGAACAGGGTATGTGTCTTATAAGCGTTATTGTTATTACTGTTATTAACCTAACAAATGCTAACTAGACATTAGTTAATTATAGTTTTATGGGTCCTGAGAAATAAAGTAACAATAACTTAAGTATTAGTCTGCAAAATATATGGCTGATATTAAATTAACTAGCTGGCGTGTGTTGGTAAGATCAAATTTAGCTAGCCTATTTCTGCAAAAATTCCTATTGCTTTTGAGGAAGATAAGTAAAACGAAACAATATTTGACTTTCAGTAGCTTAATTAGGCAGTATAAATGACAAAAATGAACACTGACTAGGTGACTTATTCTGTGGTACCACTCACCGTTAATTTCAAGCAGTATGAGATGTCATAAACAGGCCTACAGGAAGAGGAGTTGAAGATACATTAATGTAGAAGATAGAAAATGAGAAATGGCTGGAGAACTACTTTTGGGTGGAGGAGGGAAAGATTTACAAGGTAAGTATTGGCAAAGCATTATCCAAAATAATCAATCACCTTTAAAAACAAATGTTTTCTCCCCTTGGACATCAGCCAATGACCAGGGCAAGTATGGACTCCTCAGAAGAATTAAACCTGCTAATGTCTACAGTATTTATTATGCATATTGTTACAAAATGTTCTTTCGTAATGTAACAATTTCCTGAAATACTTCCTATAATTACAGTTTGTGTTAGAGAAGTTTATCTTATAAAGCCAAAAGATAAGGACTACTTCAGCTAAATGGAACATTTTATGAATGGTGGAGGTTTTAATCTTATCTCCTTCTTCCAAGTGCTGTTGGAATTCAGCTGTCAAAGTGAAGGGGCCTCACTTTTGTCTTTCCTTACCTTGCAGCCTCAAACTATACATGAACTCCCCATTTTAACACAACAGTAAAATAAGCTTTCTCCTTATACAGCTCTTTTAGTTTTAGAGTCTGTAGTACCAGCAAAATTTCTCTGGAATAAATGCAAACCACCTTTACAGAAGGAAAGCTTAATAAAAAGGTAGCTGCTGAGGAAGCGCACAGGCAGTAGACCACAATACTGTGTAGAAAGCTTATATTTAGTTTTTTGCGTATGAGTGGACATTCATATATCCTGTAGACTCATAATTTCATTATATTTCCACTTGTATTCTCTTGGAATGATGAGTACTTGGGGGATATTAGCTGGAAAGCCCGCAAGGGAAACCTGTGATTTTTGATGTGCTGATCTGCAGCAGTTCTGGATAGGAAGAAAATGCCTTGCAGCTTGTCTGTGCTTCGTTCTACGTAAGTCTGAGGCTCCCACTGGATGGTCTTACATTCTAATGGGAAGAATGTGACAGTTTATTTAAAGATTGTGAAATCTCATATCCTGATCATGCAAGCACCACTCATAGTGCACATAACATTCATGTTTGGGTCCAGAAAATGTGAGTCATGGAACCTCTTTGTGGCACTGTAAATCCAGAGCGATGTCATAACTTTTCTGAAGGAAGTGATTTTCCTTCATTTATACAGTCCAGCAGACTTTGCACAACAATGGGGTGTTAACCATTCTACTTCTATAGTAATAGCTGACTTTGGGTCTGGCTTCCTCACAGTCTGGGAGGATATGCTGAACAAAGGCGTATATGTACTTGTTGCTTCCGTATTGTGCTAGAGGGTATGCCTAATGATTTTTATTATGATAGATGCTCTGCTGAATTTTTCCAGACTGAATCTCCCGTTTGCTAATTTGTAGAAACATGTCTTGGAGCACCTTGCTGGCATCAGGAGTCACCAGATTTGCACAGATTGTCCATGCAGGTGCTGAGGGAATGATCTCTTCCTTGAGGATCCGAGATAACACAGGATATGTGTCTTGATGATCAGTCAGTTGTGATGTTCATAGCAGGGCTGTTTATTGGTTAGCTAAAATGCCTTTTCATTTGTTAGCTGGTCTGCATTTTCAGCTTTGCTTGTGGACACAACTGATGAGGTTAAAGCTGATCTAGCAACTGCAGTTCTACTGGTACGAATTATTTCCTCAGAGAACTCAAGTCCAAAGCAAGAAAACTAAACCAACACAATATAATAGAATACAAATATAAAATATTTATTAAAGGACTTTGTAAAATTTCCTTCAAATGAAGGATACATGATCCATATATCCTTGTTAAGCATACTGAGGAACTGCTGGGGATCCAGGATTACTGTAACAGTGTTTCTTAGATAGTTTGATGTAGGTATTTAACATCTATCTGTAAGAATATGTGGCATGGACTAGTATCCATTAATACTGCTTCATCCATAATGAATGGCTTATTCATCATATCTGTTACAGAGAAATATTTATTGAAGAGTTAATTTTACTTGACTGGTCAACAAAATATTTTGACTGATCACAGACCAAATACCAAAAATTATTTATTTCATTTGAGCTATTGTAGACCTATAGATTATTCTGTTTATACACTTCTTATGTTTCCGCTTAAAGACTTCTAGAATGAGTGGTTAATGTTAGTTAAAAAATCCCATGCTTGAAAGTAACTGAATGTGAAAAAATAAAATAAATCAATTGCTCCTTTCTAGAATTGCATACCGGTTATGAAGGAGTTAATGTCTTGTTTATTTTCTACAATAGTCAGAAAGAAAAATGGTAATTTTGTAATGCTGCCTGCTGTCAAGGCAAGAGCTCTTGAGGTTTATTCTTTATGTTTTGTCCAGATTGATCAAATGGCTTGGTACACAGTCACTGCATGCTTGATGAGAGAGGCAGAAAGGTTTCCCCCCAGCTAGCCACAGAATAGAGGAATATTTATTTAGAAGCATTGAGTAATACAACAACCACAGTACTGCCAAATATAGTAAATAAGACTGGGAGAGATCCTGAGACTGAGGGCACTGAGATGCGTGTTAGGGGTTTCTCTAATATGTTCTTAATGGACTGAAGTATTCCACAGCAGTCAGGCAGTTTGCTCAAGTGCTTCCTTTTTTGCCTTTTCCTAACACCTGATTCTTGCTTTTCTTGCTGCAGTTTAAGATCATTACTTCTTGCCACAGACTTGGAGAGATCTGCACAGGCAAAACAACTTCAGGTTTCTTAGTGTTTCCTTACCTAATACTTTTCCAACACTCCTGACCATTCTGACTGTCCTTTAGATCCTCTCCATCTGGTGGTTAATACACATCTCATTTTGCAGTTCCTTAACGAGATGACACATTGCCAATGTAGAAATATAGGAAATATTTCTTCTTTATATTCTACTTGTTCTGAAATTCTTTGCAAATACTTGCATCTGTTTCTGAAGGATTGCTAGGTCAGTCACTCTGTCTAGTTTTGAAATAGAAGTTTCTTAAGTGAGGTTGGCTTCATTTCACTTAAATTTTGCCATTTTGAAGATCTATAACGGAAGCTAGTTGTCTAGAATCTCTGTCAGTCTTTGTAAATAAAGCCTCTGAATAAGAGAGAAAATCCTAACTAAGCTGAATAGAGCGCTTGAGGGATAGTTGTTCTGCTGAAATGGTACTTTGGCAGCAAGGTAGGTGGAAACTTGGCTGGACCACTAGGCTCAGTGGCTTTTGATCAGCAGTAGAAAGCATGGCTGGCAGCCTGTCATTAGTCAGTGAAGAGACAATTGGAACCAATACCAATTTAACATGTTTATTAATGACTTGATAGATGAGATGGAAAGCACTCACAGCAAATTTGTAGATGACAAAATTAAGGGAGCAATCAATAAGATGGAGGGCAAGGCTTCTATTCAGAGAGACCTCAGTAAATTGGAGAAATAGGCTGACAGAAACCTCATGAAGTTCAACAAAGTGAAACGCCAAATCCTGACTTTTGGGAAGAAAAATCCAATGCACCCATATAGGCCGAGGTCTGACTCACCAGAAAGTAGTTTTGCAGGAAAGGACTTGGGGGTCCTGGTGCACAAAAAAGCAACAACCTTCTGGACATCACGAGCAAGAGAGCAGCAAGCAGGTTGAAGGAAATAATTCTTCGTCTCTGATCAGCACTTGTGAGAGCACTGGGTTCACACATCTCAGTGTATTTTGTTTCCTCTGGAAGGGGTAGCTTATTAAGAGATGGGGAAGAATGGCCCATATAACCTCCAAACAGCAGATTTTGGCAGAACATACAGATTAAAAGATGTTATTGCATTCCACAAAAGTTATTGCTGCTGTGCTGATGGCTAATTTACATCTTGCTCACTTTCTACCTTTAATTCCTTCTCAAAAGGTACAAAAAACTTGTTTCTCAGCAGATTTGGACATAAATTAAGAATTAATGCTTTATGTGAATACATAGTGCTGAAGAGTTATCATGCTATAAATATATTGCATGTATTATTATGTAATTAATACCTAAAAACTTGGATTGCTGAATGTCTTATTCTGGGTTCTGTGTTACTGGTTTTAGAACTTAATGTTATCAATTGCCCTCAGTAGTATTTATTGGATAGCTATTTTGAAACAGTTCCCATACTTAAAACTTGGGTAGGAGGCTTAAACATTTGTCTTTCCTGTCAAAGAAAGTATTTTTTCATTTTCTTGAATTTCCGGAATTCAGATTTTTTAATTATATTTTGTAGACGAGGATCATTATTCAGTCCAGATCATTATTCAGTCATTGTTGTAGCTCTTGGCATTACTGTATGGTCCTTTTTTTCTTGTCTTTGAGGATTCTTCCTTCAGTATGATCTTGATGAGAAAGCCTAATTGTGTTGTGAAATTCCACATGCAAGTTTCTCAAAGTTTAGCATGGTTGGAAAGAAGACACTTACAAACATAGTGATTGATACACACGTACAAAGCAGCTCTTACATATCTTTTTCATTTATAGAAATTTTCTTTTTGCCAGAATGCTCATATAAACCATGCATCATGTTAAGCATATTCAAGATCCCACTCTACTCACTAACAGAATAGATCTACCATGAGATTCAGCAGGAGTATAACTCTGTTCTACCTTGCTATTTATGAAGCCAAACCACACTGAAATCATAGAGCCCAACAAAGGTCTTCTGAACAGGTCCAGTCCTAGGATGGTTAATGATGCTGGGAAATCTGAAAAAATTAGGTTCCATCCATAAATTTTGGCATTTTCCATAAAAAGTTTAATGAAGACCAGTCAATTTGTTTGGTGGGAGAGCATAAATGCCTCACTTCCTACTATACTGGTAATAAATCAATCAGCAGAGAAACTTATTGAAACAATTGTATCACACAAAAATAACTTCCAGCTGCCTGTTACGTTTTAGCTGGCCACACAGCACTAGTGAGAATAAAAATGTTTGATACAGCAATAATCTCTAAGCACCAACATAAAAGATAATTCATACTATTGGGTGGGATTTGTAAGTTACACTTCTTACATTTTCTGGATATAGAGGTGTTATTCAACAGGTCAAATGAATCACATTCTAAAATTGCCTGGAGCTACTCACCTCAAAAAGCTTGTGGGTGCCCTGAAGCTCTGATGCAGATGTTCCCCTGGTAGGTAAATGAGGTTAAGAATATAAGAACGTAGGACAATGACTCCGTACTGGATCAGAATAAAGGCCCATCTAGGCTTGCACCCTCTCTGCAGCAATGGGTAATAACATATGCAAGAAGAATACAAAGATAGAAATATAGAGCAAATATATTCTGATACTACAGTATAGAGTATGCATCTTTTCTCACTTTCTCTCCTCCATATTAGAAGGGAAGAATGTAAGCATAGAATAAATACACAGAGATAATTCCTCTAAATAGTCTTCTAGCACTTGGTTAACTGTGGCCTTGCAACTTACTGAGTCATAAGGTGGAGTCCTTTGTATTTCAAAGTCTTTGATGTATTTTTCTGCAGTGAATTTGTCTAAATCTATTAAACCCAGGTAAAGTTTTAGCAATGTTAGGTGAGATAGATCCTGCCATAGTTGATCATTACACATACACTGGATTATGCTGAATGTTAAGATTTTTCCCTGTATGTCTGCTGTATGTTTTAATGAAATACATATTCCAATTTTTGGAACTTGGTTCTTATTGTGATTAGATAAAGGATACCTGCTTGTATTTTGCAGCTTAAAAATACATGGGCCTGAGGTAAAGTCAGAGTAAAAGGAGAATAGTTGTAGAAGTCATTACAGAGGACAAATTCTATGTGCTCCTGAATTAAATTAAGAATGAGTTTAGCCCTAGGAAAGAAAAAATCACTCATCTGTCTAATGTAGCAAATAAACTTTGCAGATGGTTCTAACTTCAGGACAGGCATCTAGACAAATAAGGCATGACTTACATTTTTCCCTATTTTATTTAATTTCTGACTTCATGTCATGAAAGATTGCAAATGAATAACTGATGCTATTAGAAAAAACACGTTATTGACTCTTTCTTTAATTTCCAGTTGGAAAAAAAGTTTGCTGAATAAAACCTCTAATGTGCTTTTTTAACGTTGAGAATCTTTTGAAAGCTTTTGACCGAGTTAATAAACTCTTTAATCTTTTATAACTTATTGCCAGCCTGTTACGAATTTTGGGAAGCTAATATTTTAATCTTTATTTGCTATAAATTCATTTAACAATGGAGAAGGATTCATTCCATATCCTATATGGCTAGAATAGATGTAATGTTCTTTGTAGTAGTTTGTATGGTGGTACGGTTTGGATTTGTGACCAAAACAGTGTTGATAACACATCGATGTTTTAGTTATTGCTGAACAATGCTTACAGAGAATCAAGGCCTTCTCACACTGCTCTGTCACTAAGCTGGGAGTTCACAAGAAGTTGGGAGGTGACACAGCTGGGACAGCTGACCCCAACTGGCCAAAGGGATATTCCATAACATATGACACTGTGCTCAAAAATAAAAGCTGGAGGAAAGAAGGAGGAAGGGAAGACATTTGGGTTTATGGCATTGGTCTTCCCAAGTAACTGTTGTTACATATGATAAAGTCCTGCTTTTCTGGAAATGGCTAAATATATGCTTGCTGATGGGACATTGTGAATTAGTTCCTTCTTTTGTTTAGTTTGCATGCACAGCTTTGCTTCACCTATTAAACTGTCATTGTCCCAACCCACAAGTTTTCTCAGTTTTACCCTTCTCATTCTCTCCCCCACCCCGCTGCAGGGGAGTCAGCGAGTGGCTGTGTGGGTCTGAGTTGACTGCCTGGGTTAATGTGCAACACTCTATCCTCTGTTATAGATTCGCTGTCGAAAGTATGTAGAAAATAATTTTAAGATGTACTTAAGATTCCATACTGGTATGTGTAGGGCTAAAGGATTGCCATTACTGCCAGGTAGTACTGGCCTGCCACTTTTGTGCTGTAGTAATTCTTAAAGAATCACTGACATAAAGCTGCTTATTAAAGCTCTTGTGTAAAGTATGTGGCTTGGGTCAGAAACTAAAAGAAAATTGTTTCTCTTCAGATTGTGGAGCACATACTTGGCACACTGTTAAATTTATTTGCTCCCAGAAATATAAGCATCCTTCCCTAAATCTCTAATGAATCACCTGAAGACACATCTCTCTTCATTGTGTATGTCTAGCTTGGACTGGACACCAAAATTTGGAGGCTGAATTAGATAAAAAATAAATTGTACCTACAATGCTTCGAATCAAGCTGCTTAATTTAGTTAAGGGGTGAGGATGTTCTTCAAAGTAATTTCTATTCCTTCAGACTCTGACCAGCAAAATAGGAAAAAATATAGACTGAATAACATATAGAAGTATTGCAAAGTACTGAAATCTGTTGCTGTTTCATATCCAGAAGTTACTTTGCATTTTAACTGGTTCATATTTATCTCTGCTTCTTGTGCATTTCAGAGGTTTGTAAAACAAGTCTTAAGACAACTAAATATTCCCTAAAGTCTGTATTTGGGTGACTTTCCACCTTTTCCCTATCTTTATATTCCCATGAATGATAAACACGGAAATTATTTGCTGCAACAGAAATGTCTCACTGTAGAGAGGAGAGTTTGTGGAAGTTAGGATTATAGCATTTCAGTCAAACTGTGATTGAGAAGTTACCTATCAGACTGTGAATCAGATGGGGTACTGTAATCCTATACTCTGAAGAGGTTCCTGTGATATTCTGAGTGGTAACTGTGGAGGTGAAGATTTTCCATCATTGGAGGAACAATATGCAGTATATTCAGAGTCTTTTGAAATAAATGGAAAAAATCCTGTTGACTTCATTAGTGACTTTCATGCAGCATTTTGATCATCATAACATAACTTCAGAAAAAGAGTTTTTCCACATGTGGTTAACATCAGGATTGCTGTTCTAGATCTGTGACAACAGCTGTATTACCAACCATGTTATAGCTCGCTGTTGCCCAAACAAGGAAAAAAACCAAAAGAAAAGTAAGGAAATCTTCACTTGAAATATTTTTTCCATCACTTCAGCCTAAAATTTCCTAAGTATTAATAGTGGTCTTTGTTTCCTAAGATTGATTATAAGATGGAAACTTTATCTTCATTCCACAGGCCATGTGAGTTAAATTTGTATATTCAAAAGTGAATTGTCTAAAAAGATAAAACAGATTTGTGGACACATTCATATAATCTAAGAAGGACAATTCATCCAAAGCCATAAAGACATAAGATATGAAAGTAACAACAGGAAAATACTGAGTCTGGAACACTAGAAGATTTAAAAAACTATAGGATGTGTAATGATTTTTTTTCATGCAAATTACGTGGAATATAAATATGTAAGAAAATACAGAGCCATTCTTACATATATCTAGCATAATAATTTCCATAGACTCATCCATTTCAAAGGTTTGGATCATAAGCTTATGAAAAAGATATTAACAACTTACTGAGTATTTGAGAATATGCCTCTACTGTGGGCAAATAATTCTGCTGAAGCATTTTATACTATCAGATAGGACTATGGAATGGATAGACTGTTTCTTTCACCTAATATAAGATTTTTATGTGAGCTACAATATCAGTGTTGTGCTTATTAGCTGCTATTAAGATACTCCGTGTACATTGGCTAGAAGATGCGGTCTAAACTAGTATCCTGTTTTGATAGCTATTCGTAGACAAATGTAATACAATTAACTTACACTACTGAGTTTTAAGCAAAGGCAAATTCTGATTTAAAATGGAGTGGAAGGGGATTAATACTAGAATTGAAAGATAGATAAACAAAGGGTACAGACACTCATGAATAGGAGTTATTAGGATCAAAAGCAATTAAACGAGTCTTTCAGGAAATGGTGTTAGGATCAGTTTTGTTTAACAATATCATGGCTTTATCTGAAATAATTGTATATACATTTACTGTACTTCCAGGTTGTGCAAATTATTGTTAATACAGGAAAGGATCAGACTATGATACAAATACATGTAGATGGTCTTGCGGATAAGTGTAATAGAAAAGAGATAACAGTTTGGTGGTAGAAATTGTTAAGTCTTTCTCCTGGGAGTTGGGGAAGAGAGGAGGGTTCTTGATGCACTAGGTGATTTGAAGATAACAATGCCTATCAGTTGGATGCAGTAGACTAATACGACCCTAAAATATAGCAGAATCTTTAGTAGAAATGAGAAAATATCAGTATCACTTTGTAAAATATTCATGATACTTTATTATGTTCTGTCTATCCATATTCTGACAATAAGAATTTAGACTGGAATAAGTGTAGTAAAGATACCTCTGTGTATTCAAATATTAAAGGCATAAGAGAAACATCCCATTATCCCCAATGCACACCAGACTGTTATAAACTATAATATATATTATTTCTTAATGTATGTCATGCATATCTCTGACTATTTGCTTCCCATGGATTTAGATCAACAAAGCTGCTAAGCAGGAAAGGTAAAAGAGTCACCTAGATAAGCAGGATCCTAACAGGAACTTAAATACAGTTGCCAGATTTATGGCTGCGAGCGCAAGATTCCTACGTTCCACCCTTAAGGCAGAAAGGCTTTGCCAAGTCGAAGAAAAGAGATAAAAGAGCACTAAAGCATTGGGGAACTCCCTGGGCCTAGCAGAGAAGGGAGTTAGACAAATGGCCAAAAGCTGCCCTAAATGCACTAGAACAGGAAGGAGGGTTACACTGTACACTTCAATGGACTTTTCTGGACTCCAGTTAACACTTCTGAGAAGGATGGGACTCAGCCTTCGGGGTCACTTCAGTTGCTTAGAGGGATATAGCATTTACATGTGGAATATTGTAGGCTAGAGCAATAAATTAAACCTCGGGTATATTTTCAACTATCCTGTATGTGACTGACATGCAAGTTTTGGGTTGAGGCTATTGCAAGTAATATGTATGGAAAGTAAGCCAGAAAATCAGAGCCTGAAATCATTATACCTGAAGGTTATCTAGTGAGAAGAAAGAAATATGCAATCATTTTCATTGGCATCTGTTACTACATAGCCTGGAGATGGTGCTGCCAGCCATTTGGAGAAAACTGTTTTTTTTTCTATAAGTATAGAGAGTTTCAATATTGCCTTAGGGATTTTTAGAGTATTATTGTTAATTCAGTTTTCATTTGCCAGGTATATCTTAAATAGGTGCCAAGAGGCAGATACAGTTGTTTGGAATATCATAGGTAGGTACTTCAGGAGGAAAAGGATTTTTAAAAGGCCATTCATTTTGATGGCTGTGATTATTATAACTGCCTTACAGCAAAAGCAGACATTACCCTCTCTCTGAATCCTTTATGAGTTTTATTCTTTGTGAAGAAGGAGTGTTTTTATCTACTGTTGTTTTAAACTAATGGAAATTAGTGGTTATATTTACAATTAAATAAATTTTCAAAGTCCATGTGCTAATGATTAGACGTTACCACACTATCTGTGTGGTATTTATCTACTTGCCACCAGTGGCTAATCCTGTATCATCCTAAAAACACACAGCATTTATTGTTAAGGATGTAAAATAGGATATTTTTTGCAAGTAATAAACTTTATTTGCTACTGTCCTTTTTAGCCACATCAGAATCTTAATTTCTTTGATGGTATCCATGAAATTTGCTGTTGATGCAAACAACAGTAAGACATTCTCCTAGATTCAAGCCATTCACCCATACTTTAAAAGCAAAGGAGCAAAGTCCATATCTCTGATCCAAGAAAAGGATTATAGGAAGATTACATTAGTTCTAACTAGTGATTTTGAATTGCCTTACAAATTGCATACAAACAGTTGTTCATAGAAATACTACTACGGTTAAACATACCTTAAAAAGATTAACTTTGGATCCTTAGTTTCTACTAGGGTTTCTCACACATCAGAAACTATATTATTGCTTCAAAATCTATAGATAAGACTGTGTTAAATGTAATTTTAAACTTTTCCTATTTGGTAAAACAAGAAAGTTTTTACTGACTGTCCTAAAGATTTTGAAAAGAAAATAAAAGTTTTCCATAAATCTTGAAGTGGTACATCATAGAATCATAGAATAGTTTGGGTTGGAAGGGACCTTTAGATGTCACCTTTTCCAATGCCCTCTGCAATGAGCAGGGACATCTTCAACTAGATCAGGTTGCTCAGAGCCCCGCCCAACCTGGTCTTGAATGTTTCCAGGGATGTGGCACCTACTATCTCTCTGGGCAACCTGTGCCAGTGTTTCACCGCCCTCATTGTAAAAAGCACTCTGCTACACCATATAGCAATTTTGTTTTTTTTGCCTTCAACATATCTGAAGTGAGAACCTTTAGAGGTGCTCAGTACTTGCAACCACAACTGACATTTACTCAATCAAATACATTTAATTTATTTATTAATTTTATATACCATTTAGTTTATATAAAACAATTACGAATATTAGGATCTCATAATCAAGCACTCAGAAATAAGGTAGTGAAGTAATGTTTGGAATAAAGTTATTTGTACAACCTTGCTCTGACTAGGTAACAGTAACAAACGGAGTTGTTAGAGACAGGTAATGCAGTTTTAATCTGCCAGAGAGACCACAATTCTGATCTCGGTCCCTCCATAGATGTATTTTCATGTTTACAGTCAACAAATCTTTTAAAATACAACCTTCACAGTTGTCTGCTTGATCCACCTTTCCAAAATGATAAGTACTCAGAAAGGTGGCTTCAGATCAGGAAATGATTATGTTAAAATAATGTATGTTACGTAATGCTAAACACACCACAAAACCAAGTTTTTCGTTTGTTGCCCAAAATGTCCATATGCTGTTGATTTGTGAGACCTGTGGTCCTGTGCCCAAGCTGTCAGATCCAGATAGTATCAGCCACTACCCCATAGTATCAATGTGCAAAGTCACGAATATCCTTCAGCAGCTCCGTATTGCAGCAGTGAACACCAGATGAGGTAAACTAATAATTGAGTTTTCACTGTAGGTCTAGCTAATGTGCAGGGAAGACGGGGTAAAGTCATGTTTTACACTAAGAGGAAAATAAAACACCAGTCGAAAGAGGGAATGGTATCCATGAAGGAAGAAGGGATCCTACGGAGAGGAGAAAAGGGAAGCTGAATACTTAAAGGCAATCAACATCTAAGCATGACAGGTATATATACATGTTTATGCACCGTGAATGTGCTAATTAAGTTTTCCTGTGTTATCTTAATTATAGCTTTTCTAGACTGTTCATTTGTTCTTCTGGTGCTAACTTTATTCTGACTTGTGTCTTCCTTTTTAAAAAAGAGTGCAAATGAATAGGATATCACAGTGGTGATTAACACTAGTGGAATCCAAAGCCATGTTTCGTTTGGAAATGAGTGTGAGTCCACTTTGCAGAGCAGACAGTAAAGAACTGATGTCCACTGTAGCTATTTCAGGGAGATTTACTTTAGACTAGCTCTCATCTGGTCCCATTGATTAACTGCTGTTAGAAAAAGGAACAGATTCAGGATGCATCTTTTGGTTTACTTCCACACAAAAGGAGTCCAGTTCCTAACCACTCCAGAAAGATAATCATGCTACAAAGAGTAGGGATTATTGGGAGATTTATTTCAAAAGCCCACATCCAATCTGTCAGACACTATTACGAAGCCAGCCTTTATACCAACTACACAAATCTTATGGAGCTACCAGAGCAACTGATAACAATACCATGCTGTCAGCCTCTCTGTGAGCATACAAAGCAACAGATGTCACAGGTACAGGCAGACAGCCAAGGGCTAGTGAGACTTGAATTAATTTGGTTCTGTTCTAGGAGCTGAAGAAGAAGGTGTTTAACTAAGAGCAGACTCTTCAGCTAGTTTTCTTCCAAGCCTGTCTCAGTTCCGCCTTTTCTAATGGCAGTTTCCCCTCCCACCCTCTCTAATGCAGTTCCATCTCATCCCAGTTTCACTCTTCTTGCTCAGCCACATCCTTACTTTGTTCACCTACAGGGAGGAGAAGTAGCTTTTGTCTTTCTCCTGCATCCTCATCCAATCTCTCTTCTTGCCTGCCTCCTCTCTGCAGTTCCTGAGCAAATATTTTTCTTTAATGTTACAGAGACAGATGGTTTCTGATGACTATGTAGGATACAATTAAATTATTTTTAAAACAATATTTTTCCCTTTTAAAAATGAGGATAAAACAGCTAAATTAGCAATACCTAATATTTTCAACACAGAATGGCAGACTGAGAAAATGTTTTTGAACAAGAGCCACATTTAACATAAATAATGTGATGAATCTGATATTGATAAAATTTCTGTGTTTGCAAAACATATGTGTTAACATTATCATGTTAGCTATCAATTGCAAATAATTTCTTTTTTTTATCATGAGCCTGAAGAAGAGACTGGCCAGAGTGGCTTTTGGGCTTGTGTTGAATTGAAATTGTGAAAATGCATGGCCACAACTGGCATGACTACTTTAAGTTACTTATGTTGATGTACTACTGATGTATATGGCTGAATCTATCCCACACTTCTTAAGAAGCAATGCATACAGATGCCATAGAAGTATTGATGGTATCTTAGAAGATGAGAGGCATTAATGGTGAAGAATATTCATTATGATGGAAGGGAAATTTTCCTCAGTAATTAGAGGAATGTCTTTAAAATCGCATAGAACCCAGCTCTATCAAGATACTGAAGAGAATTTGTTGGAAGCCCGCTGAACTAAATGGACTGAATTTTGTTATCATTTGCATTGGTTTGTGGCCAACACAGTTCCACTGAAGTCATTGTAGTTACTCTGGCTTCTAACTGGCGTGAATGAGAACAGAATTTGGCTAGCAGAGCACTACTGCTGTAAAGCTCCTGCAACAGAAACTGGGAGGAGATCCATATGATTAATGCAAACTTGACCTAAAAAAATAGAGTAAGGTCATCACATAACAATTTTCCCACACTGAAAGAGCTGACATCACCTGTAATAAGTAGCATTCATACACCTACTAAAAAGAATGAATACGTTATTTTGTTCTAGCTGCTTTTTATATGATGCTATCCTGGAACAGAAATCTCTTAAAAACTTAAATTAAAAAAAAATAAAAATCTGACCCACTATGTTAATTTTCTAACAGAAGTAGGTTTGTTTCTGTGTAAACTTTGTTTTACTACTTCTGCATCTAAGGAAACGTGCTGTTCACATTGGGATGTCAGATCTGAATGCAGACCATACCCCATATTGTTTTGCTGCAGCTTGACTTGGAATCATTATGCAAATTAAAATGCTCATTACAGCAGAAATAAATTATGCAAAAACCTTAAATAAAAAATCTTTTCTTTTGGAAAGTTAACTTTATTAAAGTAAAATTTGTAGATATGAAAACAGTCAGTTTTGAATATTTTTCTTCTGTAAGGAGTATGATGCACAAGGATATATTTGCACCTGAATAAGAATTTATAGGAAACAACTGACTGTAGTGATATGTAGCTAACCATGCTAAAGAAAGGGATACATCTCATGTACTGAACCTCAATGTCTGGTGTTGTTGGCACCAATCATGCTTAGTAATGTACCTTCTCCTAAAATTCAGTATCTACTCAACTGACAAGTAAGTTATCTCTGAATCTTATTAGTTAAAAAAAAAATAAAATAGATAGGAGCATCGGAATAATTTATTGCATATTAGTGTTGTGTTAATTTTGAAAGACAGTGAAAGTCATCCTTTGAATGACATTCTCATGGAGGATAATCACTCTTTCTTACATGGATGTAAAAATCCTTCATTTGGACCATGAGAGAGAAAAGGTGGGAGATCTATGACACAGGAACTAAACATGGGGACCCCATGTAATGATGGGATTTGAGATTGGTTCATCCCTTTCCTATATTTTCCAATATTTCTACTGTTTCCTCTTTTTCCTCCTTTATTACTTCAGATGGTTCTGAAGTGAAATGATGTTGAGTACTGGACATAAATGCTTAAAATAACTGTTAGATTCCATAAATTGTCATTGTAGATCTGCCTCTCACAATATATCTGTCTCACAAAGAATCTGTTGGGAGATACAGATTAAAAGTGGAATAATGAGTTGAGAAAAATACTGACAGCCATTAATAGAGAGCAAATTAATAAAGAATGGGCTATTGGCAGTCAGACTGTAAGATGCGTGTGGTGTATTACTCTCAGTAGGCAGCTAAGCACCACCCAGTTGCTCGCTCATTCCCCCCAGTGGCATGGGAGAGAGAATTGGAAAGGCAAAAGAGAGAAAACTCTTGGGTGGAGATAAAGACAGGTTAATAAGTGAAGGAAAAAAACCCAAATAACCAAACAAACCACAACACAAAAAAACCCACCAACAAGTTATGCAAAAGAAATCAGTCGCCACTGGCAGACCAATGCCCAGCAAGTCTTCAAGAAGTGGCAACTTTGGGAAAACTACCATCCAAGTTTTATTGCTCAGCATGATGCTATATAGTGTGGAATATCTCTTTGGCCATTTCAGGTTAGCTGTCCTTGCTGTGTACTCTTCCAGTCTATTCACTGGGGTGACAGAGTGAGAAGCCAAGAAGGCCCTGATGTGTGAGCAATAGCTAAAAGACTGGAGTGTTATCAATGCTGTTTTGGTCACCAGTCTAAAACATAGCACCGTATAGACTGCTATGAAGAAAATGAAATCCATCCCAAACAAACTCAGTATAGCAGTCCAGAAGTCACCTCTGGCTGAGGAAGTCCTGACATTTTTGACTGCTGGAAGCTGGATGCTTATATCTTCTCTTATTTCCCATTTCTTATTTATTTCTGAGAACCTGCTGCTTCTTGTTGAAGAAAGAAGACTAGGACAGATGAAATTCCAGTGACACCATTCAGATAGATATATATATATATACAGCTTGTGTACTTCATTGGGACCACATGGTGATTAAGAACTAATTTGTAAGACAATGCATTTTAATCTGATATTAGCCTAAATTAACTATTGGACTAATTCCACTGTGGTTTAGCTTGTTTCAACTAGCCTTCTTTTCTCTTATATTGTTCTACAGCACCATAATCTAAGATAAGTCATAATATTTTGAGCTTCTCTCTTTATAAGACAATGATATTTATGCATATACACTCTCCTGGTAATTATTTGGGGCATTTTGAGTTCTGTTTTTCTAAAAGGCAGAATATATTCTTATCGATTTAAAGCATAAGTATTTCATCACTAAAACATCTACTATAATCAAGAAAATAGGGATGCAGGCCACATACAACACAAAAAGGCATCACTTGTGATGGTATAATATATCTATTGTGTTGAAAAAAACATTCACACGGAGATAAACAGAGTCCTGTCAGACTTTGTACCTGACTGGTCCCTTACCAGCCCAGTGGCTTTGTACATATTTATTGACAAGAATGAAGTCCTCTCCCCTTCCTAATACAGACAACACAATGGCATGTTAGACAAAGACCTAGCAGCAGTACAGGTGTATGATAAAGGCCTGATTGATGTTCTCTTATTTCTTCGTTTACCTACCTTTCTGTCTTCGGTATACACACTACCATCTGAGAAAGAGATACCATATACTCCAGAGTTTTTCAATCAATCTTACCTTTCTTCAGCCTCATTAAATCACTCAATTCACTGCTGTGAAAATGATTTGAACGTCTCTATTTGTTAAAATCTATGGTACCCCGACTGTGTAGGGAAGCAGTTTCATTTTACTACAAACTGGTAGCTGCTGTAGACTTCATTAATTTAAAACAAATCAGGTGTGAAGGTTATTTATTGCTTGGCAGATTGAACACATTTTGAAAGGTTTCTCAGAATACCTTTTTTTGCAAGCAATTTGTTCTCACTAAAATGCTTTTGGATACTTCAATTTTTATTTGGGTTTCTTTTTTTAGCAAAGAAATTACACATTTCTCACAAACAAGACCTTTATTTAAAAACAATTGAAATTATTTTTATATGTCCAGTCAGAAGATGGTTAAAAGTAAGGACTTAACAAATTTTACTACTACCTGATCAGAGACACAGTATGTTCCCTACTAACATTTGTCTCTGCACCCAAATAGCTCTGTGCCAACATGCTAATCCTTTTTATACTGTGAACAAAACAGAAC
The DNA here is from genome assembly GCA_013398815.1 of Ibidorhyncha struthersii. Classification (NCBI taxonomy): domain Eukaryota; kingdom Metazoa; phylum Chordata; class Aves; order Charadriiformes; family Charadriidae; genus Ibidorhyncha; species Ibidorhyncha struthersii. The sequence goes on from VZSZ01002758.1 coordinate 349,254, forward strand.
AATCTCAAGACCACAGGAATATTCTACATATCCAGATATTCTCAGGTGCACCTGTCAAGTCAGCAGATTTTTTTTATTTGAAATAAGAAGTTGGTTATTAACATCTTATAAATACTGTTCAGCAATCTTTAATTTCTTACTATCACAAATACCGTAGATTACAGGGAACTGTAAAACTGTAGCATGAAACAAGAAATTAAAGCATTAGAGGTGTTAAATTAGGTCCTCCTCAAAAAGTTTGAATGTTTATCTCCTTATACTGCAAGCCTCACAACTGATAGAAGAATTATATGGTAAATGTAGACGTTGGCCCAGAGGTATCAGGGTATTGGAAAGAACTTTAGCCTGGAGAACAGTTTTTAAGCCTTGAAGTGTGGCTTTTATAGTAGGTTAGGCAGTAATATAGGGAAGTATTGAGCAGCTGAGAGTGAGTACTAAACTACTAAGAAATTTAAAGGTTTTACTTTTTTTAATTATTTTTTCAAAGGTTTTTAACACAGTGGTCCACAGATTCTATTAGAGTCTTTGTGTACCACCCAAAGAGAGAAATGTGTTCAAAACGTAAGACAGGAATTCTAATTTTAAAGACTAGATATGAAGAACTCTTGCACTTGTATTACGCTGATCCAAGGACAGTTTAAGAAGAGGAGGGGGCAGCTGGATTGGGAAGTTTCAGTGGAGAGGGGGAGATTTTAATTCATTGCTCAGTGATGTCAACTCACTCAGTATCAATAACAGAAGAAAGCAAGTAAACTGCCTGAAAACTAAAAAGAAAAAAGAAAAGAAATGAAATGAAATGCAATGAAATACACTTGGAGTGCTACAAACAGACTTATATAGTAATTGGTGTGTCATAGCTACACATAAGACACCATAGCTGACCTGTAGTATGAAAAAAAAGGCATTAGTAAATGTTAAACAATCTGACATCTCAAAGGATAACAAATTAATCATTAATAACCAAGCAGGACCTTTCCACTTTACTGAGGCTTTAAACACAATTGCACCATTGGCCAGAGTATCTGCAGTTTGGGAAGATATCCAAATTTGAAATATTAATCATTTCACTGCCATAAAAAACATTTAAAATCCATCTGCAGCAGCCCCACAATATATGAGGCAGTGAAAGATGGTTGCTTAAAGTATAAATCTTTTGGTCTGTTGGTAATGTTAAGTTTAGAATTATATACATCTGTTAGTGTAACTTTACAAACTTTCTGATAAAGCTACACTAAATGGATCAGTGACTCTGTCCTGACCTGGTTATTGCTGCAATCATCAGCTGGAGTGATTAGATGCAGACTGTGCTTTCTCTCTGCCAGCTTTAATACCCCCTCAGAAGGGAAAATCCAAAATTAACAGAGCCAAAAGGTAGAAAAGATCTCATTCACCTAGTCTTCACCCAGTTACAAGTTTGGTAAATCCACAAGTGTGTGGTGACTTCACATGAGATTTTCCTGTACCTTAGGGAAGACTATGCATGGGCTCTGCTCAGAGAGCAGGCATTTGGGGAGGCCTCATCTTTGTCAGGAGCTGTTGGGAAGCTGTTCTACCTGATCCATGTAGACCTGGGGAGATGGCTTTGAGGAAGACAGAGTCTTGCCTCACAGGTGGTTTGCAATTATGCTATCAAATGCACCAACACTGTGCAGACAGCATGGAAAGTCTGCAGTTCATATGTATTTGACATATGTCTTGGATCTTTTTTGCTTCAAGTGCCATTGAGAATTCTCCTTCCTATTACATAGCAACAAAATAGTTTTGAAGTAACTGAAAAAAAAACCAGCCTTGGTGCTAGTTTAGAAGTTATATAAACCATCACCATATAGAGCTGAGAAATCAGCCACTACCAAAATCTGTGTGTGGAGGTCAACTGTTACCATTTCAAATGAGGCCTCTCCCTCTGATTAAAACTGTATTATTCTGTGTTAGTAGCTATCACTGAAGAAACAAGACAAGACATCTTCTTAATTAGTAATTAAAATGATCCACATAATAGCTGACTAATAATGATGCAGAAAATGGTTTTTACAGACAGGCAATCAAATCTTTCCTGGGTTTGTAGAATTTATTGTTATGCAATTATTAGGCTTTCCCTTTGACACTCTCTACAGTATGTAATTGTTCCAGCCAGGTGTGGAGGAAAGAAAACAAAAGATGAGGAATGATGCTGACTTGAGAACTGTGATATCAAGATTAGTGATTGGTCTCATATTGTATAAATTAAAGTCAGCAAATATAGTAGTATGCAGCTGGAAGAGCCATTAGAAGTTATTTTTTTAAACAAAGTATTGATGAATGTTCAAAAAAGAAGTTTCTTACTGGGATTTTTCAAGAAGGGACAGGTCCCATCTTTCCTTTCAGAGCAGAGCAGTGGGATTCCCACCTGCTGAACAAGAATCTTTTAAAACAGAATATCGTGCTTTAACCCCAGTTGGCAACTAGAACCATGCAGGTGCTCGCTTACCTCCCCCCTTCCCCCCCACCAGAAAGTGAGGGGATAAGGGAGAAAAAAGGAGGGAAAGGGAGGAAAAAAACTTGTGGGTTGAGATAAAGACTGTTTAATAGAAACAATAACAGAAAAGGAAAAATAACAATAATAATAACAATAATAATAATGTCATGGGTCACGGCCTGTTGAATTGGCACCATCTCGAGCAGTGATCGTGGATTCCCGTCACCTGGCTAACCCCCATTTATATACTGAGCATGATGTCTGTGGTATGGAATATTTCACTGACCACTCCATTTTTTTGTCTATGCTTCTATGGGAGGCTGAAAAAAGTCCTTGAATAATGTAAACATCACTCAGCAACGACTAAAACCAATAGGTATTATCAACTTTCCTTTCACAGCAATCACTAGAAAGAAAACTCTTTCCTAGCAGAAACCAACACACAGAATCTTCGGACCGCGGTGTAACTGGGGAGAGAATATACGTTAACATGGGAAGAAAATCCATTAGGAATATCCAGTAAAGAGACGAGACAAAATAATGATGAAAGGAGGAAAGAGAAAAGAAGGAATATTTCTTTTGAATCAACACAAGATTCTGCTTTTAGGGAAAGGAACTGGCCTGTGGCATGTTCTGAAGCTAAAGCTTTAGTGAGACTCATATACCTGTATTTGTGCAATCTGGCATACGGGAATTTATTGTTCAGCTAGCCAAAAGTAGGCTTTTCTTTCTCAGGGAAAAATCGTCCCTCCAGAAAGAGGGAACATATCATTCCAACACAGGTGTAAAGTCGTTACTGATGTTTTTGTGAAGGATAAAATAAGGAAATATATACAAAAATGCCCAATGCAAATGCTTTGCCTAGATGCCCTGGTTTCAGTTGGGATAGAGTTAATTTTCTTTCTAGTAGCTGCTGTGGTTTGGATGCAGTATGAGAATAATGTTGATAACACATACTGTATTATTTGTTGCTAGATGGTGTTTACACTAGTTAAGGACTTTTTCCGCTTCTCATACAAGCTGAAAGGGAGCAAAGACAAGACAAGCTGGCCAAAGGAATATTCCATACCATAGATGTCATGCTCAGTATATAAATGGGGGTTGGCCAGGGGACAGGAATCAGCAGTCGCTGCTTAGGATGGGCTGGGCAACCGATCATTGGGTGGTGAGAGCAACTTGTGTTGTATCACTTTATTTTGTATCTTTTTTTACCATTACTACTACTACTACTACTACTACTACTACTACTATTACTACTACTACTACTACTGTCCTATTCCCTTATTGTCTTATTGAACTGTATTTATCTCAACCCACAAGGGTTTTGTTTCCCCCTCCTTTTGTCTCTCTTCTCCCTACCCCTTTGGGAGAGAGAGAGGGGAGTAAGAAAGTGGCTGCGTGGTCCTAGTTGCTGGCTGGGGTTAAACCACGACACTAGAGAAAAAAAGCAGCATAATAATCTTAATTTGTTACTTCTATAGGTATGACCTAAACATGATCTTGTCAGTAAAGAAAAGAATTTGGATGCTGTAACTTACTGTATTTTGTGTGAATGGTTGAAGGGACAGCAATGAGTATTGCATTAATCAGAAGGCTGTAATTAATTTACTGGAGGTGCAACTAGCAGATTTACCTCTTACTTTTGTCATGTGGAGAAAATGAATCCTTTTACCTGGGTCTGCACGAACACAGGGACTGTTAAATCATTAAACCAATATTTTAGGTATTATGCATTTTGTTCTTGTTTAAAAATACCTAAATAAAGATCAGATTTTCAAAACTTCTTTGCACTCATAATTTCCCATTACAATGCCTCAGATCAGATTTTCAGAACTCTTAGGGACTGAGCTCTTTTGAAAATGTTTTCACTACATGGAAAAAAAAAGTATACTGCAAAGCTTCTAACAGTTGCTGCTTTATAAAACTAAACTAAACTGTAATGTTTAGGACCTCTTCACAAAGTAACAATCTTTATTTCCTATTTTTATAATAAACCTGATTTTGACGTGAACTTCTCAGTAGAGAAGAAAATGTGGATGCTGTAAATTATTACTTTTTCAGTTATTTATTATTATAATTATGTGCATAGTTAGTATAATTTCAGCTGTTATTATTACAATTATCTTTTCATTTTTAATTTTTAAAATGTTCTTGTTTGTTTCTAGGTGATACTTTTCTTTCACTCCTTCACAACTTCTCTAAAAAAGTTAAAATTCAGGAAAAGAAAACTGGGATAGAATACACATAGCCAAAAATTCTGTATCTTCAGAATAGAAATGTCGGGGCAAATTCTCTTCCTCCTTGTTACCACAGGATTTATTATGCTGCCCTCAGAAGTGTCCATGTTATCTGTAGGTGATGAAACTATTTCTCTGTGTCTGTTCAGACATTTTGAGTGATAAGATGGACAGTTGTCTGTATATGAGTTGGGCAACCTGGAGGCAGTCCTCTGGAAGAAAAATGTGTTTAGGGCATGCTCAGGGAGCTTTTAATCTCATCTGTGCCAGATGTCTACTTTAGAATTACACAAATCACTAGCTAGAAGTCCATAATTGTCTCTATGAAGTGATAATACACAATAAGTACTTATATTTGGTTAGATGAATCCCACTTCAAATGTAAAGACTAGTAAGCCCTGATTAAAGGTCTTGTTTTAGGCATAGCCTGTTGCCTGTGGCAGTAGGCATAAGAAAGCAATGTCATCACAGTTTTAAGTAAAAGAGAAAGAGGTTTACCTGATCTCACAGATGCAGCTGCAGCTTCTTCAACATGTTATGTCTTGAGAAGTTGCCTTCCACAAGCACCACCTTACCCTAATTGTTCACATTGTAGAGACCAAGCAAACTTTCCAGTAAAACATACACAGTGCTCTACTGGCTCACACTTTGCTACCACCATAGACTTTGCTATTGACAGGAATTAGACTGTATGAAAGATATTTGCCCCTCTTTTGAGAATGGCAAAATTCAATTTTGTTCATAATACGGAGAAGTCTTCAGTTGCCTGTAAATGTGACTGACAGGAACATAGCAAGCTCTAGGCTTCTTGCGGTGCAAGAAATATACAATTTTATTGTCAAGAAAGTTCTTAAGATATAAGAAAGGAAAGTTCTCACTGAAAGGTCTGAGTACAAAGTGGGGGAGGCTGAGAGACACGTCAGTGGAGACACGTGGAGGTGAGGAGGCAGTAGGTTTTCATCAGACTGTGCAAGATGTCAAGGAACACATAGACAGGTGAGTAGTTTCTTTGATTCTCTCCCAGCCACACTTCTATCCCCCTCACCTTCTTCCTCAAAATCTCTGTCTGTTTTCTTCTCTCTGGTCCACCCCCAGTTCCATATTCACACAGGCCTTTATGCACCCACCCTGAGAATACATTGCCTTGTCTTATTCCTCCCAAAATTCCCTATTTAATCTCTTAAACCTCTTGGCATGCTGAAGGAAAGGGAAAGGGAGGACAACAAGAGAAAGTGGCTAGGACTAATAGACTGCTCCAAAGGGGTCAAGGTATAGTGGTCTAAGATCCAGGGCTTTTTTCTCCCTCTGCTCTCTTTGGTTATATCTAGGGTTTTGTTGCAGAAAAGGTCCGTTACCTGCAGCAGAGACTTAGTTGTCCTTTACACCTATCTGCTGCCTCCCTTTGCTGAGCTCCACACTTCTCCACAGCACTAACGTTATTTGAGATAATTCTATATGTCTGGGCATAAGAAGATCAGAAAGCATGCCTATGCGAAACAAGTTACCATCCTAGGCAGCTGCTAATCCTACCTATGAGGTAGATTGGCTCTGAAACTTATCAACATATTTGTTTGGTTTGCAAGCCCCAGGCCATCCTGAGAGGAAAGGAACTGTCTGCTCCTTCCAGCAGGAAGAAGGAGGAGACCAGGCACAGGCAGGAATGGTGTTTATCCGCTCGCTTGGAATTTTTTTCTGTTTTGATGAGCCTGTGTCATCCTCTATCATCCTCCTGCATTCAGGAAAGGGCAAAATAAGTACATAGTACCAGCACGAGTTGAAACCAAATGAAAAATTGCAAAACCACAAGAGACAGACAATAGAAAGCACATTTTTATGAAGCATAAATATTCCTTTTCTTCCAGCATTGAGTTCAAGTATAATATTGTGTTTTACAGTACAGATTAACAAGATTGTCCAATTGCCTTCAGAATAATATAAAGAATTATACTTTCTTTTTTTCATTTCAAGTTTTCCGAAGTTTACACTGATAATGAATTGCAGCTAGATATATGTTACTTCATAGTAGTTATTAGCAGCAGCTCTAATCTTTCTATTTTGCACATAAAAAGGGAGCAGAACAGAGCTGGCAGATCTTTAAAGACTCCTTCTATAAAGCACAAGAGCTCTTGATCTCCAGTTGCAAGAAATCAGGAAAGGAAGGGGAGAGACTGGCATGGCCTAGTTAAGATCTGCTGGTCAAACTAAAGGGCAAGAAGGAAATGCATAGGAAGTGGAAGCAGGGACAGGTATCCTGGGGAGAGTATAGGGATGCTGCCTGGTTGCGTAGAGATGAGGTCAGGAAGGCCAAGGCGTGCCTGGAGCTGAACTTGGTGGGGTATGCAAAGAGTAATAATAAGGGCTTCTACAGGTATGTCAGCCAGAAATGGAAGGTCAAAAATGGCAAGCTGGTAACAAAAGATGAGGAGAAGGCTGAGGTACTCAACAACTTTTTTGCCTCAGTCTTCACTGGCAACCTCTCTTCCCACACCTTTTGAGTGGATGGACCGCAAGGTGGGGACTGGGGAAAAAAAGTCCATCCTGCTGTAAGAGAAGATCAGGTTTGTGACCGCCTGAAGAACCTGAACATACAGAAGTCTATGGGACCTGACACGATGCATCCCAGAGTCCTGAGGGAATTGACTGATGTAGTTGCCAAGTCACTCCCCATGATATTTGAAAATCATAGCAGTCAGGGGAAGTCCCTGGTGACAGGAAAAAGGGAAACATCGCACCCATTTTTAAAAAGGGTAGAAAGGAGGACGCTGGGAGCTACTGACCTGTCAGCCTCACATAAAGGACAGGGAGGTGATTCGCGACAGCCAGCATGGCTTCACTGAGGTCAACTCCTGCCCGACCAACCTAGTGGACTTCTATAAAGGAGTGACTACCTCAGTGGGTAAGGGAAGAGCTATGGATGTTGTCTATCTGGAGTTCTGTAAGGCCTTTGACACTGTCCCCCACAACATTCTTTTCTCAAAATTGGAGACATGTGGACTTGATGGGTGGACTGTTTATTGGATGAGGAATTGATTGGATGGTCGCATCCAGAGGGTAGTGGTCAATGGCTCAATGACTAGATGGAGATCAGTGACAAGTGGTGTCCCTCAGGGGTCCATACTGGGATTAGTACCGTCCAATGTCTTCATCAATGACACAGGCAGTGGGATCAAGTGCATCCTCAGCAAATTTGTAGATGACACCAAGCTGAGCGGTGCAGTTGACATGCCTGAGGGATAGGATACCATCCAGAGGGACCTGGACAAGCTCAAGAAGTGGGCCCATGTGATCCTCATGAGGTTCAACAAGGCCAAGTGCAGGGTCCTGCACCTGGGTCGGGGCAACCCCTGGTATCAATAAAGGACTGGGGGATGAAGGGATTGAGAGCAGCCCTGCTGAGAAGAACTTGGGAGTGTCGGTTGATGAGAAGCTCAACATGAGCCAGCAATGTGTGCTTGCAGCCCAGAAGGCCAACCGTACCCTGGGCTGCATCAAAAGAAGCATAGCCAGCAGGTCAAGGGAGGTGATTCTGCCCCTTTACTCTGGTGAAACCCCACCTGGAGTACTGAGTCCAGCTCTGAAGTCCTCAGCACAGGAAAGACATGGCCCTGTTGGAGCAGGTCCAGAGGAGGGTTACAAAAATGATCAGAGGGATGGGCCCAGTCCTGTTCAATATATTCATCAATGATCTGGATGAAGGAAGGGATAGAGTGTACCATCAGCAAGTTTGCTGATGACACAAAACTGAGAGGGGTAGCTGACACACCAGAAGGTTGTGCCGCCATACAGCATGACCTGGACAGGCTGGAGAGTTGGGCGGAGAGGAACCTTAGAAACAAAGGCAAGTGTAGGGTACTGCATCTGGGAAGGAAGCAAGTGTAGGGTACTGCATCTGGGAAGGAATAACCCCATGAATTGGTACAGGTTAGGGGCTGACCTGCTGGAGAGCAGCTGTGTGGAAAGGGACCTGGGAGTCCTGGTGGACAACAGGGTGACCATGAGGCAGCAATGTGCCTTGGTGGCCAAGAAGGCCAATGGCATCCTGGGGTGCATCAAGAAGAATGTGACAAGCAGGTCGAGGGACGTCATCCTTGCCTTCTACTCTGCCCTGGTGAGGCCACATCTGGAGTATTGTGTCAGTTTCTGGGCTCCCCAGTTCAAGGACAAGGAACTGCTGGAGAGTGTCCAGCAAAGGGCTACTAAGATGAATAGGGGACTGGAGTATCTTTCTTATGAGGAAAGGCTGAGGAACTTGGGTCTTTTTAGTCTGGAGAAGAGAAGACTGAGGGAGGATCTTATCAATGTTTATAAATACTTAAAGGGAGGGTGCCAGATGAATGGGAACAGTCTTTTTTTAGGGGTGTGCAGTGATAGGACGAGAGGTAATGAGCACAAACTGGAACATAGGAAGTTCCATCTAAACATGAGGAGGAACTTCTTTCCTTTGAGGGTGGCAGAGCACTGGAACAGGCTGCCCAGAGAGGTTGTGGAGTATCCCACTCTGGAGGCATTCAAAACCTGCCTGGACGCCATCCTGTGCAACTTGCTGTAGGTGACCCTGCTCTGGCAGTGCGGGTAGGCTAGATGATCTCCAGAGGTCCCTTTCAACCTCTATCATTCTATGATTCTGTGGAGCACTTCTCCTATGAAGACAGGCTGAGAGAGTTGAGGCTGTTCAGCCTGGAGAAGAGAAGGCTTTGGGGACACCTTATTGCAGCTTTTTAGTACTTAAAGGGGGCTTGTAAGAAAGATGGGGACAAATTTTTTAGTAGGGCCTGTTGCAATAGGACAAGGGGTAATGGTTTTAAACTAAAAGAGGGTAAATGTGGACTAGATATAAGGAAGAAATTCTTTACTGTCAGGGTGGTGAAACACTGGCACAGGTTGACCAGAGAAGTGGTAGATGTTCCAAACCTGGAAACATTCAAGGTTAGTTTGGACGGAGCTCTGAGCAACCTGATCTTGTTGAAGATGTCCCTGCTCATTGCAGGGGGTTGAACTAGACGACCTTTAAAGGTCCCTTCTAACCCAAATTATTCTACGATTCTATGAAAAGTCATGCAAATACCACTAGCAAGATTACTTTTATAATTTTAAGACATATATCATATTTTAATTTACATTGCACAACACAGTGAGTTCTTTAACTTCTTAAATGGAGTACTGCAATTTAAAATCATGCAAAGACAAATAGCTGGACCAAAAATTCCACTCAGTTTCAGAATTACTCTGAAGTCATGGCCAAAAATTAGATATAATTACACATAACTACAAAAGCTTTTCTCCATCTAGTGGGTGCCACATTATTTGCTGCTTCATTAGTAGTAAGGCATATTATTCCTTGAGAGATAGTGCAAACTATAATTATAAGTTATTTTAAGGCTTTCATTAGAATCTCCTAGTTTTATGTGCAGATGAATTTCAGAACAATCCTTCTTTGGGGGTAAAATATTCCAAGTTTGGTCTCGCCTAAATGTTTGGTTTTGTTTGCCCTTTGAGGTATGAAACTTCTGAGGCAAGTAACTCCAGGTGTTCTGGAGAGGAGAATAAACGTATCTCTTCAACATCAATATAAACTTCTTTTTTCTTAATAAATAAGTAGCTAGGGAAAAAAATGCCCTCTTAGGCCCCGTGGTTTGGAAGTGAGAGCTTAAAGAAATCACAAAGTTTTAACCGTTGACTTGTGTGTTGGCAATGCTGGGATGCTCTGCAGCCCACCTAGATAGCATCACTGGCGGTGGGCCTCTGGCAAGTGAGTCCATTCCTCTGGCCTGTTTTCCATTAACAACAGTGAATCTATCTACACTGACAGATTTAGAGCAGTCAATGTCAAGAGAGTGGCCTCAGCTATCAGACCAATGCTCCACAGTGGTTGTGCCCATATTGTTTCTCAGGGCCAGCCCCTTGAGAGCAGACAGATGTTTCCTTCTGTCATAGGCTGGAGTCTGTTCTTCCTTGCTCCCGTCCTTGTTTCCTTATTTCCTCCCTTTCTTTCCTCTCTCTTTTTCCTTTCCTTCCTAGTGGTATTGTGTCCTCCTGAATTCTGGGTAACTCTGGCAAGGATACCGTTCAAAGGATTTATAGAGAAATAGGAGTAAAATCCAAGATTTTAGAGTCAGTACAGGGTTGTACTGCCTGTTTGTAGCTTTCCCAGACATAAAATGCCCTGAAAACTGTGTTTAGCTTTATATTGCAGTGGGAATCATGCAGTTCAACGAGTTCAGTAACAGAAAAGAAATGACAAGGCTTCATGCCATTCATGGAGTCCCCTATAAACAACGTGAAGACAGCATATGCTTGTCATTTCTGCTTCTGCCTGTGGTGCCAGGCATAAGAAACTGGGTCCTTCCTGTGAATCGTTGCCACCAATTCAGTTCCTGGCAGTCTCACCCATCGACAGAGGTCAGCACCCAAACAGCAAGTGGCACCACTTTTCAACAGGTGGCAGGTTTCCTCTGCAGGTGTAGAGAAAAACACAACACAATCGTTTTTTATTTGTACAGTGCAGAAATCAGCTTTTACTCACCCCTAAGTGACAGTGTAAGGCAAGATAGAGCACAGCCCTAAGATGTTGGTGAGTGAGTCCGCAGTAAAACAGTCTTTAGCAGCCCTATGTTAACACAGTTATTCCAAAAGATCTTTAATAACTTCTTGTTCTATTGTTCTCTTCCAATATTAAGCTCAGTCTCACCAAGATCTCTACCACAGACTCACCTGTCTTCATCCATCTTAATTTGAAGATGCATCTTGGGCAAAAGTTGTTTAGAAAGGGCAGGCAATCAGATTAACATTGTCACATAATTTGGACTATTCTGGGCTTTGCCTGCATTTCTTCTACTGCCTTGGCTAAGGCAAAGCAGGCCATGCCTGCCACTGGTTGCACACTGAGAAAGTATCTCTCCAGCATTGCTATTACAAGGCAGGGGTTGTGTCAGCTTTAGCACACATAGCCCCAGGCAGAGTCATCCTGCCATTTAAGAGCTTCCACTACTGCAAATAGCATTCCCACTTCTTTGCAGGGTTATTTCAACTCTCAAATGGCTGTCTTTGGAAATATGTATGCCTTTTTAAAGCCAAAGCTGTTACAGATGAGGATGAACTAATAGCATAAAGATGGTTCTCTGGGAAGATTCACAGCCTCATTTAGTCTCATTCCTTTTTAAAATTGCCATGCTGATGACTGGTCTGAAAAAGAAGATGACTTTTGTGTATCTTTTATAATACAAAATCTTTCTTGTACCGTCTCCAGAGCCAAGTACAGAAAAGGTCTGCATCTGAGATAACTGGTCTAATGCAAAGACTGTGAGCATAATGCTCTGGGGAAAGTCAAACCCAAACCTAAGGAGTGTTTGGATGCGTTATTTTGCATTTTGAGTTGCTTTGTATAGCATAGACTATACTTTTCTATCTACACAAACTGCTTAAATTCCTGAAAGCGACTTCTTTTGACATTGCCTAGCTCTTGTGGAGGTTTTCCTTCACAGGAAAGCTAGGTCAGGCTTCACTCCCCTGTGACTTCCAGAGTTATTGTGGGGAGTTTTTTTGTGGCATCTGTCTGACAAAAGAGCACTGAACTATAGGGATTCCTGTTATCTGAGGACTTGTTTGAAGACTGCAGAGCAGAGAACAACATAGTGTTCCATCATAAACTGTCACAAAGTCAAAAGCCAACAGGAATAAAGTGAGTAACTTTGTCATTTGACCCACTGGCATGGGAAAGGACCTTATCTCCCATGCCTCTTGCGGTTGAACAGATCTGCTTTGAATCTCCCAATCTGTGCTGTGCAGTGCCATATCTCCTTGTACTGGCATATGCCTGCATTCCCAAACACATCTGTAGTCTCCCTCCATGGAAAAATGCTTTTGCTATAATGCACACTAGGCTAGACAACTAAAGAACCTCTAGGAACTCACCAAAGTATCCTAGCCCCAAAGACAAAAGAAAGAAAAAAGAAAAAAGAAAAAAGAAAAAAAGAAAAAAGAAAAAAGAAAAAAGAAAAAAGAAAAAAAGGAAAAAGAAAAAAGAAAAAAGAAAAAAGAAAAAAGAAAAAAGAAAAAAGAAAAAAGAAAAAAGAAAAAAGAAAAAAGAAGGTTTTTGGTGGTCCAAAACCATCAGCATGATATTGTGCCCCATGTGGCCCCTAAGCACTGTAGGAGTAGTTTAAGGAAGTTTAGCACCCAATATTTAACATTTGACTCATGACCCAAGGTGTCTTTATCTTGTCCTGTAATTTTTATGGAAATTGTTTCATTCATTTATGAGGTATATTTTAGTACTGGCTGGTGGGATAGTGTCATGTGGTATATTTTTATGGTTCAAGGGGAGCTTTGGAAGGGTCCTGCCAGGGGGTTACTACTATTTGTGAGTTTGGTAGTGTGCCCAATCAATGCTCATCCTGCACCACATAGAAATCTCTGAGGTGGAGTCTCATAAGAGCTTGTATGGTTATATAGGTAAGTTGTTCCAGCCTAGATCGTTCTCACTGGGATGGAAATTGGGTGAGATCTAACATAGCAGTGTAGCTTTGGATCATTATATCTCCTTTAGTTTTTCATCATTGTTTTAACAATATTCAGTTGCCATTTTAATAATTATTCTCCTGTTAGAAAATATCGTAAGAAGATATAAAATGACTTATCTTCTTGATGTAGTCTGGTCCTTCAGGTAAATATATTATCAGCTCCTATTTTTAAAAGTGTGTCATATGCACAGTGGCCTGGAAAGGATATTAATGTGTCTTCCAGTATAATAGGTAAATATTTATAAATAAAACATGTATTATTTACCTGATAAATGCTCTGTCAGAGCTGTTCTGGTCTTTTGCACACTGTAAATATGTGTTCAGGTGTATCTCATTATTTTTAATTGTGTATTGTGAATATTTATACTTTTAAAGATTGTAAATTGATTCCAGTTAAATACCTCCAAAGCTGTGACAGATGAAGTTCAGAAGAACACTGACCTAACACTGACCTTATCTTCTACCTGAAAGCAACAGCCTTTGAAGGTGTTGAGAACTAGTTCATTATTCATTTCTTCATAGGCTTATGTCTTGTTTCAATTTAAGTTGTCATGTTGGTTCTACATGGTGATGTATTCCTTTGCATGGCAGATGAAGAGGCTGAGTTAAATCCATTTTATGAAGGTCATCTGCAGTCTTGAACCTTGATCTCAGTAGTGAAATGCAAGTATATTATTTACTGTATCAGGTTGTCTTTCTCATATACAGTGGTAGGACATATTTTTCTAACTAAAGTCAAGCACTTTTGTGTCTGATGGCCCATAATAGCCTGCTATTCGTGTATGTATTAAAACTTTATTAAACAAGAAGCCAGAGCTGCTCCTAGAGCTTTATTGCAGGAAGCATATTCAGGGAATAAAATCAAAACTTCTTAAATACATATAGTGAAAAAATCTACAAATTTCTGGCTATAAAAAGTTTCCAAATTAAATGCTCACATGTTTAAATTTGTCTTTTTTTTTTTTTTTTTCCAAATCAACAAGGATGATAGCTCATTTTAGAGGTGGCCAAATTAATCATGGAGAGGATGTCACTTGGTGGATGCAGCTCTTTCCTTTTCATGTTGATTGTTCTGAATATGGTCACTGTTGCCGTTTTCCATTTAGGCCATGCATTGTGATCCACATGGGAGGTCTGTTGCACCATTTCCCATTTCGTTTCATTATACTCTGAGTTGTTACCAGATTTCTTTCTGCAAAAAAAGGAACGATATTCTTGGCTGAAACCAACAGCATTCTGGAATCTTGCTGCCTCCCATTGCTTTCAGAAGGTTTTCTAGTTTTTCATCTACTCAGTTGGTCTTGCTATTTTTGTTTATTTTGGTGTTAAAGAGGAATGGGAGGCACATTAGTATTGTCTCCCAATTACTGCTGACAAGCTACTATAAAATTCTGGTATTTATCAAAAATAGCACATACATTTCAAAGCAACCAGAAGTTAATTGTCATATAGAATGCACTAAAGAGCACAGAAAAACTCTGTGAGTAAAGAAATGCACTGGATTTTAGGATGTATGGGTTTAATTTTCTGGTGTTATTTTAGATTCCCATAGTCTTGAAAGTTGTTGAAGGAAATAAACCGATAATGACATCGCACCATAACTTAAATCAATCCATTATTCTAATGCAAGGCTCCCTTATACCAAATGCACGCTTTCAAAAAGAAATCATTTTTGGCCTGGTAATAAAGTAACACAATTTGCTGATTACAATTTTACTGACATATGAAAGGCAGAGAGAAAAATAGTCTTCTATGTGATTGGCCTTCTTTAAAAGGAATTAGAAAAACAAACTTCTCTGTCTAAATCTTAGGTAGGATTTAGAAAGAGAGGTTTGTTTTTCTAATTCTCCAGGTTTTTGACAGTTTTTTTCTTTTCTGATTTTTCTTTATAATGGTATATGCCAACTTTCAGAATTTTAAAAATACTGGTGTGACCAGCAAATGGCAGTTCCAACCAAGCAAGGAACGAAGTGCTGGATTCTGGCTGAAGAAGCTCACTCTTCATTTCAGAAAGTGTCTTTCTTTTGCTTAGATGGAGTTATTGTATAGTTTGGATAGTATATAGTATTTGATTGTTATATTCAGGCATGCCATCATGATCTCAAATTCTCTTTCTAAAGAAAGAGAGCACAGCAAGAAACCCAAAATGGCCATGCATCTGTTGTAAGACTTCATAGCTTGAATTGATGATTAATATATCCCCAAGATAAGTGTAACGAAAACTAAGTTGACTGCATGCAGGTAACTCAAATATCTGTCTGTTGGACAATGAAGTTAATGAAAAGAAATCCAGGCACACACATCTAAAAAAACCTACCAACCTATAAATCCAGACAGTAAAAACATCTAGCTCATAACTGCTATGGTTTCCAACTCAGCTATCATCTACCAGTGGTGTTACAGAAAGGGAGAGTAGAGAGAAATTGTTTTTTACCATGTGGAAGGTGAAAAAAAGGTATAACTTTATTTTTTTTGCTAGGAATTTATCCTCCCTCTGTTTTATGTCTTATGTCACTGTAATGTCTTGAATCACATCAAGAATGTCTTGAAATAAAATGCATTGGCAAAGTGTTTCTGTATGGTGGAGAGGAATAGTTTACATTTGAAAAAAAATCCAGACCAAATATAAACAGATGAATGTAGAGATCATTAGAGCTATTTACTAGATAGTTAACTAAAGCTAGTTAACTAGAGAAATGAAATCTTGTTCCATCTAGAAGCTGGATATGTTCCTTCAGGTAGTGTCTTGTTTTTCTAAGAGGATTCAATACAATCCCTTGCATAAGGAAAGCTGAAAAAGACTTTGCTTTGCCTGCTGCATAACTTCTGTATTTGAAAATGTTGTTGTTTTCTTTTTTTTTGAGATAAATGATAATATTGTATCCACCATGCATCCTTTCATAAGCAAACGGTCAATCAATCATCTTAAAAGTATGGGCGTGCTAAGAAATATTTTCTGTATTACCATCTTCCCAGCAAAAATGGCTAAAATCCAGAAGAAACTGTTCTGAGATACTTAGTTGTGCCTTCTGGGTGAGACTCTTGAACTAGAAGATGCAGAGTGCTTGAGATCTGGACCAGCAGGAATGGCTCCTATGCGAATATGCTTCCTTACATTTGCATTCTGTTTGACCTTTTTGAGGCTGGTTTCTTCTGTGAACTCTTAGCCTATGGCTGGGGGCTGGAATGAGATTAAGCTCATTCCCAACATAAAAGACATGAGCAAGGGAAAAATACAAGCGTGTATTTCTGAGTAGCTGAAATATGGCTTTTGGCTTGATTGCAGAGTCTTTATTCATATTAATAAAAATTTATCAAGGAAAGGAGGCTTACAAGTTTCAATAGGAGAAAAAAAAATAACCACAAAGCAACCTCACAAAAAACTCAGTGACTGCTGTGAATAAGTATTCATCCACAGAAGCAAGATTTGCACAGTCTAGTCCAGTTAATAGTAAACTATTACAGACTTTTACTTGACTATCTTTTGTATGATTCTTGGCCAGAAAGCCTTGAGGATAGAATACTCTGCTTTTTTTTTTACTGGGGGAAAGAAGAAAAGCTAGTTCTGATCAGCCTTATTTGCATGTAATTTACCCATAATTCCACCTGCTAGCTTTTGATTTTTTGATTTATTTGTGCCAGTGGGTGGTTTGGCACCTTACTGCTCCCAGGAACAAGGGAGGTATAAAGTTGGTTTGGAAGCTACCTTTTCCTCTCAGCTGTGACAAGTGTAAACTCAGCATTGCTGAGTGGTCTGAGCTGGCCCCACAAAAATACTTTGGCACTTAAAGTAGCATCAAATTCCAAGCTCCAGTTCAGTTTCCTGCTGCCTAACCTTGCAGCTCCCTCCATTTTTTAGGAATAAAAGCTTCTTGATACTTGTCTAGTTACTTAAATATCTCCTTGTGGACACTCCAAGAATTGCCCACACCCAGGCCATGCTGCTCATTAGGTGCCTTGTTTGTACTTGAGACCTATAGAGTTACAAATTTGACATTTTTTTTGACTGTTTCATTTTTGGTATCTTCTTAGGAAAATGTGCTGTGAGCACACTGATTAGTCCATTAAAACATGACGGGAGGGGACCGTGAATGCCTTAGCTCCTGGGCACTCTTTTCCTTTCTCCTTAGCATACTGAGTCTTCAACTACATGTGCAAAGTGGAATGACTGAACAGAAAGGACAAAAGCAACAGTTATACCAAGAAATACTCTACAGTCAGCCACTGGAGTACTTATCAAAGGGCTGGGAGGTACAAGCTAAATTCTCAGAGAATAGAAGAAAGATTTCATCCCATATGCCTGCTAAATGCTGCTGAATAAAAAAGGAACAGCATCAAGGGCTGCTGGCATATTTTACAAGACACACGTGTGTGGCTTAGTGAGAGTTTTCATAACTGTGAACTGAAAGTGGAAGGAGTGGCCTTCTTTCAGCCAGAGATCGCTGCCTAATTCACTTGGAATCATGGTTCTTAAAGCTCTGCTTGAGAATGTCCCATTCAGCACTCTGGTTTCCATGAAACTGTTTTGGGCAACCAAGTCTGCCCCTAGAGGCAGATTAGGGGCCTAACTCAAGGCTTCAAGGTGCTCAGTTTTGTACTAGCTAGTAGGTTTAGTTGCATTATTTATCTCAAGAGAGTGATGTGTTTGGCCTCGGCTGCCCTAACTAAAAACAATCTAGCAGGGTTTCATGTTATATGCACTAGGAACAGATGTAACAGTTACTGATCAGGTGTAAAGGATTATATGGGAGAATCAGGGTCCTCCAGCCTAAGATATTCAGTTGCCAATTTTAATTTTCATTAAAATACCGTCTCAAAAACTTTCTACCTTCAACAGAATGCACTGCATATAAATAAGTACTTGCTTTCATTGACAGCAGTGTATTTTCTCCAATAAGTTGACTGCCAATAAGTTGTTTTCAGGATGTCAGTGACATTTGGTTCATGGTTGCTGTGCAAGTGATCATACAATATGTATGATCATTCAGGTAACTCTAGTACTAAAGGTGGAAGAATGACTAAGAAATATTTCAAAATTAACGTGTTCCTTACACAGATAACAGCCTTAAATATGTATGTACAGTATATAAAAAACAACATATGGACCAATTTTTCTAGAATCACATCTTGTCCTGCTCACCCATTCTCCTGTTCCCACTGCTTTCTGAGGATTTTCAGCTGTGCTTAGGCTTTACATCACTTTCTTTGATCCTAAGTAAATGGCACTGAATCCATTTGCTTACTTTTAGAAATAATTCTCCCTGACAGATTCAGTCTGCTAAATACTGGGCACTGATTGTAGGTTTTAAGTGGAATGGAAAATATACTTCCATTGAGGAGAAAACTACATGCACAGAAGGAGGTTATTTCTTTGCCAAAAAAAAAAAAAA